>JAJEJO010004434.1:75711-142221 GCA_020662805.1 Glaucomys volans
AGAAAAGTTATGGGAACCTGAGGCACTGTGCATTAAGAACTGTGAGACAGGAGCGGTGACTTCATGGAGGCACATACAAGGTCCCCACACCGAAAACCAGGGGAACAGATACTCCAGCACCAGTTCTCCTCCTTCCCATTGACCAACCTCAACCAGAGTGTGAAGCAGGTAGCCTGTGGGTACAGACCCCAGGACTAGTCCCCCTCAGCCCAGAGCAGGGAGAAGGGACAGAGGAAGACACTCAACAGCCATCTCATTAAGTTTCTTTCTATTGAGGTACAATAACATCAGCATCCCCTCCTGCTGTGACGTGAATCGTTTAATAAAGAAGTAATTAGGAAGAAAAAAACACAACTTGGAATTAGTGGCTAATTTTATGTCTCTGGCAGAAATCAGAGTTGTAAATTCCTCATTGTGTTTTATGAGTCAGAACTGGAAGTACCCAAAGGGTCTCAGGAATACCCAGAGCCTCAAAATGGGTCCTCTGATAATAGGTACAGGGAGCCCATGGAAATCAGCTCCTACCAAGACAAAGAGCACTCAAAAGCAAACAGCATCATAGATATAAGAAAGAGGGTCAAGAAAGCATGGAGGCATGGAGGCACCTCAATGCATGGAGGCACCACTGCATTGAAGGCCCATGTTTTAATGTAATAACTGAGATGGGGTTTGAGTTTTCATCCATTGCTTGCTTTGTTTTCCTTTAGTAGCCTAGGCGAAAGACCACCAGAGGCAGGAAAGGTAGGGAAATCTGAAGGAGTCCAGTAGACAAGTTAGAGATGCCACAGTCAACTAGGACATAAAGAGACCATGGTAAGGATAGAGGAGGCAGCTCAGTGGTAGAGCATTTGCCTAGCGTGCACAAAGGCCTGGGTTGGATCCCTAGCATCACAAGAAGAAAACAAAAAGCAAAAACCACTATAACTCACACATAACTGACGTTAAATAATGCATATATATAAACTAGCACAAATAGACAAATACATGTGTATATATTTATAATAGAATTATCTAGTCTTAACGAAGGAGTCTTGGTTGGTCTTTAAGCCCTTTGGCTACACTAATGCAGATGAGAACCAGAGACCCTCTTTCTTCTTTCTTTTTTATCCACTGTCCTCCAAAACCTCATACGCTTCAGCTAGCCTTCTCTTTCTAGCTACGTTCCCCAAATCTTCTTGAGCAGATATTCTGACACACACACATACCAAAGTATGCACTGTAGGGATTTTATTACTTTGAAAAAATTATGTTTGAATAATTAACACAGACATTAATTTAATAATTTTCTAAACTTAGATCATCATAACAATCTCAGTTGGTCCTCTTCTCTTCCATCCTCTCATCTCATCTCATCTTACAAATGGCTTCATTGTGAAAGTGACAGTGTTTCCCCCACCAAAGGTCTGACATTATTTGGGAAGACAGAGTTCAGAAATGTGTGCTTTGTTTTATTGGTTTCATTTTGACATGGACAGAATGGAGCCAAAGATTTCAACTTGGCTATTATATTCATTTCTTTCACTTATTACTGACTGGAGAATGGACCTTAATCTATTCCTCACTGTTGGTTTAAAGATGTTATTACTTATTTTAGTATTTTAAAGGGGTTTTAAAATGTGTTCGTGGTAGACGATTAAAGAAAATGCATAAAGGTCCAATAATTCTGCCAGCTGCTTAGAAACTTCACTCTTGGGCCCATATCCTTGAAGGTATTGACCCCTGTAAACAGCTAATGATGTAAAAGTTGACAGGACAGTTTGACCCCCTAATTGTATTCTGTGCATCATGCATTTGACCTTTTGGAGACAACTTGATGAGTTTCTGCCATATTAATTACTCCACACTGGTTTGCAGTGATCCTTCAACAATTCAAACCTAGTGAATGCATGCCTGAGCTTTTCTAGGCTCTAAGGAAGAATCAGAAATGGTAATTTAAAAGCATCTGACTTAATTTTCCACTTCTACCTTTGTTTTCTTTCCATAAACTTGTGAACAAAGACCTCTGCAGTGATCTTGTATTTTTTGTACTCAGTTACTTCTTGTAAATTTTTAATACCTTATTTCTAGAATATCTTTGTAACCCCAGGGTCTTATCTGAGATACCCTCTTTTTCCTGCAATTACCAGTGCATTCTATAATCAATATGTGTATTACTAGGCACTAGTATCTTTGATGCCTGCGTCTTTTTAATTTTGTCTTGAGTCATTAAAGAGATCTAATGAGCAAAGGTTCATTTAATTTTCCAAATATTCTTTGTCTGGAGTAGAGCTTTGTCTTCCTAATGAACTAGACAACAGTCATTACCACTGACAGATCTCCCTCCCTCCCAGTTTGTTAGACTGCATAGTTTAAGCTTTCCCTTTCCCTCCCCTTGGTTGGGAGCAGGGAGTCACCTTTGGGGGTCATTTGCATCCCTCTATATTCAGGCTGCTTTGCAAAACATTTTGAGCCTGAGAATTAGACCTGTACATTCCAAGGGCCATACTTCAAAGACAATCTAGAGCTCAGTCCTTGCTCTTGCACCGTGCGATGGTATTAAACAGAAATTCCCATGTGCCAAACTCAGATTCTAGAACCCAACTGTTTCCTGCTGTTTCTCCCTTAGCTTCTCAGGTATTTTGATCCAGCAGTGCTCTCTGTAGTTGTATTTTCTTTAAAACGTAATTGGATAGGAGTCAGGTAATCCAGATGGACTCTCAGCTGTCTCATTTACCTGCCTGTGTCTCTATTTGTGTGTATGTTTGTGCTTTGTGCCAGGTGTTATGTAAAGTAATTTACACTTAATCCACATAGAAATCCTGCAGAAGAGGTACCTGGATGGATACTTTGCAGATGAGAGATGGCTCAGAGGGCTTAAATGATTCATGGAATCAGTTTTAAATAATTTACCTGAGTTAGTAATGATGGACCTGAGATTAAAATATACCTCAACCTGACTCCAGAATGTGCTTTTAACCACTGCAACATCCTCAAAAATCTTAAATAAATTCATCAAAGCAGTTGACTTTGTGTTGCCTATACTGGGTACATTAGAATTAGTTGCTGAGAACTCTGTCTCCGGAGTCCCGACTGCCTGGATTTGGAATCTGTCTCCTTCACCTACTCATTATGTGATGATTGTGGAGTTATGTTACCTTTCTGTGCTTTAGTTTCCTTGTCTATAAAATGGGGATGATAATCACAGCAACACAAAACCCTTGGATCCACAAGAATGGGATCCTAATTAGAATAAGTTATACTCCATGTATGTATAATATGTCAAAATACACGCTACTGTCATGTATATCTAAAAAGAAGAAATAAAAACAAACACAAAATCCTTTGGTCACAGGGAGAATGGCATTTACGGCACATATTAGGAGTTCTTTAAAAGCAACAATAATAAAACAGCTCAATAATGTTAGCAAATTTTATCATTATTCTTCTATTTGGCCAAAGGAATTGATGAGAGCTATTGTGTCCACTCCAGGCAAAGGCTTTAGGATGGTGCGAGCCCTTGGCAGTCTGAGGTTCCCTGCGGTTGTGTTTTGCTGCTCAAAGCCGCTTCCTCTTACCCCCCAGCCTAACTCACTGTGGCAGAAGTGGACTTGGGGGAGGCTTCCTGGAGTGTGAAGCCTGGGGGTGCTATTTATCAGCATGAGTGATAAGCCTTGCCCTTCATCCTCTGCAAAAAGGTGTGGTTAAGTAGGTAAGGCCAGCAGAGGAAAAGAGAAATTTGTCTTCTATCAACCTGTGCTGTGGGCTTGTTATCCAAAATTGGGTGATTAACATATCCAAAGCTCAAGCTCATTATCACTTCTATGAAGAGGAGGATACGCTATCTACAATCTAATTTCAGAGAAAGATTAGGAAACAGCAAAGTTGAATGTTAGAAGGACAATAATAGGTTTTTATCATTAAATGGACTCCCTTCTGGCCACGAAATGATCAGGGCCAAGATAGGTAGTTACTAGGGAATAAACAGATACCGGCAATCCAGGATGCCCACTATCCTGGAAGTGGCAAGAAGTTTTGCTTGACAGCATGGAAAAATGTCTAAGGATACTAAGTCTTGTCTTTAAAGGGAACACCTTTTACTCAGAGATGAATAAATGAAATGATGAAAAGTGAAAACCAGAGCCTGAAGGGCAAATTTTCCCATTATAAACACAAACTACATTGTCTAATTATGGGCAGCTTATGTACTACAGAACTTGGTTGGACAAATTTGCTTTTAATCATCAAAGAGGTGTGAACATTTAAGTGGAATTCTTAAAATTTAACCGAAATTCATTTTTAAAAATTAATTTTGACCCACTGGATGAGTGGAGGTTACAGATGCCTCTGAGAATCTATCAAAGGCTCTGAACCATCTCCCAGGAGATTACACAGAAACTCCAAAGTTTGCATATAATTTAGGAAGTTGATGGATCCCCTCAAATCCATCCATGAACACCCAAGTTAAAAACCCCTGCTCTAAGGAATCTGGGAGCAGCACTATTACAAAAACTAAGTACACAGTCGCCCAAATCCTGCCAGATCTTGGTTTCTTTTTGTCGTTGTTAGCTTTTTCTGAGTTGCTTAGGGCCTGGCTTAGTTGCTGAGACTGGCTTTGAACTTGCCATCCTCCTGCCTCAGCCTCTGGAGCCGCTGGGATTACAGGCATGTGCCACAATGCCCATTTTAGCTTTTTTTTTTTTAACTTCTTTTTTTTTTAAATTTAATTTTATTGATTCTTTTTAGTTTTATTTTATTTTTGTTGGCTCTTTTTAGTTGTTAGCTTTGGCTATTTTAAATAATGCTATAACCATGGTTCTTGGCATTCAAATGTCGTAAACAACAATAACAAAACCCTCCAACTACTTTCATATGTTCATACACAGTATGACAAAAATTGCTACTCATCCCTCAGTAGACATTATCTGTTTCTTCCATAGACAAATAATTTTTTATTTGGCACATGGCTCTCCAAATGAAGACCCCTTTCCCATCCTCTAGGTGTGGCTGTGTCACCAAGCTCTAGCCAGTGGGTGAAGCTGCTCCGGATGCATCCTCAGTACACTGCTCAAGAGTGTCCTTCACTGCCGCTTCACTGTCCTCCTTCCTCCTGCTGCCTGGAGTTTGGATGCAATGGCTGAACTGCCTTCTTGGGCTGTGACTGGAGAAACACATCCCAGGGCCCCTGAATCCGAAACATAGATCCTTAAGGAGCAAGGAAGAAAGCCACCAAGATAGCTTGGCATGACCATCTTCTGGACTTCAGTACGAGGGAGATAGAATCTGTTCCCTTGTTCCTATCACTGCTCTTTTGGGTTTTCTATGGAACCTAATTCTAACATATAGATACAATCTGTGGCATTTTGAACCATTTTTGTCCTTACTTCCAAGGCCAGGGTGTTGCAGGGTTGATTTCAGTCTCCTTCCTTGACTTGCAGATGGCTGCCTTCTCACTGTGTCTTCAATGGCCTTTTTCTGTGTTGTATTCTCTCTTCCCATGATGACACTATTCATATTGGATTTGGGGCACCCTCAAATGATCCCACTTAACCTTAATCACCTCCTTGGAGGCCCCATCTGCAACCATAGTCACATTGGGCTTCAGCTTATGAATTTTGGGGGAACACAATTCAACCCATAACAGCATCTTCAGAGAAGTCTGCTGTAACTCCTATCTTGTTCTTCTGTGAGGTTTCCTTTTTGTCTATTTTTTTTTCTGCAGCTTGAATATACTATGCCTAATTGTTGATTTTTGGGGGCAGTCTTCCTGTTTGGTATTCTGAGTTTCTTAGAAGTGTGATTTGGTGTCATTAATTTTAGAAAGTTCTTGTCCATTATTACATCAAACATTCTTTTCCTTCATTTTCTTTGTCTTCTCCATTCCTTTTTTGGAATTTGTGTTCCAATTACGCACATGTTACTCCTTTTGCAATTGTCTCTGTTCTTGATGCTTTATTTCCCAGCTGTATCTCCCTTTTTTTTCTCTTTGCATTTTGGTTTGAGAATTTTCAATTAACTCTCTTTAAGAGCATGGATTCTTTTCTTGGCCTTGTCAATTCTGTTGGTAGCCCCATCAAAGACATTCTTCATTTCTGTTAGTGTTTTTGATTTTGATTTTTAGCACTTCCTTTGGATTCTTTCACATCTCTACTTATATCATCCATATGTCCTTGCACATTTCACTTTTTTTATTAGCACCTTTAATATAATAATCAAGGTTATTTTAAAATTATATGTCTGACTAGGTGCTGTGGCACACACCTGTAATCTCAGCTGCTCAGGAGACTGAGGCAGGAGGATCACAAGTTTGAGTCCAATCTCAGCAACTTAGTGAGGTCCAGTCTCAAAATAAAATAAAAAATCCTGGGGATATAGCTCAGTGTAGTGCACCCCTGGGTTCAATTCCCAGTACTGAAAAAAAATCTGTATGAAAATTCCAGTCTTTGCATCATACCCATGTCTAGTTTTGGATTGCCTTTGTTTCTTCAGGTTGTGTTTTTACTTGCCCTTAACACGCCTTGCTTTTTTTCTCTTGTTATTGTTATTGAAAGACAAACACTGTATCAGGTAATAGGAACTAAGGTAAATGGGCCGTTAGTGTGACATTTATATTAATCTGGCTACGTTGGGCGATGCTGAATGTTTTCTGTAGCTATAGATGCTAGAGGTTTCAAAGTATTACTGTTTTTAGCTTCCCTGTTGACTCTGGGTTTTCCCTGAGTACTTCTCCTCAGACAGAGTGAGCATCTTGCAGCTCCTTCAGCTCTAATCCACATTTTATTCCAGAGCCCCATTGGTGTGGTGGGTGTGTTCTGCAACCTTAACATTAAAGCAGTCTTTTAGTGGGCCTGTGTCTGTGGGCTGGATCTTCACAAGTGTCCCTCAGTTTTCCCATCTCTTGGAGAAACATGAAGGCTACAAAAGGGGAGAATGGAGTACTCTCCCCCATGGCCGGGCAGACTCTGAAGTCTTTCCTGGAATGCAGGCCTTGCTCTCAGAAAAGTCTGGAAATATTTCAAAGAGGGGTTTCCCTGATCCTGTCAGTGCCATGAAGCCATCTTTCTCAGATCATGGCCTTGAGGACCTGGTACAGTTCCTGGAGGCAAAATTCGTGAGAGTGTGGGTACCTTGTCATGCTGGGCCCCCAAATTTCTCACTAGTTTCTTTTATTAATCTGTAATTGATTTTAAAAATCTACAAGTTCTTACTGCTCTTTCTCCTCATCTTCTTCGTCTTCCTTCTCATTTTATCTTTTTTTTTCTTTCTTTTTTTTGCAATGCCGAGGATCAAATCTAGCACCTTAGACCTGGTAGGCAAGTTCTCTACCACTGAACCAAACACACAGCACACCTTCTAACTATTTCTTCCTGTTCTTCTTATGACTTATTGTTCTTTCTTCCTTCCTTCCTTCCTTCCTTCCTTTCTTTCTTTCTTTCTTTCTTTCTTTCTTTCTTTCTTTCTTTCTTTCTTTCTTTCTTCCTTTCTTTTGTAGTCAATCCTTTATTTCTTAGAGGTCCTGGAATACACTTACAGAGCCCCTCTTAGGTCGGCCCATTTGAATGATAAGTGTCTGTGAGATCATAGTGAGAGGTGCCTAACTACTTTTGCAATACTTGCTATTAATTTTAAAAAGCCAATAGTTACTTTCGGGAGTTCATGGGTTGCCTGGTTTTTATATTGCTGGCTACCTTCCTCATAGTAAACTTTTCTTTTATGTTCTGGAATTTTGATTTGTAGGTTTGATTTGTTGTAAGCAAAAGGACTTAATTTCTTTTTGGTTTGTTTTCCCCTCTCCCTAGGCTATGTGGGTATCTCAGTAAGGTCCACTAGGTTCTTAATCCAGAGCCCCCTCCTTCTGCTGGAAACTAGGGGGCTGTGTTCTGGTGATGTTGAGGGGGGCGCCATCCTGCCACTCACTCTAGTGGGCAGCAGCAGGCTGTGTCTACCTCTCCCTCTTCCCTGGGAGTGGAGCTTTATATTAGTTTCATGTGCATTTTCTATATCTCCTGCTTTGGGCTTCTGATGTATGCAGAAGTTTATCTCATTTTGGAGAGAGGATTGTGTCTGTTTTTTCTCCTTTAAAGCTTAACATAGTATTTGTATGGAGCAGATTAGAGCCTAAAAACATGATATCATGCTACCTTTTTGCTAGAAGACATGTTGCATTTATCTTAGCAACATGTTTGAAACCGTACTAAGTTAGACCTGTGTACCCATTTTGCAAATGCAAAGAGAGGGCAGGGCCAGGATTGGCAAGTAGCACTCCTGTTCTGCATTATGCAGTGGATATTCATAATCATATCAAACCTGAATGTTCACAACTCAGACTCCAACATTTTTCCTGGCTCACTGCATTTGGAATCGGACGTGATAGAGAAATTCTAGGCCGGGCAGCCCAAGTGTTCCATTTATGACTTCATCACAGGATTTTCTCAAAAACTTGAAATTGGTGATCCTGCCTACAGATTTCTGAGCCACTTGCTGAGCTTTGTGACTTGCTCTCCCACCATGTGTGTGTGATCCTCTAGGTGCTGTATGCAGAGCAGTTTATAGAGATTTCATTTCCTCTTCCTCAGTCTTCAATCACAGGTGAACAATTTCTAATGAATTGGAATCCACCCCTCCCGACTCTCCCTCTCCCTCTCATCTGACTTCTTTCTTGGATTCCACCACCTAGGGATAGGAGCCCGTGTGCATTGGTGAGGTGGTGAGGTTTATACTTTTCTTGCATTTTATGGCCTTCATTACCCAAAGCTGTGTGAAATTGAGGGAAACACAGTTGGTCTGAACCCTGGGGCCATCTGTTCAACCTGCTCAAGATATTGGTGGTTGACTGTTTACTAAACAGACTTTGCTGAGTGGCAGCCCAAAGGCTGAGGCTGGGGCTTCTGTTAATCATTAGACACTTGACAAACAGTTGGGGCCCTGCTGGGTCCTGTACCCTGCCACAGAACAAGAGAAGGACTCCGTGGTGTGTTTGCTGTGAGGATTTCCAGCGGGCTCAGGTTGCCACGCCCGAGTGGCGGTGGGCATGTCATCCTGCAGGAGATGTGACATGTGTGCTTTTGTTGTTGACTTTATCTTTGCCAGCACACGTGGGTGTCTAACGTTGGCTGGGAAGCTGGGCCCTAGGGTGGGGCAAAGGTTTAATTTTGTTGACAATTTAATGCTTGGAGAGACGTGGGCTTTGGTGAGCTCTCTCCCTTGAGACTTTTGCCCTTTCCCTAATCCTTTGCATAAACACTGCCTTGAAAACTGTTTATGAAGAATCCGCAAAGGCATGTGAAACTGTTGGTAAACAGTCGTGAATAACATTTGCTCTCAGTCAGATTCCGGAGCCTGTGCTTCTTTTTGATGGGATTTGCTGCCTGATAGAAATCTTTACAAAGCTGCAAATACAGGTTGAAACCCTTTGTCAGGTTCTTGTGGCAGATTAGAGTTTACGACAGGAATGGCAATTTGACTTTGGGAATGGAAATTGAACTTCTCCTGATCTCTCCATATTCCAAACAGCAATCTCTTCCAGTTGAGAATATTTGAAAATAGGGAAATAATCATGAAGTTGCAGAAGTTGGGCAGAGGCAAGGGCAATTCACATTTTTAGTTAAGGAGAGAAAAGAAATACTTGGAGGCAAATGTCCGTCAACTCCAGTTGGTGTAACCAACTGGCCCAGCTCTGAAGAGCAACCTCGTGTCTATGTCTTCCTAGCTTTGGTTTTAGGGCTTTCGGGTTGAGAGGTTGAACTCTACTCCACAATGGTCAGACTACACTGCAGAAATCGACGAATGTTCCCTGGAAGGCCAGGTGCAGAGTGTTTCCCAATATGGCAGCAGATGTGGCAAACTAGCTCTTCATTTCACTCTTAAGGAGTGAGACAAGTTACATCACTTCAGAAATAAAGACATGGCAGAGTTGAAGACATATTCTCAGAAAAGTAATAAGAGCTTGATTCTATAATATGCCTGAGTCAAGAAATAGCTCCTCAATTTCAACTGAGCTCTCCTCTCCAGGTAAAAATACATTATATGTGAAATGAAGCCATTTTAGAGAATTGAGGGGGGAAAAAACTATACAGAATAAGCCATTTCCAGATCTTAGTCATTGTGTTCAGCTTGGTTTTTTAGTGGTATGGTTCATTCTTTTCATTTTTTTTAAATTAATTCTACAATTGTGAAAATCTCCTGTATGTTATTTAGCTCTTAGATGAATGAAGGCATGGTTGTTGTCTTCATGGAGTTTACAGTGTGGTAGAGAAGATGGATAAGAATCCAAGAGTCATAAATCAACATATAATTACAGACTCTGGTGAGTTTTATTATTTGTTTATTTTATATTATTTTCAGTACTGGGGATTGGACCCAGGGGCATTCTACCACTGAGCTATATCTCCAGCCTTTTATTTTATGTTTTATTTTGAGACAGGGTCTTACTAAGTTGTCCAGGCTGGCCTTGAACTTATGATCCTCCTACTGCCATCTCCAAGTCACTGGTACCAGAGGTGTATGCCACCACAACCAGCTCTAGTAAGTTTTATAAAAGGAAAGTATAGAATGCTAGGAGAACATATAACCAGCTGACTTGGCCTACTCTGAGTGGGTGGGCGGGGTTTCCGTGAGGAAGTGTGGATTGGTAGCAGTTTAACTAGGTGCAAGTATGTGCACCAAGGAGGAGTTTTAAGCAGAAAGAGCAAATATGCAATAGACCTGTGATGAGAAGAAACATATTTGCTTTTAAGAAAATTAAAGAAGGGCTGTATGACTGGAGAAGAAAGGGCAGGGGAGTGGTATATAATGAGTTGTGTGAATTAATTTATCTATAAATATAAATTTATGATAAATTATTGGATTAGATTTCTTTTTTAAATTTTTTAGTTAATTCACTTTGGCTACAATATGGAGAATTGATTAGAAAAAGAAGACAGATTATAATGATACAAGTTGGAGGCTATTATTGCCTGCTTCAGGGGAGAGAAAATGGAATCCTGGACAAGGTAAAGGGTAGCAGAGGTGAGGATTAGAAGACGTATGGAAGAGATGCTTAGAATGTGAGAAATTGAAGAGACACTGTTGGATTTATTATGGGGATGGCAAAGGAGGGAGAGTTGTCAAGCATGAGTAGAATTTTCAGCTCTGGAGACTGAATGTATAATTGTTACATTTACTAAGATGGAGAATCACAGCTGGGGTAAAAGCCATGAGTTTGGCTTTGGAATATGTTGCCACATCTCTCAATGTGTAATCTAGGAAATATTTTGGATATATAGATGGGACCATGTGGAGAGCTACCTGCTTCTAGGTCATAGCAGAAGCCATAATCATAAGGAATTCCTCCAAGGGAGGAACAGGAAGTGAGGAGAGGGTCCACGTTGAACCTCAAGAAAGTTAAAGAGAAGAAAATGAACCTAAAACTGGGTGTGGAAGTAGCCAGGGAAGTAGGAGGAAAAATCTACATGAGGCTGTGGGGGAGAGAGGGGATCCACTGCAAAGGGGCCTGAAGATCTTATCAGGAGGATGAAGTATTCTAAAGTAGATTCATGATGATGGTTACACCATTTGGCAAAGTTACTTAAAAGCCCTGAACTGGACATTTGACATAGATATACTTTATGATATGTAGAATATACCTTAATAATGCCATAAAACAAAAACCCAAGGAAGTGTAAGTGAAAGACAATGAGGGATGGGAATCTTTTAAGAAGGAAGGGTCAAGTGTCTTAAATGTGGATAAGTAAGATAAAGTCTGATGGTAACTAACAAACCGAGGACTTTAAACAGATATTAAATGCAAAAACAATGGTCCAAATACTGCATCATGTAATACTGTGAAAATATTGACCTGTATCTGAAAGTGATATTTTCCTAGTTCTAAGAAGATGCATACAACTTGGCCCCTCCTTGTTCTCAAATAAAGAGTCCAAATAGAGGTGTTTGTTGTGCTACAACAGCTGGGAAATGGATTCTGACAAGGCAATTGTATTCCCAGTGAAAGTCCTGTGTAGGTGTAGGTAGGAATTAGCCCCTGCATGAGATCAGTTTATGAACTCTGGAAGTCTGAGACCCTTAGAGAATATTGTAAAATTTTTTTTCTTTACATGATCTAATGGTTCAAAGAAATTGTGTCAAATAATCATCTTTATGAATACATGATCAGTTCTTTATCCAACCTGGGCATATGGTAAGTGTTCAATGAATATTTGTTGATGACACAAATCAGAAGTCTAAAAAGTGACAGTGCTCATTAATCACTATTTAGGCCTACAGTGCAAATTACTATAGTAGCAAAGATCAGAAAAGCACAACATTATGTCAAAAGGAAAGACTAAATCTATATGGGTAATTTAAAAGCTTTGTCCTTTCAGAAAGAGCCCACTAATTCTCCATTAGTTCTTATTCATTTTTCCACCTGATTATCCAAATCAGTTCAAACTAGTCAGCCCCAAATCTGCATATAAATGAATCATTCTTATACCTTAATCACCCTTAGGAATTTTTTTTTTAACCATAATTTTTTTCTTATCTCACTTATTATCTTTTAGTTGTGCTAACAGTCTGAAAAATAATATTTTCTCCTTCTTTACTCCCTGTCTAACTGATAGATGCTTCTGACTTCTGGATTATGCCACACTCAAGGAAGTATCTACAAAGGTTCGTTCAACCAACCTTCTTAATCTGGGTATCTAGAGAAGGTTGCTACATGCGAATTCCCATCCAATTTTTTAATGGAACATTTCAACTAAATTTAAATGACTTCCAAATTGGTTTTTAGAAAATGCTTAACTCAGGCTGTCTGATGTTTACTGAATTTCCTGAACTCATCTTATAGTTATAATAGCAAACTGATGTTACTCTCTGAAAACAGGAAATAAGGGACCTAGAGAAGAACTACAATTGATGGAGATGTCTCTGCAAGAGGAAGTTGATGAGGACACAGGTAACCTTGAAATGACCACTTCTGGACAGAATTAGATAAAAACAAATTTATGGAATGTTTCTGGTGTTCTTAGATCTGATTGCTTTACTATGGCTTCCATACTGATACTTCCTTATTTCCTGGTTGGAAATTAATTCAAAATGTTAGGAAAACAGTTGTGGGTTAGACAAATTGAGGTATTTTGAACTATGAAGCATACAAATTTAAGATATTCGCTCTTAATCCTATTGACCAGGGCTTTCTGCTATCTCTGGGAACACACTGACTGATGTTCATAGCACTGAGTACTTGAGGTGGCTGGTGGTGGCTCTCTTATGGGTCTGTACACTTCTCCCACAGATCAAAGCTATATGCCTACTAAGAGCCCATTGCTTCTGTCAGTCACTGTCATTGCCATTGTGCACTCTATTTATATTTAAATATTATATTAGAATCTGCCCAATCAGAGAGGAAACAAGGTTTCTATGCATACTAGGTTGAATACTTTGAAAAAAATGTTAGATGAACTGCCCCCCAAATGCTGTTTGGTTAGGTATTGAAGGAGGCAACTGTAAGGACTGAAGAGAAGGATATTACAAAGGTAGAGCTTCTGTTTGAGGGTGCCCTTAAGTGTTTTTATCATCTCACCTCACTTGAAAGTTCCCAACTGAAAATAGTGTACAATGCAATATGGATTCATTTATGAAGAAATCCAACATGGAATGCTAATCAGAAGGCCATAGTCCAAAAATGTTCCAGGCTATAAATCAAAATATTAGTAAAAGCATGCCCATTTCTGTTTTAAATTCAATAAATTGTTTAAAGGATACATAGATAATTTTCTGTAATTTTATAATTTATCTAATATTTTTGATGAAACAGTTGACGTAAGAGGGCTTCAACTGTTTTTGTGATTCACCAAGGCATCCTCTGCTGTTCCTTCCTCACTCCCTCTATGTATTTCCCCAAATACCCCTCCCTCCCTCTCTCTCTCCCCTCCACAACACTCAGTGCTGAGTACATAACTGCAAGTATACAACAGGCATCATTTGTATTATATTATAATGATTTATTTAACACACGTATCTTTGGTCCTTTGGGGAGAGTGTACGCTGATTATTCTTTTCTCTTAAGAATGGGTCACAATTTCCCATTTCCTCCTATGCTGAATAATTCCATTGCACTATTTCCTGAACATTGAAAATGTTATGTTGTGGTGACTCTGAATTATGTTATATTCCTCCAAAGAGTGTTTGTTTGATTTAGCAGATAATTTACCTACCTGGATTTAAACTGTAAGCTTTTCCTTTGGAGCAGTAACTCAAATCCAAGTTCATTTTATTTACTCTTAGCTGCTCTGCCTGCAGTCTGCTTAACATCATCATTCAAGGGACAGACAGAGATTCATGCAGCATTTACACACAGAATCTGGGTTCTCTCTTTCTGGTTAGTTCCCACTCTAAGATTCTTTCCAGGTATGTGGAATATCCTTCCTACTTTTTAAAGGATTTTAACTGCTTGAATCCTCATGACACACAAATCTGAAAGCCATGAAAATGAGAAAAAACTTATCCAGTGCTATTTCCTTATTCTAAGTGTTAATTCCTCTCCAGAATCTTCTTGCTCTTTTTCACTCTTAGTCTGTTCAGCTGCTATAACAAAATACCATGAACTGGGAATTTTGAACCGACTGAAGTTTATCCCTCACAATTCTGGAGCCTGGGAAACCCAAAAGGGCAACGTGGGTAGATTCAGCACCTGGCGGGGGCCTGTTTCCTGGTTCACAGATACCCTTCCAAATGTGTCCTCACAGGGAGGGAACAAGGCCACTCTCTTGGGCTTTTTTGTAAGGGCACTAATCCTTCTCATGTTCATGATCCTGGGGCTTTTCCCCCATGATTTAAGCACTTCCCACTTAACATCAGTACATTGGTAATTATATTTTAACATATACATTTTGGAAGGACACTTCAGTTTCTTCAGGTGCTTGGTATTTTCTTTTGGTTTCCAATTTGATCTAGAGTGTATAATTGCTGTTTGAGAGAGGACTGATTGGCTAGGAGATTCCACACCCTACCAGAATCAGAAGCATCTCATGAGCTTTGTACCACTGTATCTAAACATGTCTGACACATGATGTAGGCCTTCAGGAGACATCTGTGTTTGATGGAATTGAGTAGAAGGCATTACTAAAATGGACAAATATGTTAAGGGGAAGAGGAAAGCTTGTTCTCGATGTTCATATTGATTTTTTTTGTATTAAAAACACATTAGAAGGTATAAGGATCATAATTAAGAGGACTTCAGAATAATAGCACCAAGCTCCTGTAATGGCCAGAGTTAGTATGAAGCAAGAGGCTACTACAGGTGGACTCGGGCAGGGGCATCCATAGGTCAAGAAGCAGCCGAGAGAGCTTTAACTTGTCCTGAGATGTAAATTCCCTAAGGTCACCTGGACACAGATTCCACCAACAAAGGCAGTTTTCCTAGACTTTGGCGTTAAGTCTCAGAGTAGCTATCTGCTTCGTGAGAAAACCCCTTGAAAAATCTGTTAAAGTCAGTTTAGAGAATAATAGAGTCATGATTGGCGAGAAGACGATAAACAGAGCAGCACAATAAATAGCAATTACCCACCAGGGAGGTGTCTGCAGGGGTGCGAGGGGCGGGTGCTGGGTCTTCTCTCATTTATTCTCGTATTAATGACCTGGAAGTGGTGTAAGCAGCTTGCCAATGAAGCAGCCATGGCTGGGCCTGCAGTGGGAGCCTCTGCGACTGGAAAGAGAATACAAACCAAGTAACATAACAAGGTTAGGACACTGGGCAGAAAAATCAAAGGGATGCGATTCAGCAGGGAAGGAAGATTGTCACCATCAAGAGAGGAATAATCAGAAGCATAGCATTCTGACTGCTGGGAGTAGAGAGAAACATGAAAAAAGAAACACATCCCCAGGAAGAGTCTCAAAATAAAGGGCTGAATGAAGGCAATTGCCAATGACGGGCATGGTGTGACATGACTCATCAGTGACTCCCCACCTTCTCTGGCTTTGTAGACTACAAATGTCATTGAGATTTGGCAGAACCAGAAAGGGGCCCCTGAGGTCCCAGAAGGGCCTGGAGGCTCTGATCCCCCATGCAATTCCCATGGTTCCCACACCTCATGGTGCTGGTGGCTTCCCAGGAAGAGTGGCCCAGGCCACTTGTTGCTGTCCCTCCCTGCCCTGACCCTGATACACAAGGGGCAATAACATAGGCAGGTAGGGAGTAGGGCAAGATGTGACTACCCCATTCGAAAAGTTACCTTCTACCGCAGCTCAGTGGTCCAGAGCCTGCTTCCCATGCACAAGGATCAGGGTTCCATTCCCAGCATCAAAAACAAAAAAAGCTTTCTACCCAGAGACATTCATGTGTTCAATCCAGTTCAGAGGGCTGAGGCCAATCAAAGGCGCTCTCACTTATCTAGTTATTATTATCTTTTGTCTGTCTTCCCCACAAGAATATGAGATTCCGTTGGGAGTGGGGCCTCACCCGCCATATTCACCTGCAACATCTATGTCAAGGGAAGCGCCTGGCTCATTAGAAATGTTTACTGGAAGGAATGAAGAAATCAATCCTGGCCTGGGTTCTCATCTGACAGGAGAGAACAGAGTCACAAAGCAACGCAGTGACTGGCTTTTATCCCACAGGAGGACATAGAAGCTGGACCAGGACACAGCCCCTCACCTCCTTCAGGTCTTTTCATCAAAGTCACCTTCTCAGTGAGGCCCTCCCTGGCCAACTGTGGAAACTACGGACTCCGCCCACCAACATCTCACATTCCCTGCCTGGCTTGCTTTCCTTCCTATAGGCTTATTGTGACTGAGGTTCACTGTGCACTTTTATCTTCTTCATGGTTTGTCCCTCCCGCAGAATGTAGGCTGCATGAGGGCAGAAGTTCTGTCTGTTGTGTTCCCTGCCTTGTCCCCTGCAGCAACAGGACCATGGCAACAGCTCGGATTCAGTGAGCACCTGCCATGTGCCCTGCCAGGCGCACTACATGGATCATCTCATTTAAAATACCCAGCCATCTCGTGAAGGAGCAATCGTTAGTATGCTTGTCTTATAGGTGGGAAAACAGCTTACAGATGTTATTTGTCCTGACCAGTAAGTGACAGAGGTGAGACAAAAAGACAGATCTGACACCAAGGTTGTGTCTCTAACCACTAAGATCAGACTGCCTCCCAGTGGGGGACCTTGTGGGGCTTTGGGAGCCAGTACTGCAGCAGGCTCCTGTCCCACCTCTGCAGGTCTTCAGTTCACGGGCTCTCCCGTGACTTGGCTCTGATCACAGAGGACTCCAACTGAGACTGCAGAGCCCAGCCAGTGATAGGGACCCTGCAGGTCAGAGCTAGTGATAGCTCACAGGACCCGACCTGGGAGGGCCTGGCCTGCCCTGGGCTGGCATTTCACATGGTCACATGATAGCACTCGCCAGGGAACGGGAAGGCAAGCAGGCAGGCTATTAACCCACCAGTGTGTGGGGAGGTGCCCTCCCCCACTGTCTTGCAGGATCCACAACCTCCCTCCTCCCTGCCTGCCAATGCTCATGTGGCCACTGCCCTCTTCTGCCATGATTCACGTACCACCTTCCACCCTTCAGCGCTTGTCACGCTGATGTCCAAGCCCAGGCAAAGCTGGAAGGCAGGAAGGCGCTTTCCCTCAGGTCCCCAGCCCGGCTTCTTGTTTCTCATTATTTCCACCTTCTCATGACACATATCAAGGGACTTACAAATGTTCCTGGGCCTCTTGGATCCAGGGGCCCTCCTGTGGATCCTCACAGAGGCAGGTTAAGAGTCAGGGAGGAATCGTATTTGTTGGGCACCTACTGTGCCAGGCACATGCCAAAGGAAATGATGTCATTTCATCCTGTCCAATCACAGAGATGGCAGAGCTGGGACTCAGGCAAGCTTGCCCAAAGCCATATGGCTAAGGGACAGGGTCTGGAGAGCACAAGACTAGCTAGTCTCCTTGTTGCACACTGGGGTTGCACATGACCTGTGGAAACTGTCCCTAGAGGCTGAGGACCACAGCCCTGCTCTTTCATTCCTGGGCAGCAGATATCATCACTAAATACTATTATTATGTGGGTCATTGTGCTGGGTGCTGGGCATACAGACAAAACCCCCAGCCCTGGGGCAGCTGGTACTCTATGGGGACAGACAAGCACTGGACTGGACAGAATGCTCCAACAATGGAGCCCTCTCCAATGATTGCTCTGAAGTTTAGAGGAGTCAATACTTGTCAAAAGCTTAGAACAGTACCTGGGGCCTAATATATGCTCAATAAACATTAGTCATTGGTACCATTCTTTTGTTTACTCACAAAAAATTCTGTGATGAAATATGTAGAGTGTGTTTGTTACTCATGAATAGGGCCCAGGGGTCGGGGGAGAGTAGAACAAAGCCAGGGAGGGGAGGTGAAGCGTTGGCAAGGTGGAGGTGCATGTTTTCCCATTGGCCAGCCAACCTTCACCAAGGCAGAGACTTTCGATTAAAGGCCTCCAGTTGGTGGGATGAGAGCGCGGCTGGTTCAAGCCCAGGTTCAACCTCCTGCCACCTGTGGGATGCAGGGAAGTCACTGAGTCACTCTGACTGACCCTGGTCCTCTTCTGTACAATGAGCACCTAGGACGGGATCTCATATTCATGTGGAGAAGACAGACTATAAATAAATGAATGGGTAAATGAGATCATCTTTGATAGACCTGAGACTCTGAGCCAGTTGAGCGCATGAGATGACTCCGGGCGATGGTTCTTCCAGTGGCCGATGGTTCTTCCAGCGGGCGAGTGAGGGACACCATCTGCCCACCTGCGGCGTCTCCTCCAGGCAGGTTCTGCCCTGTCAGCCCATGTGGTCCTCACAACGAGAGAAAACACTCAGTAGCTAACAAGTCCCAACTACCCCTGAAGGAGAGGTGATGTAGCCTGTGGCTCCTTTCCAGAGGCATCATTGAGAGTGAGAACTGGTGAACTCTGCCAAGTGACAGCCGGCAGGTGCACAGTGCCTCTTGGAAGTCTGAGAAGGCTCTCCTCCCAGGGAGACAAGCTGCAGCTTGCAGGGGGCAGAGCAGCGCGTCCCACCCTTCCTACCTTTGCAAACAAGTTATTAGCAGTTTTACATTCTCCCTTAAGGGAATCAGCAGTAATTCACCTTGGCGCCTCTCTGGCACCAAGCCATCTAGTCCTGCTCACTGATCCTTAATGAGGGAAGAAAGGAAGGAAAGAGATAAGGGAGGGGAGGGAGAGAGCTGAGAGGAAGGAAGGAAGGGAGACAGGAAGTTTCTACCTTAAATGGTTGATGTAAATCAGAACCAAAGGCCTCAAGGGTCAACCCCAAAGGCCAATGAAGAGTGAGTTCTTTGGGATCACATGTACCAAAGGCATCCAGAGCGTTTTTTGGCACTGTTTCTTTTGGAGATTTAAGGGAGCGGTGCTTAGGTGTGTTGGAGCATTAGGAAAGGGTCCAAGCTTGCTTTACTATCATAACCTGCCCTTTTCTTTCACTCCTTCTGGGTTGATGAAATTGAGGTTCAAGGAATTGAAGTCCTCCCACGTCCAAAGGGGAGACACTCTTCCTTGCCTAGAAAATAATGGCAGGGCGTACAGATGGTGTATTGCTCTCAATACCCAGCTCCTGCCTTAATTTGGAAAGTCAAATTTCCTAACAATGACAATGGTAGCTCCCGGGAGCGGAGGCAGAAAGTCTGGGTCCTCGCAAGCAGCATCTCTTTTAACTCCTCAGAGCCTTCATCCCTGAGAGACTCAGGCTCCAGCACTGACTGTGATGGGCGGGTTGGTTTTTCTCCTGCTGGACCTCGGCACCAAGACAGCAGCAGATGTGAGCCTTGATCTCCAACATCAGCTTTCTCAGGGTATAAGGGCGATGCTTTGGTTCCCAGGGTGCCTGGCTCTTTTATCTATTACTTGGTTTAAAACTTGGCTGGGGAAGAGAAGTGCTGGTTGTTGGGCTCTCTCGGCCCCCAGAAGATGCTTACTCTGGATAACTGCATTCTGCACTGCACCCCGCCACCCCCAGCCCTATGGGTCTGTAGCATTCTTTTCTCCAAACATGGAAAACACTGTGAGTACCATTATGGCTTCCTGAGAATAGAGGCTGGGCAAGGTGCCTGCCTCCTGTATAAAATGGAAAGTGAAGCCTATCAATCATCAGAGTTAACCAAGGATGAGAGTCTAGAACCCTATGTTTAGGAAGAAGCTGATCCCAGAGCCCAACAAATTCAAGTTCAACAGACAGAAAATGGACTTGAGAGTCCATCATCCATGCCGAATGGATCAGTTGATAGATGTATTTGGGGCCTGGAGCAAAGACTTCACCTGACATGTGCAATGCTGATATTAAAGGCAAGGATGATTACTACTGTTTAATAGCCACTTACTGTGTACCAGGCATTGTGTTAAATGGTAATACTCATTATCTTATTTAGCCTGATTGCATCACTTAAGTGTTATTATCTCCATTTTATAGACCTGGAAACTAAATCATACAGAGATGAAGAAAACTTGGCCAAGAGACAAAGAGAGAGAGGGAAAGGGGAGAGAAAGGGAAAGTTAGATAGACAAACAGACACACATATACACGCAGAGAGGGAAGGGCGGGAGAGGTGTAATCCAACCATGAAATACACCACCATGGTCACTAGTGTGAACTCAGAAACTAAACATCTGGATTTGAATTTGTTATACCTGCATGGTTCTTTTTTAAGTCTTTTTAAAGTCATTATTGAAATGCTTCAATAATGATACCTACATCAAATGATTGCTCCAAAGTTCAAGGGAATCAGTATTTGTACAAAGTTTAAATGGCAAAGTTGTCATTTTTTTTTTTCCTGGAATGACTATTACTTTTCTTTTAACTATTTCTCCTCCGGGGGGGAGGGCGGTATTTCTTTACATGAGGCAGGAGCCTGCCTGAACCCTGCTCTCTCTTCTCTGCTCTCTCTGCCTGAGGACTTAACCCTGATCATTTGTTCAGTTAAAATTTGTTGAACACCTTACAGCTGACAGGCAACTCTCCAAAACATGGGGAATGTTGCAATCCCCTCCAGGTGATGGGATCAGGAGCTGGGGATTTAGGTGATTAGGTGCTCAGGGCAGAGTCCTCCAGTGTGGGATTCGTGGCTGGAATGAGACCTCTCACCCCTTCACCATGTGAGGACATGGTGGGAAGGAGCCATCTACGAGCTTGTTAGAGAGAGAATCTGCCTTGATCTTGGACTTCTCAGCTTCTAGGACTATGAGAAGTGCATCCCGCTGTTCCTGGTGCAGGGTGTTCTGCTGAAGCCTGAACAGACAGACTCTCCTCTCACATTCTCTGTGCTCCTCCATGCTGTGAGCTGTGGGGTGTGCACCTATGGCCACGTCCATTAGGAGGACTAGCTTGCCTCATTCTGGGGTTCAGGGCCAAGAGACCAGCTGCCTGCATATGTAAGTCATATTCTCCATTTTCAACTTTGTTAACAAAAAAAATGTGATTTAGTTTCCTGTCTTATTCTCTTGTCTGATTTCTTATTTGGCTCAGAACTGGATCATGGGTGAGGAGTGCTGTTTCAGGGCTTCTCCCAAATGCCAAAGGAAGCTTATTTTATACGACTGCTTTCTGTACACACAGCAGACAATATTTAATACATGGCTAATGTGTAAATTTATATCCAGTATCAGTCAAGGGTTGACTGATGTTCATTATAAAACAAACGACAAGAAAATCTCTCTTCTCTAGAGAACACTAAACTATTTAATTTACTGAGGCAGGCACAGAAGCTGGAGTCTGGAAATCAAAGGCAAGTTTAACAACTTGAGTGGGTGTTTTGGGCTGCCTGTTTACACTGAGCGATGAACATTACTCAACAGTTAATGGAGGACATTAAATTGTAATTATCCATTAATTACAACGTATGGGTATGAATACATATTTGTTTTATATGTGAACACACAGCTTCCAGTCATTCTCAGTTCAAGTTCTGTAACACCCAGTGAATCTTGGTGAGTTTGAGAGGGCGTCACTGAAGTTTTCACTTTCCAAAACTCGACCAATGTCAGTTCGCTTTCATTTGAAAAAGACAAGATAGTCTATGTGGCACATTGGTGGTAGTATGACAGTGGAATGTTCTAGAAAAATGGACATCATGTCCAACAATGAACAGGAAATGTTTTCTAACAGGAAAAATGAGAAGGTTTGACTGCTTCATCTGCTCTTCAACATCCTGTCCCAACCATTTTTCTGCAAATCCCTTATCTGCATACTCCTAAAGGGAGACCATGAGGGGGAGTTCTTACAAATCAGCTCTCTTCACTCAGCGGAGGATCACATTTTGTAGGCAGCAAAACTGAATACCAAACAGCTACCCATGTGAGACCCCAGAAAAACTGGGGTGTCACAATATTGCTTACACCAGCCTCAAACTCCCTGGCTCAACTGATCCTGCTGTCTCAGCATCTGAATAGCTGGGACTACAAATGCAGGCCACATACCTGGGCTTGATCATATAAAGCTTAAGTCTTTATGGTTACAGAAATATTTTTGTATTTATGCTTCCCCATTTTTAAAAAATTGCTGGTTTAAGAGCAGTATTTAAAATATTTCTTTATTTAATTCAAAGAGTCAAGTACAAGCCCAGCGTGGTGGCACACACTTGTAATCCCAGCTGTGGGGAGGCTGAGGTGGGAGGCTGAGGTGGGAGACTGAGGCAGGAGGCTTGCTTGAGCCCAGGAATTGCAGACCAGCCTGGACAGCAGAGGGAGAGGAGAGAGACCTCATCCAAAAATGAAAAATAAAAATAAAAAATCAAATAAAAAAATCAGGCACAGTACATTTGGTTATAATGTGATTTACAGTTTTCTAGAGTGGTCTTTATCTCACAGGTTTTCCCATTAACGTAAGCTCTTTTCCCTTTTGCCCATGTCTTCTTCCCATATTCCTCTTAGGATCACCTTTCTCCCTCATCCTCAACTATTTCAGCATCCTCTTCTTCCACTTCGGTTACCTGGTTGGACCTGCTGTTCCAACTCTGAAGCCCTCTCTGATCAAATGTTTACTAGAAAACAATAATTTCCTTCAAGCTAATGAAGATAATAGTAGAGATGAACAAGATACTCATTTCTTAATGTGTTTACTATATTCAACAGACCTTGTTGAACTCCTTGGTACATCATAGACACTATGCTGGGACAGGTCATGGAAGGGTGATGGAGATACTCTCCAAGCCCCAAGGAGAAATTAAAAATTAGAAAAGGATCAGTGATATTTGGCAGACTTGCTACCACTTCTCATTCTGTGCTCATGGCAGGCATTGAAAATCAATCCCAGCACCGTGGCTCTGTAGAACATAGACTCAATATCATAGTCAAATTCAGCCCAGTGCTCTAAGTGGCTATTATCAATAGATTGACTCCAACACGTGAGATGAAATGTATTTGCCATGCTCAAAGTCAGACCTCAATAGAGGGTGAGAACGGGGTGGGTGGATGACAGACTATACTAGGTAGATTCTTTTTGGCAAAATTTGGTTAAGGTAGTCGTCTGGATTAATGGAACCTGATGTGTCCTCATTGTGGGCACCTTGCTAGGTGGTTTCACACAGTAGCTCATGTAATTCCCATAAAAATTCTATTGGGTCATGCTATGGTTTGAATCTAAAATGTACCCTCAAAACTATGGGCTAAAGATTTGCTCACCAGCCTGTGGTGCTATTGGGATGTGATGGAAACTGTAGCAGGTGAGGACTGGTTGGAGGAGGTAGGTAACTGGGGTGTGTCCTTGAAGGGTATATCTTGTCTTAGGCTCCTTCCTCTCTTTCTCTCTGCTTCTGGCCATCATGATCTTCCACCATGGTAATCTGCCCCACCACAGGCCTAGAGCAGTGGAACCAACTAACCATGAAACACAGACTTCTGAAACTGAGCCAAAATAAACCTTTTCTCCTTAAGTCTGTTTTTCTCAGGTATCTTGTCACAGCAATGGAAAGCTAACACAGTTGAGTGTTACCATTTTCCTGAGTTTAAGAAAAGGAAACCTATGTACACCAAGATTCTGTCTATCTACCTAAATATCGATCAACTTTCTAAATATAAGTATGTATCAAAACATACATGTTGTATTCAAAGTCTCACAACTAGTGAAGTATATGAATTCAAAGGCAAGTTAACACTGATACAACTTTCTAAAAATAAGTATGAGTCAATGGAATATTTCTTTATATTTATTTTTCATCCAAAAACAAAACTAAACTGTATTATGTGGAACGCCACTGGCACCTTCAGTTTGAATATCATAATGGTCCCTGTCACACTGCAAGACACCCTGTAGGCAGAGAGTGGTTCCTTATGACAGAGGATTAGTGATGAGGCCCTCAATCTTCCATCTTCTCCAGATATCACACATGCCTGATTAAGTGGATTTAAGGACTGCATTGCCTCAGACAGCAGAACTGTTAATACTTTCCATTGAGATGGGGAGTGATCATGGAAATATCTTGAACTACCCAGAGTTTCACTGGGTGCTGTACGGAAAAGTTCTGGGTAGATCTGTCAAACTTAAAGGCATGGTTCGCATTTTCCTCTTGCAAGAAAGAAGGACTTTGTATTTTCAGACCTTTACTGGGATGACAAATGTTACCAAGCAGATATTTTTGAACAAATAAACACACTTCATCTGTCCCCTGAAGGTAAAGGTGACATTTGAACACATAAAGAAAGTCTCTCTCAAGAAAACTCGTATATAAAAAGAGCATTTTGGAAATGGTTTGAATTTTTCATCTGTTGTACAAACAGTATAAATGTGACACTTGTCAGCGCTCTTTTCAAAGTTGGAAACGTAATTTCTAACCTGCTTAAAGATTTTCCAAGCAAAGGATTTTGGTGGATTTGAACCTGTTTGTTAAAAATACGAACAGAAGAACAGTGCACGATTACTTGGTAAGGACAACTGGTAGACATCAAGGAGGATGAAAATTCCTAGCAAAATTTCAACAAGATTTGCATAATTTGCAAGTAAGACTAAGAAAAAAAAAAATCCCGCCATGATTTACTAATTCTCGGCAGTGATGTGTTTCTTCTTTCATCTCCGTGCGCCTTGGCGAGGGAGACTTTTCCGTTCTGACAGCCTTGAAAACTAAGACATAAACTGTTCAGCCTTCTCTTCGAACCAGCGCCAACCAGCTCGTCGACGGCTTTGTCATAATGGGTTCAACAAAGATTTATCGCACCGCTGAAACTCGTAAATCCTTTCTGATGAAAGCAAACAATTTTCTTATTGTTAGAATATATGATTAAAATCAGCTTAGCATTATTTTGTCCTTTACCTCATTTTTTTTCAAATTTTCTTTTTCATTGTTGCCTTTGCTCTACAGACTTTCCATGCATGTACATGCACATGTTGGGGTATGCTTAAAATTTCTTTCACTGAAGATATACACCAAAAAAACAGTTTTTGGAGCTGGCCGTGATGGTTCTGGCAGCTTTGAGAACTGCAGTCAGTAGAATGGAAGTTAAGGCCCTAAACAGTGGCTGTCAACCCTCAGCCTTACATCTTTACATATATTACGGCTGATCGCGTTTTGTAAACTGAATCAAGTTGTATTTAGACACCAGATTAGAAGCCAAAACCGTAAGTCTGTTGCAGCCCCCAGAGGCCCTGTTTTGGCCCAGCATAATCCCAAGGACTGTGCCCTACCCTTGCCAGCATGTCAGAGGGGCCAGACTTGAGAAGAAACACAGTGAGTCTTATTTCCTGACAGACTCTTATAATGGCTCCCTGAGATAGTTAGAGAGACACTAACTCTCCATTGTCCCAACCTTGCTCAGTGTGGTCTTTGATTACATTCTTCCCCTGTCACCTAGGCTGAGAAGCTCCACTGTGCTTCCCTTCTATTCACATAGATACTACAAGAGTGTCATGGAATAGTCATGAATAATTAATCTAAGTCCTCCAAAGCTTAATAAATTAAGGGAAAGTTTGTCTGAAGGCTCAAAGATTACATGGAGCTCTGAGGATATGAATGATGTGTTAGCTTTCCATTACTGTAACCAAATGCCTGAAATGATCAACTTAAAAAGGGGAGAAGTTGATTATTTTGGGTCATAGTTCCAGAAGTTTCAGTCCTGATTGAGTGGTCCCATAACTTTGGGCCTGTGGTGAGGCAGTAAATCATGGTGGGAGTGCATAGGAGAACCATTCACCTCATGGCAGGGACACAAAACAGAGAAAGAAGAAGAAGTTGTGACCCCATACTCCCCTTTAAGAGCATGCACACAATGATCCAAACCCTTCAGTAGATCTCACCTCTTAAAGGTTATACCACCTACCAATAGCACCAATTTGGGACCAAGACTTTAACATATGGGATTTTGGGTGACAGTCAAAAGGAGGGTGAAAGAAGGTGCTCTCAGATGGTATTACTATTCCCCTTTGCAGAAACCAGTCCTTCTGGTGTTTTGGAGTCCTTCACAAGCTTTAGCAATGTCCATCAATTCTCCCAGTGAGTAAATGGGACTCTTTGATTGCTAGGGCCCTATGGTATAGTGACATGTTCCATAGGTCATAGGCTTTTGGCATCTGAGAGCCTATTCACTGTCCTGTTTTACCTCTTGGTGTTCTCAAGGGCTTAAGCCAATTATTCTTCCCTTCCAAGGTTCATTTTCCTCATCTGTGAAATGCAGATAATTACTACCATAAATAACAATAGTCTTAATTGGGCTCATTTTACACACCAGACACTGTGCTGAGCATTCTTGGTACATGGACTCAATTTAATTCTTACAATAGTCCTGTGAACTCGGAACCATGTTACCCCTGCTTACAGGTTAATAAACTGACACACAGGCCTGTGATAAACTGCAGAGGCAGGATTTTAATAAGATTTGCCTGATTTAGAACCTAAAACCCTAACTTCCATTCTGCTTTGATCCCCACTTCAGAATATTGTGGGGAGGGGTTGATCATCTTTGTGACAGCCCTTTGTAAGCAAAAAATCAAAATAAAAATATTAATGCCATTATTCTTATTATTCTAACTATAGGAAGAAATAAGAGAGAAAGAATAAGGAGAGTTAGAAATAAGAGATTCAACCCATGCCTTTAGGAAATTTATAATCTAGAGAACTAGATGGGAAAAAATCCTCTTGAAAATATAAACTAGCCGGGCACGGTGGCACACACCTGTAATCTCAGGACTTGGGAGGCTGAGGCAGGAGGATCATAGTTCAAAGCCAGCCTCAGCAACTTAGCGAGGCCCTAAGCAACTCAGTGAGACCCTGTCTCTAATTAAAATACAAAATGGGGTTGAGGATGTGGCTCAGTGGTTGAGTGCCCCTGGGCTCAATCCCCAGTACCAAAAAAAAAAAAAAAAAGAAAGAAAATATAAACTAAAATGTCCAACTGTGTGAAGGAAGCAGCAAACGAAAAGAGTACAGAGAAATATACATGTGCCCAGGGACGTTGGTATCAGAATGCACAGCCCGATGGAATGGGAAGGCCTCGCAGGAGCTTTAGCATTCTGCAGTTTGACTAAGGGGGTGGCAGGGGCATATCAGGTGGGGTCACTGCCAGTTACATTTCAGGGGGACCTGAGGTTACAGCTGAGAATACAAGTGGCCAGGAGAGCATAAGTCTAAGAGACAGCAGGAGATGAGAGAGGCACTTGCCAGGGGATGAGGAAGCCACATGATCTAAGGCCCTGATTGGATTTGTAACACTCTAATGAACCTCTGTGGGTGTCTGACAGGAGACGTGATAAGATTCAAAATACATCAGAAAAGGTACACCCAAAAGGCTGGTAAACAGCCCAAGGCAAGGAGATTGTTGGAAATAGTTCAGGGACAATGCTAGACATGCTTCTGGAGAGGAAGAATCTGATGGTTTGGAAACCGTTGAAAAGATGGAATTGTCACCATCTGAGCCAGGTCCTCGGAGGCCAGGACAGTGTCTGTGGGACTCAGCACAGCACTCCCAGTCTCTGGAGCTTCCTAAGCATAAATATTTGTTGCCTAACGGGTCTTGTTGAGAACAGAATGGGCAGAAGAATTAGATCCATAGGACACTGAGCAACCAGGACAACTGAGGTACCATTGATGATTATGTGAAATGGATGTTCAGCAGAGAAATTATTTTGGGTATATTTAGAGATGGTAGGTATAAGTGGAGCTTCTTGGCTAGAAATAAGAAATGAGGTTCAGAAAATATAATTCAGGACTAGGATGCAGATGTGGCAATCTTTTGTGGACACCTACCTATCAGGCATGATTCTTATTCTCCAGCAACCAAAACTTAACTCTAGCTGATTTAGATAGAAATACATGAAATCAAAGGACAATTCTTGTGTCAGTTTTTGTCTCTTTAAACAAAATACCCAACAAGAACAACTTAGAGAAGGAAAGATTGCTTTTGGATCACAGTTTCAGAGGATTCGGTCCTTGGTTGGTTGGCTCCAAGGCAGAAACATCATGGTGGAAGGCTTGGTGGAGAACAGATGCTCAATTCATAGCAGGTGGGAAGTGCAGAAAGAAAGAAAGAAAGGGAGGAAGGGAGGAAGGAAGGAGCAGGAGAAGATAAAGCCTTCCAGGTCACTCCACCCCACCCTACCACGTGATCTACGTCTCCATCTAGGTCCCACCTCCAGCCCTCCACTCAGCCATCAGTGGATTAATCCACTGCCGAGGCAGAGCCCTCATGGTGCAGTCTCTTCCCCAAATTCCCCCCTCTCAACACAAAAGACTCTGGGGGACATTCCAGATTCAGACCACAACAGTTCTTAATTGGGTGTTTGGCAACAAGGTCTAGAGGCAGCAGGCAAAACCCCAGTCAAAAGCACTCCCCAGAGCAAGTCAGCAAGGAGACCTCTGCAGCCTGCTGAGTCCCCAGTGACATTACTTGGATCACTAATCTAGTGGATGTGGGGAGTTGGGCACCTCCATTTTTGGACCTCTGGCACTGCTGCCCCTGGAGACAGGTTGTTACACCACCCCCTTTACAACCAAAAAGAATATTTCACTGTGCCTGGCATTTTTGTCCAAGTCCCAAGCTTGGGACAGAACCTATGTCATTCTCACACCTGAGCAGCAGCTGAAGCCAAGGAAGGAGTACTGGAGCCTCACTGGCAGCGAGGGGCTTTACTTCTCACAAGAGGAATCAAGGGAGGGGAAGTGGTCCAGACGCTGCAGCCCAAACCATGCAGTTTCATTGCAGAGGAGAGAGGTGACCTCAGAGCAGCGGGGCCAGGGCTTCACCCACTGAGAGCCGATAGGTGGGTGCCGAGCTGGTGAACTAACCCCTCAGTGCGGCAAACTATCTGCCATGCAGCCCAATTTATTGCCTGTGATTAAGAGCCATCTGTTTACAGTATAAGACTGTTCCAGGTTAAAATGTAACTTTTCCTGGAAGGGAACACACTTCACATTGTGACCACTATTAACCCTTTAGGGATGTGGGGAGTAGAAGCTGGTGCCTCCCTGTTTTCAGATGTTGGGAAGGTCCTGAGCCAAATACAAATTCCCTGTAAGGACTTTTAGCCAGGCTGACCATGCTTAGGGACCACAAGTCCATTCCATTCCTGGACCCTCCATGACCTCCTCAATTTGTCCATCATGGTATTTCAATGGGGAAGAAATGGCAGGGCAGAAAGAAAAGAGGGGGGGGGTGTGTGCACGTGTGTGTGTGCACGCGTGTGTGTGTGCACGCGCGTGCCTGTGCTGTTCCTTAGATGCATGATGTCATGAGGATAGGCTCATATCTCCAGCAGCTAGATGCTTAACCCAAGGCTTGGGATGATGTTCCTGCCCAAGGCCCAGTGGTATGCTGCAGAGATAGATTTCAAAGCCAGCTCTGTATGACTCCAAAGGCTGACAGCATCCCTAACACTATGTTGTCTCTTCATGAAAAGAGGGGCCCACCGTGGAGTAGGGGAAATTTGCACCTTCATAGTCCAATTGATGGAAAAAAGGGAAAAATTCAGGGGGACATCCCTGACTTGCCTTGGCACAAATATTCTGGGTTTTTTTTAGGAGAGGATGTGGAGTGGTGGCAGAGGTGGCCGGCAAGAGTTCCAGACTCCTGTCTCGCTGGCTTGGGGCCCACCCATCACCAGCTGAAATAGTGGGTCTTTTCTCTGGTTGTAACGGTGAGCTAATCTTGTCAGCAAGGGGTAGCACGCCTCGAGTCTACAACTCCCCTGCAAATCAAGGGCTCCACCAGCCCCACCTCCACCACAGAGCCTGAGAAAGGCTCCGCAGAGGAACAGGAAGTGCTGGTGTCACAGGGAAGATGTGGAAGTCGTGAAGGCCAGACACGATCACCAGAATGCAAGCTTCATGAAGACAGTGTGTTGGTTTTGGTTTGTTTAATTTTGTTAAAATTTGTTTTAAATTTACTTACTGCTTTAAGCCCAGGACTTAGAACGGGGCTGAGCAAACACATGGCAGACACGCTTAAGAAGCACTGTTGAATGAGCGACAGATGGAAACTGAGATGCCCAGGATGCTACCAAATGGGGAGGGGCACACTGTGGGGAATAAAATTTCTTGTCCTTCAGATGAGTCCTGTGTCATTTGCTCAAGGTCACCTGACTACTGACATGGCGTTCATTGTGTGTCAATCACAGAGTTAATGGAGCCCTAGAATGCCAATCTCCAAGAAGGCCAGAGTTTACCATCCAGTTTCTCCCAAGTCTTCCTGAATAAAGAACATGTCCCTTTTTTCTTATAGGCTGTGTCTTCAAGACTGTTACGTCCCAGGCACTGCTGACCTTTCTTCCCAGATTCCCATTGTCAAATGGAAAGTCAGTGTGAAGTCCACTCACTTGGAATTGATGGCACTGGTCTGGCAGAAGCTTGGGAGGTGGTATTCAAGAATGACTCCTCAATTTCTGGTAATTGAGTCTTATGTTCTCTCTCATCAACATGCTAACCCAGTGCCCCAGGGAATATTCGGCAGAGAACGTGTACCTCAAGTCCCCCAAGTTATCTCCCACTATTATGGCCACCACTGTCTACCCCTGGCACCTGGGAAGAACTGGACTTTCTACATTAATGAGTAGGAGAATATGCTCAGTCAACCTGCCTCAGCCAAATTTGAATATATCCAAAAAATAGGTTTTAAGGATGTTGGATCTGGAAACAATTCTCAGAAATAAAAACAAAAATAACCCTCAGAAAAGTCATTGCAATAAGCTGTCTGGTTAGTACGTATCCCACAAATTTGCCATTGTGGAAACAGATCTTAATTTGTCCTAAGGTGATGCAGCTATTTAGCATTTCCTCCCCCTTCTCCTCCTTCTTCTAGTTAATTCTGAGTGGAGATAAATCTCGAAAACAGAATTGGAGGGCACAGCGGGAGGCCTTGCAAAGTCATTGGGGTTGTAGCTTCCACGGTGCCCCCTTGCTATTTTCTGAGCAATTAAAACCTGTGCAGGAAAAGAGTGTCACCATGGTGAGTCATGGACATTACAGAGCTGGGTGTGTGGAATGGTGAGCTTCCCACTAGGGGCTCCTTGGGCACCCTTGGGTGTTCAGACAATACCTCTATTGCCCCAGGAACTGTTCTGAACACTGGAAGTGCAGATAAAGAGACCTCGCTCGGGGGTTGTCAACACTTTAATTCTTAGAGCATTCCAGAGGAGCACGCAAGCTACTGAACTGTCAGTTCCCGAGCCAGGAAACAAAGGCTCTGGGAGTTTAGTGATTTTCCTCAGGCAACTTGTCTAAGTCGGTGACAGAAGCTCAGGTTCTCCTTCTAAAAAGCAAAACGGCTATGCCTCACAGCCCTGACCTCCATCTCCCTCCCGCGGCGGAGAGGGTTTGATCCCTGGCATTTTCTTCCTTGATCCAGGCAGTAGCTCCCACTGTCCATTAGATCTGCTATTATTATTTCCCTCTCCTTTTGACCCTCACATCCTCAGACACTCCGCATGTCACTGAATCCAAGATGCCATCGGTTGTAAGATGAACCACTCTTTCATGTACTGCTTAAACAGAACTGCTGCCAATTAGACTACGGCATGACCTTGATCATGAGTCAGGAGACATTCGAAGGTTGGGGAAACCAGAGTCTCAGACCCACCAAATATGGTGTAGGGTTTGTCTGTCCAGATGCAGAACTCCTTCTCTTCTTCAAAAATCAGGTTTGGGGAAGTATTTCTTGCTCCACTTCTACCTTGCAATCCCAAGGGAGTCAGTCACCCATCAGTGCACTCTGCAACTCTGGCTTCAGGACATTGGCCCCTAACCCAGATTGCGCAGAGCTGTGGACCACCTGGGATTTTAAATCCTGGAGAAGAGAGTCCTTCCCTGGTGATGAAGACGGCACAATCAACATTTCAGAGTGTCTGAGATAGAGACAGGGTCACAACCAGGTCCAACTCTTTGCTGCATTTGTCTCTGAGGCCAAGTCACAGCAGCTTCAACCCACCCCACCCCTCTTGGGCTTTTTCTCTTTTGCTACAAGAATCCTTGTTTTTGCAGACTCTAATAGAGTAACTAAGCCAAGGCAGTTCCTCCCTCTCTTCTGGGCTTTCTTGCTTGAGTTACTGTGATATGGAAAACAAAAACCCTGGTCTTCCTTAGTGCATTAGCTACTCTCCTCCACTACCAAATACTTGCGAGCATAGGTCCCTCCCTTTTGGTTTTTACCCCAAGAAAACAGAGTTGTATTTTTTAAAAGTGAATTTAAATTTTTTTTTTTTTTTTTTTGACGAAAGAAAGAGAAAAACAAATTCTTCAGGTGGGAGTGTGAGCAGAGAGGTCAAAGTGAAGATCAAACACACATTAAGAAAAGACAAGAAAAAAAGAACCACAGTCAGAGTTCCTCCCCTGAAGTCCATCCTGACCCTCCTCTCAAACCTTGTTGGTGTCAGGGTGAGTAGGAGCTGAAAATCGAGGATGAACTATTTGAGACTTGTGGAAATAAGAAGTGGGCACCCAGTGCCTGGCAGAACTTACTGTTGCCCACAGACTCAGGGGTGTACAGATGTCTGAGGCTTGCTAATGAATACTTGTCAAAAACTTTTCAACATACAGGTTCATAAATCATCAGGAAATCAGCCTAATCCACTTACCCTACCTTAACTCTTCCACCGCTGCCCTCAGCCCTGGTTTTCTGTTGCAGAGAAAGGTAAGTGGAAAATCACTCTTGAGGTTTCTTTAGTGCAATAGAAATCTTGGGCAGGACCCACCTTGCCGTGTCCTCGCCTGCACCTTGTAAATTGATTCCATACTGCTCCCGTATTCAAAAACCCAATCTCCTTGGAAACCAGAAAGAAAATGAATAGTTGTGGAAGCCAATCCTACCAGCATCAAGATCAAACCTTCATTACACAAATTTGCTTGTCCTTCGGTGCCTTTTAGGTTGGAAATACTCATTATGAATTGGTGTTAATCTCACATTTCTGCAATATTTTTTGTAAAGTTGTCGAACCCTTACTGAAAAAAAAAATCACCTCTTTCTCTTGTACCCAAGCTTTTTATTACTTTGTGTGTGTGTGTGTGTGTGTGTGTGTGTGTAGTAACACTCCTTTATAGTGTTTTTTGAAGGTTTATTAACTTTTTACATGGAGAAATGTTGAATGGAGGTGATATTATGACCATATGATGTTTTTGATCAGAGCTTTTTCTGCAAAGAATGCCTTTCACAGGAAAATACTGAATGAGAGAAAAGTAGAGCTGACCACAGAGCAATCACCTGGGTGTTATGCCTACATGGAGTTGGTTAGGAGGTGCTGTGTGGCCTCTTTTCTTTCTAGGGAAGAAAAAGAAGATTGAAACCTAATCACTGCATAGCACATCACCACCAGCTTTTGAAGCTATCTGAAAGACAGCTGTTATTAATGATTCATTAGTGAAAATACTCCCATGGCCAGGATATGAGCCAAAAATGCTCAAGTGACTTTGGGGTGGGTCTGAGGACCTGCAGTATGAGCATCCCCTTTCCTGGGTCATCCTGGACAACTGAAGCCCTCCTAGGGCCACCTCAGTCCCTCCTATAGCCGAGTTAATTCCTAAAGAGTCCACCACCCCTGTTCTTTTCTGGTCCATTTGTGGCAGTAAGGTTAGGCATGAAGTCTTAGTGATCCAGGGGATGGTGCACCCCAAGTTGCACCCTGAGTATCAGAGATTACCTGGCTTTACTTTTTTGTATGAGCCAGAGACTTGGCCTACCTCTGTCTCCCTGTCTGGTACGCCAAGTTCCTGTGGGAACTTTAATTCCCATGCATTTAACTCTGGTGCTTGTAAGTCCCCTGTCCCAAGGATAATCTCTTTAGTTGTTTGTTTGTTTTGGTCTTCTCAGCATCATTCCCTTTCTTCTGATGCCAGATTTTAAATTTTGACAAACCATCCACTAGCAGGTTCCTAGTTCATGTGGTTTGGGTAGATGAGATGCCATCCCAGTCCCACCCATAGCAGGTGACTCATGGCCCAAACCTAGGCAGTCAGCGCATTGGTGTACTTCACCCTTTGACCACAGTGATCGGTTCAAAGATGTGCACATGACAACCTGGCCCAATGAGAATCGATTGGAAGAACTCGCTCATTCCCATGTGGGCAAGGGAGAGGGTTCCCATCAGAGGGATGGGCTGTCTGTGAAATAAAAGCTAATAAATATCTATCAGAAATAAAGACAAAATGGCAAGAATATTTTTGAAGCAGAGGCATGACTGATTGAGCTGTTCAGAAGGGTCTGGCTCCAACAAAGAAGTAGCCTGTGCTCATTTGTAGTGATCCAGATCAAAAGGGACTGGTAGGAGCTGCCTCTACGAAAAACAAGATGGGGGCTGGAGGTAAGCAGGCCATTTGGCTCTAGCGGGTCACGCTCATCTCCAGTGCCTGTACTTGAACCTGAGCTGTGAGCCAGGATGCCACATGACTCAGGCATTCTCAAACAATAGCTGTCCAACTGTGAGTTTTTGAGGCCAGGTTTTCCTGGTTAATGGCTCAAACTTCGCCTAGTTCTCACGTGAGCCATTGGACTTGGGTTAAAACTGTTGAGTAGGAGAAGTTCTTTCCATTGTCCATTTTCTTAAGTGTGATATTACTGATACTGAAGTCCAGCTAGCACTTTATTGTGGGGGCTCTCCTATGCATTGTGGGGTGTTTAGCAGCATTTCTAGCCTCTACCTATTTGTCCGCCTCTTTCCTAGTTGTGACAATCAAAACAGTGTCCCGATGCTGCTGAATGACTCCAGAAGTTGAGGATTGGGAGGACGGAAAATTGCTGGTGATGAAAAAACCACTTCATGGACTGAAAACCATGAGGCGTGGCCTGGGAACTGCTTGGGGGGTCTCACATGGAAAAATTTGGCCTGATCATGAAGCCAACTTATTCAAAGGTAGAGCCAAAAGAAGAGAGACTAAGCCCCAACAGCATTATTTTTTAAAATTTTTTATATATTCTTTTTAATTATACATGACAGCAGAATGTATTTGGACATATCATACATACATGGAGTATAACTTCCCATTCTTGTGGTTGTGCATGATATGGAGTTACACTGGTCATGTATTCATGTATGAACATAGGAAAGATGTCCAATTCATTCCACTGTGTTTCCCATTCTCATCCCTTTCCCTTCCCTTCATTCCCTTTTGTCTAACCAAATGAACTTCTATTCTTCCCTACCCTCCTACTTCCTGCATATTGTGAGTCAGCATCCATATATCTGGGAGAACATTTGGCCTTTGGTTTTTTGGGATTGGTTTATTTCACTTAGCATGATAGTCTCTAGCTCCATCCATTTACTGGCAAATGCCATGATTTCATTCTTATTTAAGGCTGAGTAATATTCCACTGTGTATATGTATCACATTTTCTGTATCCATTCATCTGTTGAAGGGCACCTATGTTGGTTCCATAGCTCCCGAAGTCTCCTTTGTTCTCCTGTTTTGTTCTTTTAGCCCAGGCCATCCAAGCAAGGATATCCACTCTCACTAATTCTATTTAACATTGCACTGTATAGGTCCTAACCAGGGCCAAAATGCAAAAACTACAAGTATAAGACATGGAGATTGGAAAGAAGACAAATGGTCTTTATCTGCAGACAATACAATCTTCTAGGCAGAAAATTTTAAGAGACCTACAAAAATAAAACTCAAACCTAGTAGAATTAATAAGTAATTGAGCAGAGTTGCAGAATAAAAATCAATGCACAGCTTTCAACTATACTTCTATATTCTAGAGAATATAAATTGGAATTTTAAAATAGTGTTAATTAAAACAGAATCAAAATATTAAGTTCTTAGGGGACAAAGTATATTCAGACCTATATTCTGAAAATTACAAGAAGACTTTAATGACAGGAGAGATACCAAGAGTCATGGTTAGAAAATACAAATGGTAAAGATGTCATATCTGTCCAAATTAGTCTATAAATTCAATGTTATCCTAACCAAAAGTCCCAAATAAATTAATCAAAAGCTTCTTTTTACAAATAGAAGTTGAGGAGGTGATTCTAACATTTACATAGACATACAAAAGATCTATAATAGTCAAAACTATTTTATTAAAAAAAAAGAATAAAATTGGAGGACCACACTACCTGATTCAGACTGATTATAAAGCTATAGTAATGAAGACAATGTAGTATTAGCATAAAGATAGATATATAGGTCAGGCACATAATAGAGAGTCTAGAAATGCACCCAAGTTTACATGGCTAATTGCTTTTTGACAAGGATGTCAAAGTAATTCAAGGAGACATGATAATCTTTTCAACAAATTGTTTTAGAAAAATTGGATATCCGTATGCCCCCCAAATCCCCCATTTATCTAACATTGTCTACAAATATTAAGTCAGATTAGATCATAGATCTATAGGTAAAATATAACACTATAAAATTCTAGAACAAATCATGGAGTAAAGCTGAATGATCTGGGTTTAGACAGATGTATCTTAAATGGGAGACTCAAAAAGGCCAAAGGACAAAAGAAAAGTACTACCTTCAACTTCATTATATTAAAAGATGCTACTCTTCAAAAGACAGCATAAGAAAATTAAAAGGCAAGAAAAGGGAGAAAATATTTGTAAAAATACATCAGCTAAACACTTTATATTCAGAACATATGAAAAATTATTTCACTGAGCAAACCAAAGACAAGAAACCAGGTAAAAAATTTGGCAAGAGTTGAACAGACCCTCCATCAAGGAAGATACAGTTATGAAAATGGTAGTCCAATAAAATTATACTGCCTAGGGACATCGGAGCCATCTACATGTGTGTAATTACACTTCATGATGTTCACAGCAACAAAAGACCCAACAGCGCACTTGTCAGAACACGCCCCTGCCTCTCAGCAGTGCATGACTGTGTGTGGATAAAAGACAAACACAAGAAAAAGTATTACAAGTCATTAATCATTAGGGAAATGTACCTTAAAATCACAATGACATGCTGCTACCTACTCACTGAAATAACTCAAATTAAAAAGACTGATAATACTAAGCACTGACAAGAATGTCAACTCTCTTACGTTATTGCTAGGAATTCAAAATAGTATAATCAGCTTGAAAAAGAGACTGGAAACTTCATAAACACCAAAACATACTCTCACTGCATAACCCAGTAATTCCATCCCGAGGTGTCTACCCAGAGAAACTTATTTCCACACAAAGACTTATCCCTGAATATTCATTTCGGCTTTATTAACAAGATCCCCCAACTGGAATCAACCAAAATACATCAACACATGAATAGATACACAGACTATGGTATCTCCATATAATGGAATAGCATTCAGCAATAAAAAGGGAATGAATTTGTGATATGTGGTCTAATATTGCATCATGCTAAATTGAAGCAGCTAGACACAAAAGACTGCACACTATATGATCCTGTTATTTTGTCAATGTAACTCTATTATACTCCAAATTCTGTATATTATATAATATTCTAGAAAGGGCAAGAGCTTAGGAATATAAAGCAGATCAGTGATTGACAAGTGCTAGGAAGATATTGACTGCAAAGATCCATGAGGCAACTTTCACAGTAATGAAAATTTTCTGTGTATTTATGTAGCAGTAGTCACACAACTGTCACATTTGTCAGAACTCACTGAATTGCACATGTAAAATAGATGCTTTTATCATATGTTTAATTTTTCTTTTTCAGTAGAGCTACTTCCAAAAGGCAAGGATAGTAGCACTCAGAGGGCATCTGTGTCCAGGTGTGTGAAAGTCAGCGGGATGCTGTGAATAGGATCAGTGGAAAGCACATACTCTCGGCCCTGGGGGCCATGCAGTCCACCACAGCTGCCCAGTTCTGCATTCGTACTTTTGAGGAAGCCACAGACCACAGTAAATGAATGGGACTGATGGACTTCAAATTAAACTTTAAGAACACTAAAATTTGAATTTTATAAAATTTCCACATCATGAAATATCATTCTTCTTTCTGCTTCATTTTTCCCTCCAACCATTTAAAAATGTAAAAATCATTCTTAGCTAGCGGGCAATATGAAAACAGATGGCGGACCAGATTTGGCCTGCAGGCTCTGGTTTGCCAACCCATTATAAACGTGTTAATAGAGATGCAACAATTATCAGGGCCATATCACAGAGGTGATGATGCAGGTAAAGTTTCCAGTACTACAGTCGTAGTTACATGTTAGAGTATTTTTTTGTTGTTTTTTTTTTTTTGTTGTTGTTGTTGTTGTTTTTTTACTTGACCCTCTGCATTGCAACCTGTAAGTTTTAGAAAATATTGATTATATCTTGGGGTAAGAACACATGTTTGAGAATTTCATAGGAGGAAAGTTTCATTTTTACATATTCTTCAATCATAAACAGGATTCATTATTTGCAGTTTTGATAACTACTTTTTGACTAGTGGGCTTTTAAAAATCAAAGCTTACCTTATTAAATGAAGTTTAACTTTTACAATTTAGAACATCTTTATAAATACACTTTCCCTGGTAAAAGAATTTTTAATCTTTGTAAATGATTTTCAAAAGCTTTACTATGCATTATGTCTGAACTCCTGGCTACCCTGAATTATTTTTTCCTTTACCCTCTGTCTAATTCATACCCCAGATGAGTGAATTTGTACTTTTTTTTATTACCTGGAATGCTCTTCTCCCACATATCCTCATTTTCTTTAGTCCTCTACTCAAAATCTTTAATCAATCAAGTCTTCTCTGACCATACCCCTCTTCCACGCAACTCTTAAGTAGTAACCACTATCCTCACCCTCTTACCCGCATACCTCCCCAACCATAGCACTTACTACCATGTGTTCTGTCTTTTGTTTATTTACTCATTTTATGTCTATTCTTACTAGAAAACAGTATCAGGAGGGTGAAGATTTTGCATTTTTCAATCCTGTGTAACCCCAGGGCCTAGAAGAATGTCTAGCAAATTGTAGCTGCTGACCATGTGATTTGCTGAATGAATGATCTTGGGAATGCATGGGCTACCTCTTTCATGGGAACATCATCCAAAAACTGCAGCACAGTAAGAAAAATTATGATGAGAACCATCACCTAGGACACCCAAGGGTGGTAGGGGAAATCCAGTCCACACCAGCTTGGCAGGAAGATGAGCAGATGGCTAAGGGAGCAGAGTGCTGCAGATGCCTGGGGACCCCCAACAGGACCTCTCCTTTGGAAAACACATTTTACCTAGTTCTGAGCAACTGTTGTATTGGAGAACTTTCAGCAACCCTATCTTCTGCTGGAAAAGTAATGGTCAGTTACTTTCTTTTCTCTTAGTTGAACTTAACTAAACTTCTTTCTCACACTTTCTTGTCAGAAAGCTTGTAAGTAAGAAGGCAGATTATTTACCAGGAGAGCATTTTCCAGGTTTCAGAGGGAAGGCTGAGTGAAGAATAGCCTGTTAGATTTCCAGAAGGCAGTTCAAGTCTTCTGAGTCACAAGTGCCCAAAGCACAGGTTATGATATATATGTATTTCCTTTTAAAGCACATTTTGCTGTCTCCAAACTGCAGTGTCAAATCATAGAAATCTGTGCTCTTGACGTTCTTGACATATAATGTTGATATTTCAGACTCTCAGTCTGTGATGGAAGATTAGGATCATGGTAGTGGACAAGGATAACCTGTAGAAAGATGCTTTCTGAAGTGGTTATTGTTTTTAAATGGGTGGAGAATTTTCTTTTAAACTACGATGTGAGCATGAAGAAAGAAGAAAGGGAAAAGAGATCAAGGAAACATATGAATAGCTTTTAATTTTCTTTACCAAATCTCATAGGAACCAACAAACACAAACTTGGAACAGATTTGTGTTTGGAACATCTTTTGTTTTGCATCACACAGTTGAAAACACAGTTGACAATATTTTCACTGGAAAAATATGTTTCGTATTTTCCTCATATGTAAGACTTTTGTCAAAATGGATCTGATGTTGACATGTAGAAATGAGAGCTTGACTAAATTTAATTCACATTTTGTCTAAATACTTGTTCTGACTCTTGGCCTTGAGGAGAATTTAATGATTGTCTCTTTTTCTCTCTCTATTGTGCATATTTACATGACCTTTTTTTTGGCAGCAGACTAGGGATTGAACCCAGGGCCTTGTGCATGCTAAGCATATGCTCTGCCACTGAGCTAATCCCCAGCATCATATTAACTTGATGTTATGACACTTTTTTCCCCTCATTTTAACTATCTCTGAAATCAAAGTTGTCTTACAATGGATAGTATCTCCAATACACTTCTCAGAATTTTTCTTTCTCTGTGATACATAAAATAATATTGACTCATACTGTTGATAGCACTATCATTTTAGATCCCCTGAAATAAGACATATATGAGGTATATTTTACTCTTTTAAATTTACTATTTTAAATTCCCCATTAGGAATTATACCCTGACTTTCCCCACCCCTATTCCTTATGCACCTGTAGCAAGGCTTAGTACAAAAGAAAATCTTCATATTATTGGCTCACTGGTTCCATGTTAAGGCTCAGTACTTCATATGAGTTTGCCTTTTATGTTCAGAACTTATGCTTTTATAACTCACTTAAGAAAAGTTAATATTAGCCAGCACCTATTTAGCACAAATTTCTGTAACTGTCTCAGTCTTAACATAATTTCTTCCCTTTCCTGGTTTTCTTTTCTTTCTGTAGCCACCTTTAAGGAATCTTAAAAAATAAATTTAATTTGAATTTAATCCAGGATTCACCTTTTAAATTTACGTAGTCTTTATGTTACATTCTATGTGTCCTTCCACTTATTATCCTAGGAAGGGATGTCAGGAGCTACTGAATGTTAACAGAGGTGGGCCAATGTTTAGAGTACCTTGCTTTAGGATCAGGCTCAAAATTGTAGGTTGGACTTCACAGAAAGGGCATGGGCTATAGTACCAGAGAGAACTGAGTTTGAATCCCACTTACAATGTGTGACTTTATGGGCCAGATCAGGCCACCTTTCAAGGTTATCCAAATGCTGGATGTGTGTGACATGTTGACAGTGGAGGGACTGAAGAGGTGATGGTTAATGTATTACTTAAAGTTACGTAGAAAGGGGGGAACCCCGGGGAAATTCAGGAACTTGCTGTACCCTTTCATCTCCATCCACGTCCCTGTTTGTTTTATAGTTCCCGTGTTCTGATATTTACACCTTTGCCCTGCCACAATCTAGAATCACACAAGTTTAGAATGCCTCTCAGCTGGAGATGTGTTATCACCTGTTTGCACTCCAGCCTGAACTTGGAGTGAGTCAGGCAGACCTGGGACAGGAATCTGATGCTGTTGCTCACCAGCTATGGCACCCTGGACATATTGCTTGGTCTGTGTATTAGTCAGGGTTCTCCAGGGAAGCAGAATCAGTAGGATGTGTGGACATAGATGTGGGTAGAGACAGGTACAGGTATAGATACAGATGTAGGGATAGGTATAGAATAAGGAATCAGCATATGCAATGATGGAGGCTGACAAGGTCCCAAGATCTGCTGGGTGAGTTGAAAATCTGGAGACTCAAGGCAGCCAATAGATTAGCTCTACTCTGCATCTGAAGGGCTAAGAACCAGGACAACCAATGGTGTACATTTCAGTCAGAATACTGGCAAGTTAGTGACTTAGGAAGTCCCAATGCTTTGGTTTGAGCCCAAAGGTAGGAAAAAGCTAATGATCAGAGGTAGTCAGGCAGGAAGAATTTTCTCTAACTAGGGATAAGATCAGTCATTTTGTTTTATTCAGCCATCAAGTTGATTGGATGAAGCCCAGTCATACCAGGGAGGACGTTCTGCTTTACCAAGTTTACTGAGTTAATGTTAATCTCATCTAAAACACCCTCTTGGAAACACCAAGAACAATGTTTAAATATCTGGGCACCCTGTGGCCCAGTCAAGTTGACACATAAAATTAGCCATCACAGTCTGTCTGGGTCTCACTGTCCTTTTTGTAAAAAGGAGATTATAGTCATACTTCATCATGGAATTGCTCTTATAGCAAATGAGGCCATATGTTCAAAGTCCCTAGTGCTTAATAAAAGCTCACATTCTTTTCTATATTCAATGTTTCAGGCATTGGTGAGCAGGTCAGGGGCTACCTTGAACTTTTTCCCCTTGGTTTTGTCCCTCCTAGTTCAATTCTACTCTCTAAATACAAATGTCAATACATCACCTAAGTCATCTCCACAATTCAGTGTCTGCGTTGGTATTGAGTATCCTCTGGAGAGGAGAGCAGACAGAACCAATTTGATACTTGGGAAGAGTGCTGTCCCACAAACAGAGTATCTGTGCCCATCACAAACTACTTCCTTCCTGGCTTTGATGTTCTTTGCAAGGCAAGGCCAGTCAGATGGCTGAAGAAGTCCAAGTTTTACCAACCAAAAGCAGGTCCCGAGCAGTCCATCTACACGTCCTTGCCCTTGCCCTCTTTTCTAAAGTGCATTGCTTGGGTGAGCAGAGCCGGCTGGACACTTCACCTGCTCAGTGCCTGTGGAGCGCAGTCATGCATCACTTTAAATCACCCTTCATTTTCGTCCTCAATATTCCACTCAGGCTTCTGTTTATGTGATTACCACATTTTCTTTCCAAATTGCACCCTAACTCCCATTCAGTGCTTCTTTCCACGTTACAATTTCCAGATTACAGTGATTTCTTTCCAGTGTGTTTAATCTTGAGTAAATCAATATGGCTGTACTATTTTCCATTAATTTAATCTTAAGTGAATTGAATCTTGTATTCACTTGAGATGGGAAAAGGGTTGGGTGAGGCTGTATGGAGATCAGCAATGATTATAACATAACACATTCGTCTGTTATCTTCAGCCCAACAATATGTTTTCATTTTGACCTTTGCTTAAATCATTTTAGACCTAATTCCTAATGATCTCACTTTGAGCCTTATAGATCTACCCATGTCACAAAAATTGAAAGGAAAGGAGATTTGGGGAACTAAATATCTGACTTTTCTTAGAGGCACTAAAATAGCCACCATCCATGGAAGACAATATCTTTATTCTTGTTTCAATGTGAAATAATTACAAATCTTTCAGTCAAAGTTATCCTGACTCTCAGAATATGTCCAACTCAAGTGTATATGTTTCTCCCTTTTGGTTTTTGGGAAATGTGACATAGAGCTAAGGTTAACAACTGTTGTCAGAGAAGCAGCTCATGATGAGAAAGTCTGGATTTTCAAAAGACTTCTGGTATGCAACTTCTTGCCCTTCTGATATTTAAAAATATACACAATGGCTGGAAATAATTTTGCTTAAAAATCAAAACAAAAATAGTCTTTTGGAAATGAGCCCCCTTTGGTCCTGCCCCTGCACTCAGGGTGTTCTCCCTTTGGTGGGTCCTTGGCCACACTGGCGAGAGGCACTGTGCCAGGTCTCTGGCTTTAAGACTAGAACTAGTGATAGTGGTTGCAGAGGGTGGGAGGTCTGGGGTAGTCAGCCATGCCACGTCTTTCTCTCCACCATCTGAACAGGGGGTTGTCAGTAATATGACTCTGTTACTGACAAAATCGCTCTCTGAAAAAGACTTGAATCCCTCCTGCACTCATGTATTTATCTACCTCAATTCAAGAAAATGGGCCATATGGTGTTTGCATGTACAAAAATTCTTAGCTGTTTCCAGATTGCACACAGGTTGAGAAAGCGAACACACTATTGGACGTGCAAAGATCAGCTGTCGTGACTCTGTGTAACAACTTCTGAATAACAAAATTGTGCCCAGGAGGTAAAAGGTGTCTGGACCAGGGGGAAAGCTATGTGATGGAGGGCGTGTAAAGGAAGAATGTTGACATCTGTGCCCAGGTACTGCCTTTGATTGTATTCTAGGAAGCAGCTTCCCTTGCCTGGTGGCATTCACCCGTGAATAGAGGCTCTGTGAAGAAGCTCCCTACCTAGGATCTACCAAACAGTTTTCTACACACACACACACACACGCACACACACACACACACACGAAATGGCTTATGCTAGGCCAAATGTCTATTTTCTAGTTGCCCTGATATATTGATGGCTATTTCTTCCTCAAACTCCAACTCACAAGATCCTGTATCTGAAAATTTCCAGGCTAGCTATGGCTTTCTGGTTATTCAAAACTATTATTCACGGTCTGCCTGTGTTTTGCTCAATGAAATTCATATGGCAAAAACCCTACTACCTTTCTATCAGGGAAGAAATTTGGGTGTCACAAAGATAGGAGATGGTGCCTTCAAACCTAGATGATTCATTCAAATGGTTGTATCTATCAAACTCATTCATTCATTCATCTGTAAAGATATTTTGTCTATTATGTGCTGGGTATTCTAACTATGGGAATGTAATAATGAAACGAATAGTCAAGGTTTGTGCTCTCATGTGGATTATGGTCTCTGAGCAGGAAAATCTAAAACAAGTAAACAAAAAAAGAAATCAGGGGATTTCAGATGTCATGATTGCCACAATGAATGAAATTAAACAAATCGATAGATTAAGAAGGAAGTAGATATTGCCTTAGATTGCATGACCATGGAAAGGTTATCCAAAGTAAGGCAAGGAGGCCTGGGAAGGAGTCAAATGTACTTTTAGCAAAGTAATGTCATAGCTTTTATCTCTCAAGAAGAAGAGGCCAAAATCAGGTTAGGAAAAATGGTATTCTTGCTTTGGGTGAGCTCTGATTATGGTGTATTCATAGGAGTTAGTATGCACCATGGCATGGTGAGTTAGCCTTTGAGCAATTGGGGGAGACTGCCCAGACTTCCCTGTGTGCACTGCAGTGGAATCAGATCACCCATATCCTATTTCTAGTCCACTACTTTCCTATAGAAACCAGCAGAAGCCCGGGCAGCAGAAAAGCCAGTCAACATCTGGCTGAAAACAGAGACAATAGGATTTGCAAGATCTCAAGAAAGGACAGAAGGTCAGGACGACTTGCTCTTGTGGGAAGGCATGGAATGTTTCCAAAGAGCCAGAGAGGACCAAAGAGCAGGGTCACTATCAAGGAGACTGTTAGGAAGGCTGTCCAACAACAAGGTCTGCTTAGAACTCATGGAAGGCCCTGGTGCCTTCCATGTGGAGACGGAAGGAGCAGGTGGGGAGACAGCTCATTTTTTGGAGCCCTGAGTGGGCTGGAGTTTGAGGTGAGATTTGAAGGGCACAGGACTTTGGATGATCACCAACCAGGGAAGGACAGGAGCCTACAGGGCAGCAGTGAGTCTCCTGACTGTATGGGAATGGATGAGAAGGAGCCTGTGCCCTCCATGGACCCTTGCTCTCTGGCCAGGGCTCAGATGGCCAGTGGTGAATTCACTATTTGGAGTTTGGTATAGCAGGAAGGAGGTTGAGGGGTCCTCAGAAACCTAGATGTGCTTGAGATGGCAAACCCAGTGTCATTGTGAGCATGAACTCTGCTCATGTTGTGAGGATCAACCCCTTTGATTCAAATCCATGCTGCCATTAATGAGCTTTAGTATTTAACCATAATGTTCTTTCAGGGCCTTTGTGTCCTCAACTGTAATAAAGGGTTGTGAGAATTACATGAGCGCACTGCTGGAGACATTAGTAGAGCTCCTGAGATTAAGGTGGTCCCCTCGAATACAGGACAGCCAAACTTGAATTTCAAATAAATGATGAATACACTCACAGTTAAGTATGTTCCCTAAATTGCACAGGATGTATTTAGGCTAAAAATTATCTGTTGTTTACCCGACAGTCATGTTTAACTAGGTGCCTGTATTGTTGCTACATCGACCTAAGACAATTCACTTCAGACAGGCTCTGGAGCAGGGGTTCCCAGCTGGGTTCATTAACATCATCCCCTGTGTCTCAGTGGGGCTTAGTCCAGAGCTGCTCAGCTCGTCAGGCAGATACACCAGTGTCCCCAGAGCCCAAGGGCTTCCTGAACACACTCCTTCTTTTCCTAGAAACTTCCTCTTCACCTTGACCATGCCCCTTGCCAGTGAGTGACCCTTGCCTCATCCTGCTGCCGTAAGCAAATACTGCCCAAGTCTTCCCTTCCCCTTCTTTCCTCCCTCCCTCTCCCCCTTCTTTCCTTCTTTCCTTCCTTTTCTTTTTATTACGGATGTTCCACAGTTGGTTTCTTTGCTGTCTTCTGAAGTTACCAGTTTCCCTCTGGGTCTGAAAAACTCAACAAACACTCTTCACTTATTTGGCCCCCTCTGAAGCTTGCGCTGCAGTCAGACTACTCCACCCATCTGAAGGAAGCACCTTGCTCTTCCACGGAGGGGCTTGACTGACACTTCTGAGTGTGCTGTGGTCGCCAGGTGGTGATCAGTCGCTGCCCTTTTTGAGTGCTAATTAGGGATCAGGAACAGGTCAGCACCATCCACATTTTATCTCACGGAGGCCTCATCCCTATGAGGGAGGTACTCTCATTAGCAATTTTTTTTTTTTTTTTGTAAGTGGGGAAAATAAGGCTCCTACTATGGTTTTTCCTTGCCAAAATTCATGTTGAGGTTTGGTCTTCAACACTGTGTTAGCAGGAGCTCAGTGAGAGGTGTTGGGTCACGAGGCAGAGTTCTCATCAATGTGGGAATGCTTTTCTCTTGGGAATGAGTTGGCTATCCTGGGACATGGGTCCCTTTTTCTCTCTTCCACACACACACTCCTGCCTTTCTGCTTTCTGCCATAAATTGAAGCAACATGTGCTTCTCACTAGACACGGTTGCCCAAATGCTGCCCTCCCCAGCCTCCAGAACCATGAACCAAACCACTTTTCTTTGTTAATCACCCAGTCTCAGGTATTCTGTTATAGCAACAGAAAACAGAGCAAGATAGCCTAGATAAACTTAGAGAATTGTCCAAGAGTATTCTACTGCAAGAGCCAGAGGTGAAGGTTAAACACAGGGATTGAGGCAGCAGAAGCCATGTTCCAGCATCTGGGTGGTTCCCTATCAGGACAGTGGAGCAGTCCCCTGTCATATTCTTACCTTTGTGCGCTGCAGTATTTCATCAGGATCCATGCCAAGTTTCATCTCTATTACTTTTGTATGCATTCTCTCTCCCAAATTGCTTTAATCTGTAAATCCCTGTTATTACATTTCTTCATCTTACAACTCTGGCTTTTCTAAATATGCCTAATATCATGTCATGATTAAGGTCCTAACCCTAGCTCACACGCCCAGATCCCGAAAGCATCAAAGCAAAGTTGCCTGAGGCAGACAAAAATCGGAATGTAATGTTAGCATTTCAGCAGTGTGTTTGGAGTCCCCACAAAGAACCAAATGCTATGTGGTACATACAAAGACATCACTGCCCTGCTCTCTAGATGAGGTCTGCTGATGACCCTGTTTTTAAAAAGAGAGGCTGTGTTTCCATTGTGAATTTATCCAGAGATCACTGCTGCTCAATTACTGCTGTTGCAGATGGCTTCTGTCTCATAGCATTTGGCGGTGGAATATCAGGGGGAATTTTAAGCTCAGAGAGAAAGTAGGTTTTTCTCCACGGTATCATAGGCCTTGTCCCTGTGACAGCTCTAAGAGTGTCCTCAGGAAAAGGTCAGTGATTATCATGTCTATGCTGGCAAGTGCATAAGAAAAGAATAAGCCTTGAAGTTCTTTCCAAAGGTCACCCGACTTGGGACCTGGCCAGTCCCCCCACAGCTGCAGGCCTTGGGCTGAGGACTTCCAGAAGAACCCTGGGAGGCTATCTGCAACATTCTTGGTCAAGAAATGGGCCTCAGCTGCTGAAAGGAGGTTGGGGAGGAGCCAATCCTGGGCAAGAACCTTGTTGCCTTGGCATGTAATATCCAAGGATATTTCTTAACCACCTAGAGCGGCTCAGCCATCTCCATGTTGTGTGAGCGTAATTACATTTGGGTACTTATGGGACACTAGGCACCATAATCATTCATTCTTTCTTCCAACTTCCAGCAATTAATTTCATTTAACAAATATTTATTGACTGTCTACCACAGACAAGCCCTGTGCTAGGAACGTGGGACATGCGTGATGAATGTAGGGCTGTGGTTTAGGCTCCAGCTTGGGAGACAAACAATAAACAAGTAAACACCTAAGGAGCTCATTATAATTAGAAGCATATTTACTATAAAGTTAATGAAACATAAGCTTTGGGGTCTCTGACTTGCATTGCCTGCTCCAAGACCCTGAGGGGCTGTGCTGTGCATATGGGGTGGGGGTGGAGGCAGTAGGTTAGCAATTTATGCACAAGCTCACATGTTTTGTAACATTGGCAAAAAGCAATATATTTTTTCATTCTCTTTCTTTAAAGAAGGTTCCCCAATACATAACCTTCAGCCTGATGACAATGTAAAGAGCCATGCATAGATTACCACCTAGAAACAGGGGCAAAAACTGCATTTGGGCCTTTTGTGGAGAGTAAAATGTGAGCTCTGTCTGCAGTTGCTGTAAACAAACATGATCTCATTTGCCTGTTTTCCTTCACAATTGCTCCAGGTTTTCTTATATGCAAATAAATGTTGATAACACTCAGGCTGGGGTGGCAGAGAAACTTCTCCACCTTTCAAAAGTAGAATGTAAAAGGAACCAGAGAGCAATACATTGTTCACTGAAAATCTGCCTGCTCAGCCTCCCCGGCTTCCTTGCCACAGAGAGAAAGAAGGGAAGGGGAAACAATGATTTGAAAAACAGCCTTCAGTTATTCTGAGACCAGTGAATTAAGACGGGAGAACTTGAGTTTAAAGTATAGCTGCAAGAAAAAGAAAAGGAAGCCATAATGTCAGCGTCCACTGAGCAGGCGGGGTTGGGGACAGGGAAATGGCCTGCAGGGAATCATGGAGGTGAAGCAAAGCCAGCAGACTGGCAGCAGCAGCCTCCCTGGCAAAGATGGAGGCTTCCTCCTCAGCTCTACCTTACAGAGACAAGCTGTGCTGGGAAGGCTGGGGTTGGAGATTTTGAGTTCAAGTTGGTTCTGCAAGTTTCCTAAGGAAGCATGGGTGGTCATGGGAAGGCCGAGGCACTTCCGGGGTGAAGAGTGGTTTTCTTTTCTAGTATCGTTTTCTCTGCAAGGGGAAAAATTTGCCATGATATGCAACGAGCAGTTTTGGGGGCTGAATCTTATCCCCCAAGTTATGTATGTTGAAGTCCTGACCCCCAGTACTTCAGAGTGGGACTGTGTTTGGAGACAGGGTCTTTATAGAAGTAATTAAATTAAAGCAAAACGTCATCCGGGTGGGCCCTAATCCAATGTGTCTGGTCTCCATACAAGAAGAGATGAGGACACAGACGCACACAGAGGAATGGCCATCTACAAACCCAGGACGGAGGCCTCAGGAAAAACAAAAGGGGCTGACGCCTGATCTCAGACTTTGAGTCTCCAGATCTGTGAGAAAATAGATTTCTGTAGTTTAAGCTGCCCAGCCTGAAGCATTTATTACAGCAGCCCCAGCAGACTAAGACAGACAGTTGTTGTCACCCACATTACTGTTCGTCCAGTGACAGGGAGTTCCAAGTCCGGAATGGCCCTAGAGAAGAGGAATCCTGAGTGAGCCCTGGCAAGGAAGTGCTCCTGGTCTTTCCTGGTCCCTCTGCTCTGTGTGCACACTGTGGCTTCAAGATGGCAAGACCCCATACTCTCTCAGAGGAAATACTTTTCTCCAACAAAATAGATATCCTAGTTGTGAAGAGAATAATTTGAAGACAAGGTATCTTAGTTCCACTTTCTGCTGCTATTAAAAATAAAACACCTGGGGCTGCGTAACTTGTAAAGAAAAGACACTTATTTAGCTCACAATTCTGGAGGTTCAAGAGCGAGATGCCAGCTTCCACCTGGCTCTGGCGAGGGCCTCATGGCAGATGGCATCACAATGGCAGGGCATGTGCAGAAGAGATTACACGGAAAGACAGAGATTTGGGGGCCAGACTTACCGTTTTTGCAACAACTCACTCTCTCAGGAACTAACTGGGGTCATGCAAGAGGTACATTAATCCCTTTGGAGGCCTCCTCCCCAGGGACCTAACCCTCTCGAGATGGCCCCATCTCTTAGAGGTTCCACCACCACTGGGGGCCAAGCTTCTAGCACATCAACCCTCAGAGGACAAACCACATCCAAACCACAGTATGGGAAGTATTAAAAACCTGACTTATGAATAGACAGATGTGTACTCTCTCTATATAAATACAGATATATTTTCTTAGTTTGTCAACAACATGATTTATTACAGAAAAATCTAGAAAATGAAAAAAAAAGAGGAAGGGAAGAAAATCATGCCCAGTTCCATTAGCCCATGTAACTATAGTTTGCAGTTTGATGTGCATCCTTCGAGGGGAGAGAGAGGAGTAGGACAGGAAACACACACACACTCAAAAATCCCAATATCAAAGGAAGCAACTTGGGTGTTTTGTTGTAATTCCTCACAGACTTTTCCACAATTGCTTGTTATATAAAGTCATGATTGCACAACTTTCTATGTGATTGATCTAAAAGCAGAATTAATATTCTGAGAACTGATGAAAGAATCAAGCATTTACACTGCCTTTCTTATATATGTTGTATTTTAAGATAAACAAATAGTTGAGGGAAAAAGTAATTTTTACAAGAGTGGAAAATCATCATAGCCTTAGATTAGGCAAAGGTTCCTTACAAAGCAGCAAAATATGAAAGAAAAATTGAGAGGTGATACCAGAACTCATAATCCCACAAGGCCACCTGGGAAGTTGTGTCCCCAGAGTTCCTTTGACCCTGTCTTTTCTCCAGGCACTCAGAGTCCATTGCTGTCCTGTCCAAGAGGGCCTGGCCACTTCTGCTGGCGGCAGACCTTAGCATTGTCCACATGGTGCTGGTTTCTCAGGCATGAAGGATGAAGAGCAATGAGGTCATGGAGGTTTCCACTGAGATTTCAATAGAAAGCCTGCGAAGTCAGGCAGTGTGTGGCGGGTCAAAATTCCTGTGGGCAGCCCCTCACAGGAATGATACAGAAAGCTGTGAAAGAAAAGCTGATGTTGCAATAGAGACCCCAGGAAGTTACCAATGTCAGAAATGGGTAACGTTTGCAAAGGAAAGCTTCAGGCAGGGAGTGGAGTCAACCCAAGAGAGATGCCACGTGAGCCCCAACCAACAAGACCATGGGGGCAGGGAAGGCGAAGTCCTCTGGACTCACATCCCATCTCACCACCACAGACACCATTAAATAAAGTTGTCACTGTACAACTTAATATTTGACTTCATGGGTTCCAGTCTTGCTTTGGTCCAATCCTTCCTTTCTATTCCTCCATTCCTCCCTTTTGGAATGGGAAGGTTTACCTTGTGCCTGTCCCACCACAGTATATTGGAATGATGTAACTTGCCTTTTGTTACATATTTGTAGTTTTTGGCAGTATATTCTTGTTTCTCTCATTTTAACCCAGTTTTATTCCCCCAAGGTGGGTGCACCATTCCTGGGAGGACTACAATACCAGGACGACATGTGGAATGGATGGAGCAAGCTCCCATTCCATCTCCTATTTCCTCGAGTCTATTTAATTTATTCTCAGATGGAGGATGTATCAGATATTAAACTGATAAGCACAGATGCTACACTTGATTTTAGCCAAAAGCGATACCTTTTGATTTTTACAGGGGCTTACAGCTAGGAGTTACCTTGAGTTTCAGAGGAGACTTGAACTTTTGGGAAATGCTGGAACTGTCCAGACTATGGTGCCTCTTGGAGATGGACTAAATGCATTTCTCATTATGAGATGGAGACGAGTCTTTAGGGGCAATTGGCAGAATGTTATGGAATATTTCCCAAACACTCATGTGTTGAAGACTCGGTACCCAGTGCAGCAATCAGAGGTGGGGCTTTTGGGAAGTGATCAAATCATGAGGGCTCTGACCTCGTGAGTAAGTTAATAACTTGATGGCATTATTGAGAGGTGGTGGGAACTACAGGAGGTGGAACCTAGTTGAAGAAATAGGCCGTTGGGGGTATGCTCTGGAGGATTTTCTCTCTCTCTGTTTCCTGGCTACCAAAGGTAAATATCTCTGCTCCGCCACACTCTCTCCAACATGAGTCTCTGCCTCACCACAGGCCCACAGAAATAGACCAAATAGACTACAAAGTGAAACTGTGAGTCAAAATACATCTTTTCTACTCTAAGTTTTATTTTTTCTTCAGGTGTTTTGTCACAGCAATGAAGAGCTGATTAACGTACCAAGTCTGCTTGAGTTGCTGGATCCAGCTGGTAGGGTCTAGGAAATACAGAAAGAGTAGGTGAGCTGCTCCACAAGTGCACAGTCACCAAAACAAAACCCAGACCCTGGGAAACTCTGGAAAGCACATCAGCCCACACAGGTTCTTTTACAGATAAATCATAAGGAAAATAATGGAGAGAAGACTATAGACTAAAAGAGATTTAATGAAATTTCAATTCAAAAAAATTGGGAAGACTGGCGATTTGGTTAATGAAACCACAAAGAAATGATTACTATAAAAGTCAGGATAGTGACTATGTTTGAAGGTGTTATGGGCTGTGTTGGGTCCCTCCAAATTCATAAGATGAAGTCCTAGCTCCTAGTATATCAGAATGGTAGAGTATTGGGAAGGTCTTCAAAGAGATCATTAAGATGAAATACGTTCACTAGGGTGGGCCCGGATCCCACTGGTGTCCTTATAAGAAAAAGAGATTAGGACACAGTCACATAAAGAAGGATGACCATGTGAGAAAAACAGCAAAAAGGCCAGGCAGGGTGGCACATGCCTGTAATCCCAGCAGCTTTGGAGGCTGAGGCAGGAGGATCTTTAGTTCAAAGCCAGCCTCAGCAAAAGCAAGGCTATAAGCAACTCAGTGTGAACCTATCTCCAAATAAATACAAAACAGGCCTGGGGATGTGGCTCGAGTGCCCCTGAGTTCATTCCCTAGTACCTACCCACCCCCAACCCTGTCAAAAAGAATAAGCAGCAAGAAGGTGGCCATCTGCAAGCCAAAGAGAAGGGCTTTGGAAGAAACCAAACCTACTGACTCCTTATCTCATGTTTTCAGCCTCCAAAGATGTGAGAAATAAATCTCTGCCCATGGTATTTTGTTATAGCTGTACTAGTAAGCTAATTCAGAGGGAGACAGCAGCCGTGATCAGACAGGGCACCATTGGGGCTTTGTTGGGGTGGCTGACAAAGTCTGATTTCTTGTCCTAGGTCGTGGTTACAGGGGGTCTGCTTTATAATAATTCCCAGTCTCTAAATTGCTTTGTGTGATTTTCTGAGACTGTGTTTTATTTTACAATAAAAAGGTTGAAAACAAGAATGGAAATAAAGATTACTTGGAAACAAAAATTATCCAGGCAGCAGAGAGGTGGTGGCTGTGGCCGCTGGATGGAAGTGATCAGATTTCTGATATATTTTCCAGATAGGAGGGGTTTATGAGAGGAAGGGGGTAAAGTAACCCCCATGGATGGTGGGAGAGTAGATGAAGGCTTCAATGAAACCAGATTGGTAGTTGAAAATCATCACTTTTTATTTTAGCCTGTTTTCGTTCTCTTTTTTTGGTGTTGGGCATTGAACCCAGGTCCTTGCACATGCTAGGCAAGTGCTCTATGACCCTGAGCCACATCCCCAGCCCTTACCTTAGCCTGTTTTTCTCCATATGCTTTTCTTCTCTTGTTTCATAGAATACCTTTGCATCCTGTCAAGGATGCTCAACAAGTTGCTAAGATGTTCCTCTGATTCCCATAGTGAACCATTCTCAAAAGCTTGCTATTTCTCTGCATATTTAGGATAATATGAAATTTTTCTTCTTTAATGATGCTGTTTTCATGCACTTTATGTGGCTTATTTTATCCCTAAGCGTTCATCTTCAGATGAGGGGATATTTGTCCAGATCCAGCGTTTCCAAAAGATCAGGAATTAAAGATGACCATTGGCTCTGTTCTCTGTCCATCTGGGTTCTGAATCTCCTAAACCGTAGCTTGAGGGTATGGTTATACACATGATTTCCAGTCCAATAGTGTCTGTTATTTTGTTTTGTTTTGTTTTTAGAGAAACCACACAGTACCCCAATTGCTTGAGTAATTACATGGTGTATTACCTTTTTGTCACTATGGCCAAAGTACCTGATAGAATGCCTAGAAGTGTATTCTGGCTCATGTTTTTCAGAGATTCAGTCTAAGGTCAGCTGGCTCCGTTGTTCTGGGCCTGAGGTGAGGTAGAACATGATGGAAAAATGGTATGGTGGATGGAAGATGTTTGCCTCATGGCAGCCAAGAAGAAGAGGAAGGCCATGTGGACTGCAACCCGGAAGGCATAGGGGCAGCTCTTTGGGGGAACTTCTCACAGTCATGTACCCCAGATGCTGAACATGGAGCTATAAGACTTGTTTGCCCAGCTGGCATCAGACTTGCTTTGGTCCCATCTCTTCTTTCTATGTCACCCTTTCTCCCTTTTGGAATGGGAATATTTACTCTGCCAGTATATATTGTATATGTGTAAGTGACTTTCGATTTTTATACAAGATCACAGCCAAGAGTTTGCCCTGAGTCTCAGATAAGACTTTGGACTTGAACTTTTGGGCCATGCTGGAACTGTTAAGACAGGACTCTTAGAGATGGAGTAAATGCATTTTGCCTTGCGAGATGGAAGTGAGTTTTTAGGGGCCAGGGATGAAATGTTTTGGTATAAGTTATCCCTCAAAATCTCCTGTGTTAATGCAGGGACTAAAATGATTAGATTATGAGAGTTGTAATGGAACCAGTGGGTTTAATTCATTTGCTGGATTAATAATTTGAATGGACTGAATAGGTGATAACTGTAGCAGGTAAGATGTTGTAGTCTTATTTGTTCTCATGGGGGTTTTTCCCTTCTGGGAGTAAGAAATCGGAGCAATAACAACTCCGGGAGAGCAGATTCAAGATACAGTCTCAACTTTATTAAGGAAGTACAGTTCTTTTATAGAAGAGGGGAGTTTGAGAACAAAGAAACTGGTAGTGTAACATGATATCTTGTGAGGATGGTCCAATTAGGAGTCACACAGTTTTGCAAAGGGAGGAGGGAAGAGAGGAGGACGGGTGAATCTCTACCAAGGCAATAGCCATCGGCAGGTCTAGTCACTTGAGGTGACTAATCCAAGCATGAATAATCCTAAGTGTCCTTCAGGATTTGTACTATTCTGCAGCCTAGGGTGACATGTACCTCAGTGGTTTCTTCCTACATCCCCACAAGGTGGAGCTGGAGGAGGTAGGTCACTGGGCATATTTTGGGGGGTTTATATTTCATCCCTGGCAACTCATTTGTCTCTCTGCTTTCTGGCTACCATGAGGTAAGCAGTTTTCCTCCACCATGCCTTTCTGCTATGATGCTCTGCCTCACCCAGATCTTAAAGCAATGGAGTTGGCCAATTGTAATGGAACTTCTGAAATTGTGAGTTTAAAATAAACTTCTCCTCCTCTAAGTTGTTCTGGTCAGGAATTTTGGTCACAGTGATGGAAAACTGACAAAACACATGACTTATCTTAGCCTCTTAGGCTTGTAATCACTTCTGATATGCACAATTCTTCCCTGCTATGTATTTAAAGACCCCAAGAAAGGACTGTCTAGAGCAGGGTATTGGGGCAAGAAGCTGAGGGAAGCTTTTATCCAGTTTGTTAGGGACTGAACCATCTCATTGCATAGCTGCAGAGTTCTTAGGCTGCCATGGTATGTGGCCCATAAAGTGTCTCTATGGTTAGCTAGTCCAGAGGATACCACACCTGCAGCCTCCCCAGCCCATGCCCCACTCACCCATCAAGAGACATTTTAAAACTAGATGGCAGACATTCTATCTCCTGAGTGTGTGCTTTGCCCAAGAGCTGGAGACAGGAGAGTCTCCCATCTCCTAGAAGAAATTACATTAGTACTAAGACATTGACAGTAGTCTAATCAAAATGCCAGTCTCACTATGATGAGATAGCACCACACACCTACTAGGATGGCTCTAATAATTTAAAAACAGAAAATAACAAGTACTGGTGCACACGTGAAATTGGAATGTTTGTGGATTGCTGGTGTGGTTGTAAAATGGCCCAGCCATTTTACTTTGTGGTGATTTCCCATAACGTTACACATAAAATTACTATAGGACCCAGCAATTCCACTTTTAAGTACATATGCTAAAAAATTGAGAGCAGGGGCTTGAACAGATATCTGCACACCTGTGTTCATAGTTTTCTTCACAATATCTCAAAGGTGCAAACAACTTGGTGGCCATCAACACATGAATGCATAACAAGATACGAGCTGTGGAGTGGAATCCATACTATTCAGCCACAAAATTGAAAATCTGATATGTTACAACATTATATATGCTATGACATGGGTGGACCATTATGCTTAGTGAAACCAAACACAGAAGGACAAGTACTGAATGAGTCCATTTATGTGAGATACCTTGAACAGGAAAATTCATAGAGACAGAAAGCAGAATAGAGGTTATTAAGGGCTGGGTGGAGTAATGGGAAATTATAATGCAAAAGTTTTGGGTATAGATACAGGTGATGGTTGAACAACACTGTGAATGTATGTAATGGCACTGAATTATACACTTAAAATGAAAAATAAAAAGATAAAATATTATTTATTTTAGCCTGTTGCACAAAAAAATTGTCCATCTTAGTGGTGAACCATGTTATGTTCTGATACTCATGCACATTGCACAACATTTGAATCAGGTTAAGCATATTTATGGCCTCAAACATTTGTCATTTCTTTGTGGGGGAACCTTTGAAAATCCTTTCTTCTAGCTTTTTGAAATGCACTATACATTACTGGAGTGATAAATCATTATGAATATTTTACCACCACAAAAAGGATCCCTTTAAAACAAAAAATAAACCCTTGTCCCTCTCCCAGAAAATTTTATGATGCTAATAACTATCATAAAATGCCTCGCTCTCACAGTCGCCACCTCATCTCTAACATTACTGTCCCCAGACTGCTGTACACATCTGGACAGTTATATGATCCTGATTTCCTTCCCTCCTAAAAGTGGTGAAAAACCATGACTTCATCTAATATGACTAGAAAATATGCTCAGTTGATTTCATGGTAAAATGATATTGTCTTTCCTAAATTCAAATAAAATAAATGTGAAAAAAACAGGAGAAGTTTAAATCTTTTAACTCCACAAATTAGAATTGGCATTTAATCTATTGCAAGTATCTAAGGAAAACTGCTATCTATCTACAAGGCTGGGTTGAAAAGACAGTGGGGAAACCACCCCCTGGAAACAGAGAATGGTCAGCTGGGAACAGGGGCATCATTCATATCATGGCCTGGGTGGCCAGAGGTGGACCTGCTATGCCAAGCACAGCAGCCATGTCATAGAAGACACATGCACACTACCCCTCCCCTATCCTGAGCTCCCAATGTCCTCAGTTCAGAAACATAAGCCATATCCTCAGCAGAGAAAAATGAGAGCTATCCTTTACTTGGTTGCTGTTTTTTGAGGAAGTCAGACTAACCTTTGTCTCCCCAATCCATACTCCTCCTGCTTCTTCAGAGGCTGCAATTATCCATAAGCAAATGAGCAGAAAGCAGAGCTAAAAGAGGGAACAGAAGAAATAAACTGTGACAATTTGTATCCTATAAGTGAAATGTAAAGTTCAGGTAGAATTCCAGATGGGGAAAAGAAACATGTCCCCATACATCCTAAGGGTTATAATTTTTCACCTACTATGCTATTCATCTTTCAGGACAGTTAGATAGTGAGATTAAGAGGGAAATTCCATTTCAGCTTCATAAAACCTCAGAAGATGATAGCAGAGTGATTTCAAAAATATTTAACAACTGATAAGGCATAAGCATGGACGATGCAAAAGAGACCCCTGGAATCACTTTACTGGGGGATACTACTTAGTGTGGTTTGGATGTGAGCTGCTTGGACACTCGGAGCTGGCTGAGAGCTTCTGATTGAAGAAGCACCCTGGTCAATGGGACCTTGGCCCAAGGTACCTGAATGCCCATATTTCCGTCCTTGTTCCAGCCTATACCTTAGCCTATGGCCCAGTGATTCATTTCTTTGGTGTGGCAGAGATGACTTGTCATCACATGATCCACTCTCCCTTTTCTTCTATGACACAGAAGTAACAGTAGTTGGGAATCAAGTCACCCAGCTAAAGACTCCTTTTCCAGCCTCCCTTGCAGCTACATGTGGCCATGGGACTAGGTCATTACCAGTGAAACGTGAGTCAAAGTCATGACCTTCTGAGGAGTGACACATGCCCTCCTCTTCCCTACCTCTACCATCTCTCTGGCTGGAATGTGGTTCTGGCCATCAAAGTTGAGGCAGCCGTCTTGTCTATGGGAAGGCACCCAGTGCTGAGAACCCCAGAGCAACTGCAGAGGGAATGCTGTTCCTGAAGATTGTGGAGCTATGGTATCCTTCTCTGTTGGTTTCTTTTCTCACCTGATCACCACCATTATACCATCAGGTGCTCAGCTCTTCCTAAGTGCAGTGAAGGACTCTCAGCATACAAGCTCTAAAGAAATGAGGTAGGCAGGCAAACCGTGCTCTATTTGATGAAGGATGAACTTTAATATGCACACGAACCACATTAAAATGCAGTGTCGTGCTGACAGGTAGAATCTGTCAATAGACCTGGGCTGGGGCTGAAATTCAGCATTTCCAACAAGCTGTGATGCTGATGCTGTTGTGCTTAGATCACAGCTGAGTAGAGAAGATGAAAAGCAACGAGCTGGCTGCCAAGAGGTCCCTGCCGTCACTCCACCTCCAGTGTGCAGGTCCCCTGGGTCCACAGACCTCAGCATCTTCCCCCTTTTCCCTCCTCCTGCCGAGTCTGTCAAGGCATGGTCCTTCCTGGTCAGGCTGCTGGTCTCCTCCTGCTGACTCGGTGTCCTCCTGCATCTAAGGTGGTCTCTCAGGCAGAGTAAAAGGCGTGACTAGATGTGAGGCACCAGACAGCAGGCAGGTGGAGCTGGGCAGGTGATGTTGGAGAAGTTCCCTCCAGGATACAGTCTGGATCAAAACGGTTCTTCTCAGGGAGGCGTTTCCAGGCCTCTCACAAATTGCAACCTGCTCTGACACTTCCCTGCTTGATTCCCCCGCCCCACAGGGAACTCATTACTATCTAACATGGCACATATCTTACATGCTTATTTTATCATATGTCTCCTCTCCCTAGAATTTCAGATACAGCTTGTATTTATTGAGTGGATGAATAACAGGCAGAGGAAACATAAACATAGAAACAGGAGCTCCACGGAGAGACCACAGGCAGGCAAGCCGGCAGGCGACCCACCTTGAAAACATCCCTGGGAAGCAGGGAGCAGAGACCAAACTGCTGCCTTCTGGGGGCACAGGTGGATTACCAGGGCAGGTTCTAGGACTGGCAAACAACACCAGATCTCGTATACAAGAATGGATCTCAGCCAGGCATGGTGGCGCACACCTGTAATACCAGCAGCTTGGGAGGCTGAGGCAGGAGGATTGCGAGTTCAAAGCCAGCCTCAGCAAAACCGAGGCACTAAGCAATTCATTGAGACCCTGTCTCCAAATAAAATACAAAATAGGGCTGGGGATGTGGCTCAGTGATTGAGTGCCCCTGAGTTCAATCCCTGGTAACCGCCCCCCCAAAATAGATCTCAAAAAATTCTCCTGCTCTTTTCCTACCAGTACTGGAAGTCTAGAAATTAAACTTGTGACAGCCACTGTCATCTCAGCAAGTCCGTAGGGTAGAGACAATTATCCCCATTCAGGAGAGGGAGCTGCTGCAGCCTGGAGAATGTACATCTTTACTCAAGAGCAGAGTTTGGATCTAAACTCAGTGCTACTCAAGTAGGAAGGGTTTGGTTTTGTGAGTCCCAGAGTAGAACGTGCCTGCAGGTGGGGGTAGGGCTGAGGAGGCTGTGGTCCAGGCAATGCTGCTTCTTCCTGGATGGATTCTCTACCTCTCGGATCCCAGATCTTCGACTCTTCTCTGACAACTGGCCTTAGGTCACTCTTCCAAGGAACTCCTTTGGGACTCTGCTGGTTTACCTGGTCCCCATCTCGGCTTTTCTTCCTTATGTGCATCATATTATTCTACTGATGTCTACCCCGTACTCCCTTCCACTCTTCTGCCTTAGCAATAGGGGCCCACTGGGCCCACCCGACAGTCCCCTCCCCTTACCCAGGATGACAGCAGAAAGCCTGACTAGGAGGATTCATCCCTCCACGGCCACCCCACACTTCCCGAAACACTGGGGACACGTCTGAGTGCACAATTGCTTCAGGTGTCAGTGAGCATTTCAGCACAAGCAAAGCCATGGCCACCACTCCCCTGCGAGAATCTGAGCTTGTAAAGGCAGAGAATCGTGGATGCTCACTTCCATGCAGCCCCGGGAGGGGCACCCAGGCACCTTCCTTCGGGGTGTGTGTGGGAGCGGGAGGGGAGGCCCCGGAGCCCGGGAAGGACTTCGGGGCTTGGCTTCGCTCCCCGCCCTGGGCTGTTATTAAAGGCCGCACAGGGCCTAGGACAGTCCCGCACCTGTGACCGGCACCTTCCACCTGCGAGCGCTCTGCCTCCGATATTATAGTGACTCCGCAATTACGGTGACTCCTGGCTCTCTTCTCCAGGGTGACAGAACCACAGAGAGCACTCATCCCTTCCCCCAAGCGGGGGCTGACCTGCCTGGCCCATTCTACCCGGGCGAACAGAGGCCCGGAGGGGGAGGTCAGGTGAGCAAGAGAGCATGCCAGCGCCACCCGAGCCCAGCCCTCCTGGCTGCCTCCAGCTTGCGGCCATCCCTCCCCACGTCCTGAGCACCGGAGGCGCGTGAAGGAGAGGCGGCCCTGGGATCTGTGCTCCTTCCCGCAGCAGATGGGTGAACCAGACGAACAAGAGAGAAAAGCAGAATTTGGTGCTTAAGATACTTGAGAAGCAAAGAGGAGACTGAGGGTGGGGAGGAAAGGGGGTGGCGGCTTCTGAGCGGGAAACGGCGGGGGGCTCAGTTGATGGTCACATCTGAAAGCGTTGAGTCGTGGGCTCTGACTCGGCATGAAGCGCAGGGAATGATGTTCCGTGACTCATACGCGGGACGGGTGCCTCGCTGAGTCTTCAGGGTCCACTCGTCTCTGAAGTCTTCACAACACAGGCAGATGGTGTGGTTCGTGGCTCTGCCTCCTCCAGCATGGCTGCTCAGCTTATTGGTAAATCAGGAGTGGAGCACAGAGTTGTCTTAGTCTGTTTTCTGTTCCTACTAACACAGCACCCAAGACTGGGTAAGTTATAAGGAAAAGAGGTATATTTGGGAGGCTGGGGTTGTGGCTCAGTGGTAGATCGCTTGCCTGGCATGTGTGAGGCCCTGGGTTCCATCCTCAGTGCTGTATATAAATAAACAAAATAAAGGTCCATTGAGAACTAAAAAAGCATTAAAAAAAAAAAGAAAGAAAGAAAGAAAGAAAGAAAGAAAAGAAGAAAGAGGTTTGTTTCAGCTCATGGTTTTGGTCCAAGGTTGAGGGACCGCATCGGGTGATGGCCTTCTTGTTTGCAAAGTCCTGAGGTGGCGAAAGCATCACATGGAGGGAGACAGGAACACTTGAGACCTAGTCAGACTGGCTCTGATGGCAGCCCACTTTTGAGATAACCCACTCATCCACTAATCACATGATCGAATTAATCCATGAAGGCAGAGGCCGAATCACCTCCTAAACAACCACTGGCCCAACCTCTTAGCATCTCACATGGAGATTAAATTTCAACATGAGTTTTTTGGGAGACAAACCTGTTCAAAACAGAGTAGCATTGAATAGAATAATAATAGTGCTCTTAGCTAACATTTATTGACTACTTTCGCTGAGACATGCATAACTATCTGCGTACTTTAACATACTTAATCCTGTCAACCACCTTATGAGGTCATATTATTATCCCCATTTTACTTTTGAGAGAATTGAAGCATAGAGACCATGGCTGATAGGCCTAATATTCTTTGCTTGACTTTTCCTCTATTATTCCCAGAGATGTTGAAGTGCTTCTGCGAGGAAAGACTGTTCATTGGTGCAGTGGGGAGCTTCCTGATGGCTACTGCAATGCTGATTCCCAGTGAGCATCGGCAGCTCGGTGTAGAGTGTTTGTCACCCAGGGGTGAGGCCCTGGGTTCAACCCCTCGTACTCCACAAAACAAAAACCAAAGTCCAAAAACAGAAACAAACAAAATGCACTAAAAAAGCAAGTGAAATGCCAGGATTAGTAATCAATACTGGGAAGCAGATCCCAATTTTAAAAATTAGGGACAGCTTCCTTTCAGGAGAGCTTCAACTTTCTTTAGAAATAGTCACAATAATGAAAAGTTCAAACTTAGGAAAATTCAGTGGAGGTTTAGAATAAACTGATTTTTCTCTAGTCTCTTGGATAATGTACTTTTAACTAGAGGATAGAAAGAGTATTTTACAAAGGAATTTGCAGTGCCTGACTGTAAGCCTGCTGAGTTAGGGACTGTGTCTTTTACAGTCCTGATGCTTCCCAGGGCCATTCCCTCACTGTGCACCTAGAAGGGTTTATGATCATTCAATTCAGGTGCAAAGGCACCTTGAGAGGAGGCAGATCATCGGATTAGAAGTCAGGAGACCTTGGGCAAGTCACTTTGCTTCTGTGGGGCTGCAGTTTCTTCATCTGTAAAATGGGGGTCTTACAATCTCTCAGTCCATGACACCAAGAGACAACTCAGGGGTCTCAGAAAATGTTTGTTGCTCCTGCAAAACTGCAAAGAAAAAGATGGCTTGTTTACCTACTCCCCTTCTTCTACTTCCCTTTCGTGAGTATCAGAGCATGCCTTTGCCGCTCTCTTTCCTGTTAATTAAGTCAGAGACAAAGACATGGACTTGTTCAATGTTACTTTTCCTTGATAGACCTAAAGCTTCAAGAGAGCATGGATTCCGTCTACTTTGCTCAACAGTGTAGCCCCAGTGCTTAGCTCATAGCAGCTATTCAATAAACATTTGTTAAGAAAGAACGAATATTTGTGAAAGAACTAAGAACATGGGGACCACTATGTCAGTCAGCTTCCCATTACTATAACAAATATCAGAGATAATCAACTTAAGAAGAGAAAAGGTTTGTTTTGGCTTACAGTTTTGGAAGCCTTGATCAGTCAGATCTATTGTTTTTAGGCCTCTGGTGGTGAGGGGAGCAGCACCTCATGCTGAGAGCATGAGGCGTAGCATAGCTGCCCACCTCACGGCCAGGATGTGAAGGAGAGAGGGGAACCCCCAGTGACTTGAAGGCCTCCCACCTCCCCCTACCTCTTGAAGTTTCCACCACGTCCCAGCAGTGCGAACCTAGGGACCTAGTCTTTAGCACGTGGGTCTCCAGGGGACATTCACCATCCAAACCATACCAGACATCTGCGGGCAGTCAAGAGGGGGAGATATTGATCACAAAGAATTCAAAGCCTTTCTTCTTCAAGACATTCAAAGATCTCTTAAAATTCGTTTCTAGAAAGTAAATTTTTTAAAAAAATATGGACTCCAAATGACCAGTGTGAATATGAAAAATTTAAACTTGTGATCAGAGAATCACAAATTAATACAATAAAAAGATTCATTTTTCACCATCAAATCAGAAATGAAGACCACGTCCAACGAGTGGGGAAATGATGTTAATGAGGACACAACTTGGTGAAGACCAGGGAGTACCATTCGATGTTTCTCTCAAAATGAAACATGAATGCCATTCTGCTCCTCTCCTGGGCATGCCACGCAGAAACACCCACCGTCCTCAGGACGCTGTAAGTGCGCTCACGACAGCGTTTTCTTTTTTTTTCTTTTTTTTTTTTTTTTTAAACAAATAAAAAAATTTTAATAAAAAAATAAGTTTGATGAAAAGACTCTTTAGAGATATATGGGAATGGGTCTCAAGGAATCAATAAGCATTAATGAAATGCTGATGATTACCCAAAGCAGGAAGCAGTTACCATCAAAAGGCCTGGTTAAAAGGGAAGAGCCCAAAGAGAGTGTGAGTTATTGAAGAGCCATCACAGCAGAATATAGCTGCTGCTGAAACTTCTGTAAGGCATAGAATAGGCATTAGAAAATAAATAACCCAATCTCTCCATTATAGGTATCCCATATTGGTGCTTTTATTTATTTATTTATTTTTTTTTTAATTTATTTTTTTTATTTACTTATTGATTCATTGAACACAAATGGAGTACAGCTATTGTTTCAAGGGTTGTACACAAAGTAGAGTCACCCCATCTGTGCTTTCATGCATGTACACAGGGCAATGGTATCTGTCACACACTCTGTTATTAAATTTTACCCCCCACCCACCCCCACCCCTCCCTTCCCTCTATGCTAGCTATCTTTCCTCCATTCTTCCCATCTTTCCCCCCCACATTATGCATCATCATTCATTATCAGAGAGACCATTCGGCCTTTTGAATTTTTGGGATTGGCCGATCTCACTTAGCATAACAGTTTCCAACATCATCCATTTACCTACAAATGTCATAATTTTATTCTTCTTTATGGCTGAGTAATATTCCATTGTGTATATATACCACAGTTTCTTTATCCATTCATCTACTGAAGGGCATCTAGGTTGATTCCATAATCTAGCTATTGTGAATTGAGCAGCTATGAACATTGATGTGGCTGCATCACTGAGGCAATCTGATTTTAAGTCCTTTGGGTATAAGCCAAGGAGTGGGATAGCAGGGTCAAATGGTGGATCCATTCCAAGTTTTCTAAGGAATCTCCACACTGCTTTCCAGAGTGGCTGCACCAACTTGCACTCCCACCAGCAATGTATGAGTGTACCCTTTTCCCCACATCCTCGCCAACACCTGTTGTTGCCTGTGTTCTTGATGAAAGACATTCTAATTGGGGTAAGATGAAATCTTAAGGTGGTTTTGATTTGCATTTCTCTTATAACGAGTGATGTTGAACATTTTTTCATAAATCTGTTGATTGCTTGTAGATCTTCCTCTGTAAAGTGTCTGTTCATTTCCTTGGCCCATTTGTTGATTGGGTTATTGGTGTTCGTGGTGTAAAGATTTTTGAGTACTTGGTAGATTCTGGAGATTAGTGCTCTGTCCGAAGTGTGTGTGGCAAAGATTTTCTCCCACTCTGAAGGCTCTCTCTTCACATTGCTGATTGTTTCCTTTGCTGAGAAGAAGCTTTTTAGTTTGACTCTATCCCAATCATTGATTCGTGCTTTTATTTCTTGCGCTTTGGGAGTCATGTTAAGGAAATCTGGTCCTAGGCCAACATGATGAAGATTTGGACCTATTTTCTCTTCTATTAGGTGTAGAGTCTCTGGTCTGATTTCTAGGTCCTTGATCCACTTTGAGTTGAGTTTTGTACAGGGTGAGAGATATGGGTTTAGTTTCATTTTGCTGCATATGGATTTCCAGTTTCCCCAGCACCATTTGTTGAAGAGGCTGTCTTTTCTCCATTGCATGTTTTTGCCTCCTTTGTCAAGTATGAGATACCTGTATTTATGCGGGTTTATCTCTGTGTCCTCTATTCTGTACCATTGATCTACCTGTCTATTTTGGTACCAATACCATGCTGTTTTTGTTACTATTGCTCTGTAGTATAGTTGGAGGTCTGGTATTGTGAAACCCCCTGCTTCGCTCTTCTTGCTAAGGATTGCTTTAGCAATTCTGGGTCTCTTATTCCTCCAAATGAATTTCATGATTGCTTGCTCTATTTCTATGAGGTCCATCATTGGGATTTTAATTGGAATTGCATTGAATTTGTATAGCATTTTTGGAAGTATGGCCATTTTGACAATATTAATTCTGCCTATCCAAGAACATGGGAGATCTTTCCATCTTCTCAGATGCTCTTTAACTTCTTTCTTTAGTGTTCTGTAGTTCTCAGTGTAGAGGTCTTTCACATCTTTTGTTAGATTGATTCCCAAGTATTTTATTTTTTTTGAGGTTGGTGTGAATGGGGTAGTTTTCCTAATTTCTCTCTCAGAGGATGCATCACTTACAAATAAAAATGCATTAGATTTATGAGCATTAATTTTATATCCTGCTACTTTGCTAAATTCATTAATGAGTTCCAGTAGTTTTCTGGTGGAATTCTTAGGATCTTCTAGATAGAGAATCATGTCATCAGCAAATAGGGATAGTTTGATCTCTTCTTTTCCTATTCGTATTCCTCTAATTTCTTTGGTCTGTCTAATTGCTCTGGCTAGAGTTTCAAGAACAATGTTGAATAGTAGTGGCGAAAGAGGGCATCCCTGCCTTGTTCCAGTTCTCAGGGGGAATGCTTTCAATTTTTCTCCATTTAGAATGATGTTAGCTGTGGGCTT
>JAJEJO010004434.1:156148-335128 GCA_020662805.1 Glaucomys volans
AAAGTAAACATAAACTCCAAAGGCCCTTAATTATTTTGCCCGCCTGAGAACAATGCTTCCAGAGAAGGAAGAGAAGAGCCCCCCACAACGGGGAACTGCGTCCCTGACACTATCAGCAAGTGAGTTGCAGAGCCTGTCAGCGATGATAAGAGAGCTGGCATATTTCCTATTCAGACTGACGCAGCTCTGAGACAGGAACCTAACTGATGTTTGTTCAATAATACCGAGATGTGTCACAGAATCTGTGGGGGTGTCCGGTATCTTTTGTCAGCTTGGAGTCAAACCCTGGGGAAAATATGCTGCAGACTCTTGCAGATGTTCTGAGATTAAATGATGTTTCTCTGAAAAATGGATGAGGCATGGTCCACTGGTTTGCCAACCGCTTTTGCTGCATCAAGACCCCCCACTTCCTCTCCCAGGCCACTCAATAAACAGTCATATCTAGTCCTTTGGGGTTTCTATTGAGCCCCAGGACAGCTTTGCATTCTTCAGGGATTTGGGGGTTGGTAGTGTGGTCTGACCATCCTAAAAGGATGGAATGGGGGAGAGGTGATGTTGGGCAGAGGATGGTAAGTAGCAGGGAAGAACCAGGGGACAAGAGAGAACCCAAACAGAGCACTGAGACTGAGTAATTTTAGGAGGCAGTACTGTTTATGGAACATTTCATTCTTGATAGCTACTGTCACATTCTAGTCATTAGACTGCATTTACTTGTGGGTTGTAGAAATTACTTCCCATGGGAAATGAAAGCAATTCCTTTTTCAAAGGCTGCTTTGTTTTCTAGGAGAAGAAAGTGAAGCATATGACAGCGCAGTGACGATAGCCTGCATTTCCTGCCAAGTCAGTCCTCATTCACGTTCACCACTTAGCATGACCACATGAAGAAGCAGGCCTGGGTCAATGGTGATGACAATGGTGGTAGCTCCCACTTATTGAGTACCTTCTCTATGTCAAGCCCCAGGATAAACCTTTACATCTGTGTCTCAATGAAGCCCTAAAGGTACCCTGGATACTACTGATAGTCCCATTTTACAGATGAGGAAACCGAGGCTTACAGAAGCTAAATATATTTGCTCAAGATAACCCAGCTAGGAACTCAAACTTATTCTGTCCAGCTCCAAAAATCCATTTTTATGGGTACTGACCTCTGAATATACAACATTTGTCAGAAGCCTTTGTCATTCCTGATTTAAAATCTCTCCCACTAAATACTGCTGGAATGTGGAGTGGATAAAACAAATACAAAGCAAAGAAGACAACTGTGTTTCTGAAAGGAGTAAAGTCCATGTGCATTTCAGCTCTAATCTATTGCATCCATTAGGGGACAGCTGTTTCTCTCCTGCCTTCCAGATGCTGGCACCAAGAGCTTAAAACAGCTGCAAATTAAAGTGAGTCCACGCTGCTGTCTGAGGAAATGAGACCTGCAGTTCCTGCTCTCTGCTTCCTTGACCAGCCTGAATCCTTTTCTTGCCTTGTTAGCATTTATATGAGACCTCGCTGTAGCACCAACAGACTACCATGCGGCAGGGACCACGTATTCTCATTTTGATTAGTTACAGTGAAGCCATATTAACTGGCCTCATTTCTTCCCTTCACACCTGATAGAATGCCAGGAGCTCCCTGGGCCCTTCCTGCAGTCTAGCTTCAAAACTTGGATCAATCCCACCTGAGTGATAATGATTAATTAAATCCATCCATCCTTCCACCCCAGTTTCCAGTTTTCAGAGATTTCAAACACATGCTCTTGTTTGCAGTGACATAATTAGTCAGTGGGGCCCAGAGAGAAACCTAATGTTCCCTTGCCCACCTCATACAAAGAACTTCTCTCTTTTTTCCTTCTCTTGAGAGCAGGCAAATGGGCTGGGTGCCCAAGGGTTTGGTTTGGGGCTGTGATGCTAGAAGGAGGAGGGAGGGAAGTCCTCCTCCCCAGCTCTTCCAGTGATAAGAGAGAGTTATTGAAGATGGAGGCAAAAACCACGCAAGGCCCGGTGATGCAGTTTCCTAAGCTTGGGTTCCTCCATTGGGGTGTCCCCTACCTTCAAGTTAGCCAATGATTCCTTGAGGAAGCCAGCAGCCTTCCCGTAGCAGGCACAGAGCAGAGGCCTTTCAGGCCCAAGACGGCTGCTATTTCTCCTCCCAATCCTGGGTTCCTCTTAATTTGCCAGTTTCTTCAAAGCTCTCAGGGTTGTTTGCCATTGACTGAGAGTCTCTCCTCAGACTCAGCACATGGGGCTCTCCCAGCCCATGGATCCCAACTTAATTCCTAAATTGAACACTACTTCATCCTTACATAAAAGAAATTTTTCTTCTCACTTCAGTCTGTACACCAAGTATGTCACATTGTTGAGCTGAGCACATTCGTGAGTCTTTAGAGACATAAAGGGAAGCCCAAGTTGAATCTGGGGAGAGGGAATGGAGGAACTGAATCGCTCTGCAAAATGATTCCCAGAAAAATGTTCTATGCTGCTGAGGGCCGGGAAGAGGGAGGGGCGCAAGGCCTGCCTGAGAGCAGGAGGGAGACGGTGAGCAGAAATGTGCAGGGTGGTTCGAATGTCGGATGTCAACTGTCAGCGGTGCACAGGGCTGTGATGTGCTGCTTCTCCGAATCACGGAATCTGACTGAGTAACACATGCAAAGTGAGTTGTTTTGTGCAAGGAGAGAAGAAAGAGTTCCACAACTGGAAGTGGAGGAGGAGAACCGGAGGGAGATGTAAGGAGGATGGAGCCAGGGTTCCCAGGAAAGCAGGATTCCAGGGGAACTGCAGGACTCTTCTTGGATGGGCAGAAGGGAGGGCGGGTCAGAGAGGCAGACAATGGTGTCATTTGGGGGGTCCTCGCCATGGTCCTGTGAGGTAGGCAGGGCAAACTGTTGTATAACCCCACTTTAAGAAAGAGAAGCCCAAGACTCACACGGGTTGCTCTGCTTGTCTACTATCTCACCAATGGCAGAAAGGGAAGCCCAGATTAGGATGCAGAACTTATTCCATTCCTAGTTCCAAAGTCCCTAACCATGATGAGCCAGTTAAAGGCAACCAGGAAAAAAAAATGGTAACCGGGTATCAGTCGTAACCAGCACCAGCCTCCTCCCGCTCACCGTGCCACTCGGCTATGGACGTCACCACAGTGAGATGAAACAGGAGGGAGGGAAAGTCATTTTGATGCAAAGGACATTCCTGGAAAAGGAAAAGTAGTAGAACACAGCAACAAACCCTGGGTGGGTGGACAAGGGGGTGTGTTTAATGAAGTAATTGAATAATCCACTGCTGCTAGGACAGACCTAAGTCCCATAGGATCAGAGGTCCTAACGACCTCCCTATCCATGTGACAAGAAGGCAGGAAGAGAGACCCTCGCTTTCCTGCCATTTTTATTTTCTTGGCAGAAATTACACTAGGATTATTTTGATTGGGCACAATAGTCCACCTGACAGCCTGCCTGGGTAATGTAACTTTCATGTCTGCCTTGTGACATTCCTCTGTGGACTCTCCTGAACCCTGAGGACCTGAGATTTGAATTGTTTGCTTATTCTTTCACCACCAATACTCATGTCCCAGACTGGGTTCCTCATGGGTCTTGCTTACTGGGTAATTGCTGGTTGATACCTTTACCAAGTAACTTGTGATTCTCACATGATTCTGAACAAGAACTAGGCTGAACTCATGCCATCTGTCATTTGCAGGTGGACTCATGGGTGCATTACTTCTCGCTGAATGCTCTTGTAGGTAAGCATGGTGCTATCTCCTTATGGTTTCTGTCCCTGGAGCTGCCCCTGATGACTGCTGTCCCTCAGGCTATCACCTAATGACTTCATTCCCTGAGGCTGTCTCTGATTGCTGCTGTCCCTAGGGTCACTCCCAGAATTCTGCCTGATGCTAAGAAGGAGTAAGCAATCAAGCCACAGAATGATAGGATAGAAAAGCAAGGAAATTCTGAGCTGAAAGAGGAGTCAGTGGTGGGTGACCAAACATCTCTGTCTGGGATGGCCCCACTGAAGTCTGTTGTCCCAATGTAACTATTAATAACATGCTTTTTTAGGGGGGGGGTACCAGGGATTGAACTCAGGGGCACTCGACCACTGAGCCACATCCCTAGGTCTATTTTGTATTTTATTTAGAGACAGGGTCTCACTGAGTTGCTTAGCACCTTGCTTTTGCTGAGGTTGACTTTGAACTCATGATCCTCCTGCCTCAGCCTCCCTAACTGTTGGGATTACAGGCTTGTGCCACCACGCCTGGCAATACAGCATCCTTTTCAATCCCAAAATGTCCCAGGGTGAATGATAAATTATGTAGGATCACCCTACTTTAGTGGTCATCTAAGTTGTTTTTTAAAAAGATTTTAGGGCTGGGGATATAGATCAGTTGGTAGAGTGCTTGCCTTGCATGCACAAGGCCCTGGGTTCAATCCCCAGGACCACACACAAAAAAGAAAAGAACTCAACGAATTGCCAGTAAAAAGGTTTTAGCTCAGCCTTGAAGACCTCTCTTCAAACAGACTCCTGATGCCTGGTGTATAAAACAGAAGAAAGTGGAGTTGCTCTAGCGGAAGGGTGGGGAGGCTGATGCCTTCCATTGCTGTTGCCCCACTGGCAAGGGCAGCCCTCCCGCCAGCCTAAGGAGCGGTAGAGCTCAATGCATCTCATATGGTGCCCACAGTTTAATTTTACAGATGAGGACCCTGAGCTGAAGGGACTACTTAAGGTCACACTACTGAGTTAGTGGAAGAGCCCATGCTAGAACTCAGATAGGTAGGCCCCACAGTGATCTCTCCCCTGTGCCAACTCTCCTCTCTCTGATTTGCCAAATGGTTTTAAAAATAAGTGGCCAAATGCCAAATATTGTGCAAGGTCTGTGTGTGTGTGTGTGTGTGTGTGTGTGTGTGTGTATTTTTTAAAGATGTATCTTCTTTCTGTGTCTGGCTCTTTTCTCTTAACATAATTACCTCCAGTTTCATCCATGTCGCTGCAAACAGGATTTTATTTTATATTTTTATGGCTGAATAGAATTTCATTGTGCATATATACCACATTTTCTTATCCATTCTGAAAAGCATTGGGTGGATTCCACACTTCGGCTACTGCAGCCAGTGCTGCGATAAGCATGGGGTAAGAGTTTTATACACCAGGCATCAGGAGTCTGTTTGAAGAGAGGTCTTCAAGGCTGAGCTAAAACCTTTTTACTGGCAACTCTTTTTTTTTTTTTTTTTTTTTTTTTTTTTTTTTTGTGGTGCTGGGGATTAAACCCAGGGCCTTGTGCATGCAAGGCAAGCACTCTACCAACTGATCTATATGCTGCGATAAGCATGGGGTAAGAGTGTCTTGCAAAGATACTTTGCAAAATCAAAGTAATGATTTCCTCTTCTTTGGATATAGACCCAGTAGTGGAATTGCTGAATCCTAAGTTCTCCCTCATCTGTGAAAACTAATAAGTCAATGGTATAGAAGAACAGAATGGAATAGTGGTCGCCAGAGAGTGGGAAGGGCAGGGGTTAGCGGGGACAGAAGGACGTTCAATAGGGGCACCAAACACACGGTGGAGGACCACTCTGGCTCTTCTTCAGCACAGCGGGGTAACTGTTGAACCAAATAACTTATGATCCATTTAAAATTGCCCCCAAAAGTATGAAATTTCCTTCCATAAAATAATTAATGGTCGAAGAGATAGAAACGCTTATTACCTGTACCCTGTAAAGATGTAGAAAGTAAAAAAATAAAGAAAAAAATAATAACCAGCCCTTCACAAAAGAGGTATCCTCCTTGCAATTTATATGTAATGTCCATCATGGGAAAAATGGTCCTACCTTAAAAGGCATCGAGTTCACACTCGAGAAGCCCAGGTTCACAAAGCACTAGCGGGGGACTGGCTCTGGTCCGAGGAGCCTTGAACTGTGTACTTATTGAAGTAAACAGCACTTGGGGACAAATGCCTTTTCTAGAGTCTGTATCCTTGAAAATATTTAGGCAGGCTTCATTCATCTAGACAAGCAGTCCTCAAAAAGCCAAACAGGAAGCAAACCTTGGGCTCTCGAATAAAATAAACACTTGCTCCTCACAGGGCCTCCGGGCGAGCACAGAGACCGTCCTTTGTGTTAGCTCCTCACTTGGAACTGCAGTTGGCAAATCTACACTGAAACAAGGCCCTCTAGGAAGCTCAGGCCTTCTGCAAGCCCTGGGTCTTTCCAATAGCTGTCCAACTTCCCTCTAACTTCTGCGCTCACCTGCTGCTCCTACCTGGCCTCAGCCAGGCGCGATCCACCTGAACCTTGTGCAGGAAAAGCACATATTAAATGCAAATCAGACCCCCAGCCAGCCAATTCAAGTTCTAAGGAAGGCCTATGGCAAGCAAGGTCAAGTCCAAGGCAGCCTGTGTGTGGCAGCTTCTGGGTGGAGGCAGAGGGTTTTTATTTGTTTTTGTTTTTTTAAATGTTAACCTTGTGTCAATGTGATCCAAACACTGAGTGTTTCTCAGGGAAACAAGTACCTGTATCTGTCCTACGCAAACCAATCTGTCCCCAATCAGAAAGCAATCGTGCCCTCCCTCCCTTCCTGTTGAAAGGAAACAGGCTGCCACAGGTGGGGGCTGGCGTGGGCTCCACCTTGCCCTTCTCACCTGCTGACACAGAGTATTTGCATAGCTAGGATTCTCAGGAAACATCGAGTCCCTCCATGCAGAAGCTCTGGGTACCTATGCAAAGCGCGTGCCCTGCTCTGAGTCTACGCGAGAGGCCACGCAGTAGAAACGAAGTCCAGCCTTCATGGAGCCTCGCTCTGGGCTGAGGATCTGAAACCACATGAAACCCCTATCAGGTGGAAACTATGATTATCTCCATTGCAGAGAGGAAGAAACAGGGCTTGATAAAGATGAAAGGACATCCTCAGACTCTGAGCAAAGAAGTGAGCAGTAGAACAAGAATTCCAACCCCCACGTCCAGCCCCAGAGCCTGCCTCTTAGCCACCAAAGTCAGCCATGCCAAGTTGAGACAGCCAGGCCCGGCTCCCCAAACCTCCCTGGGCCTTCAGATCACCCATGGCTCCTGTTGGTGTGCACAACTGATTGAGAAGCTCGGCGGGCACACCAGAAACCCTTCATTTCCAAGAATCTCCTAGACATACCAGTGCGGCTGCTGGTTTGCAAAGGATCTTGGGTAGCAGCCTGCAAACCTTTTTCAGAGAGTAAATATTTTAGGCTTTGTGGGCCACATACAGCTTCTATTTCTCCTTCTCCTCCTTCTTTCTTCACCTTTTCCTCCTTTTTCCCTCCTCCTCTCCTTCTCTCTATCTCCCACTCCATCATTTTACAAGCCTTTAGAATGTCAAACTACCTTAGTGTTTGGCAGCTCTTGAGCTGCCTCAGGTCTGAGAAGCGGTTTGCCCGCCTGGACCTAGGCACACTGGACAGAAAAGTCTAGGTGGGGACCATTGCCCATCAGCATCTGAGATTCAGCCTTGATTTTGTTCAGTGATGTCCAGTCTTTAGGACTCTGAGATTCCAGATAGGTGGCTAGGCCTTGGCTCTCAGGCCTGCCAGAGTGCTGGAGGAAGGCTAGGGAACAGGGGTCAGGGAGTGGAGGGAGGCGGGATTGCCTTGCACACTCTGAACTCTTTGCCTCTGCAGAAGGTTGTTGAAGGAGCTCTCATGATAGTGGAGAGGTCAAACCCAGAGCCTCCTTCAGCTCCGAGTCTAAGATCCTGTGATCCTAACGTGCGAGGCTTATCTAATGCAGTCATGAGATAATCTGCACACACAGGACCCGATTCTCCTTCCCATGATCAGCAACCACATCTCAGAGTAGCTGCCTCTTTATCTCTTGGCCCAGCCAGGGAAGGGAAGGCTGAAATTCACTTCAGGATGTCGCTCTGGGGGAAAAGGGAAATTAGCCCCAAGCTCAGAAATAATAGGTGAGGGTCCTCAGTCTGAGGGCCTTGTCCAGCCAGTGGGGAATCCTGTTGCTTTTCAACTTCTCATAACTTGAGAATATACTGAACTACCAGGAAGTCAATCTATAGAAATAATTACAGATGTGAATAAAGAGTCTCCCTTCCTGAGTGCCAAGGATCACTCTGCCTGAGCATTCCTTGGAGGCTCTTCCCTGGTATGTTATCCTTGATCCTTTTGCCTTTCTTTCAATACCCTTTCTTGGCTGTAGGCAATCTTGCTGTTTCTTCTAACATGCACCTTTGAGTGCATGAGCTCCTGAAAAATGCCTTCTTTTTCGTATGCATATATGTTTTAATTTACTTAAGGTATTATGTGTATAACCTACTCTATATACTTCTTCACCCTCCACCATTTTTTTAAGGTCCAGCCCTGTAGCTATAATACCTGTTTCTTCTAACTGCTCTACAAACTCTACATCCAACATATTTTGCTTTTCCATTTTTCCAAAAATATTCATGCAGGTGACTTTCCAATTTCTGGTCATCATATACAATGCTGTGATGAAAATCCACATTCCTTTATGGACACTGGTGAGAAATTCCTGGTGACAGCAGTCCAGGGGAGTAGAGTGCTGGTTCATTCAATTTGACTTCACCTTGTCTAGTGAGGCTCAGAGGGAATTGTGCCAATCCACAGTCCCACCGCAGTGGGCCAGGTTGCCACATCGCCCAACACTTCTAGTTGAACCACCTCCCAATTTCCTAGTCCAGTAGTAGCATGGTGACATGCCAGTGTTGTTTCTGTTTTGTTCTTCTTTGATCCCTAATGAGTCTGAGCATTTTTGCCCTGCTTTTTAGCTTTTTGAGTTTCCTGTTTTGGATAACTGCTTGGTGCTATTGTCTCTATCTTCCAAATGGTACTGCTGATTTTTGTCCTGAACTTTTAAAAGTGTTTGATATGCAGGAATGTCTTGAAAATCCTGGAGTTTAGATATCGGTCCTTGCTCAACTTTAGGCATTGCCAGTATCTCCTTTCAGTCTGTTTGTGCTTTAGTCGTGGCACTTGTGCTGAATGTAAGTACTTAAAATTAATAGAATCAAGTATGTCCATTTTTTTTTTTTTTTTACCTCCGAGTTGATACTTTTCCAGTTTTGCACACAAAGTCCACCCAACAGTCCCAGTTCCTGGTATTGTCATCTGCATTCTGTCTTATTGTGTGATTGGACCTGTCACATTTAAGCCATCTGTGCATCTGTGTTAGTCAGCTTTTTGTCACTGTGACCAAAATACCTGACATAAAAAAACTTAAAGGATAAAAGATATATTTTTGCTCAGGGTATTAGAAGTTTCTGTCTACGGTCAGTTGGCTTCATTACTTGAGACTGAAGTAAGACAACACCATGGTGTCAGGGCATGGCAGAGAGAAGAGAGAGGGAGGGAGAGAGAGAGAGGACGTCAAGGACAAGATATCTTTCTAAAGTGCACCCCAGTGACCTACTTCCTTCCATCATACCCCACCTGCCTACCCTTTCCATCACCTCTCAATAGTTCATTCAGTTATCAATGGATTAATCCACTGATGAGGTCAGAGCCTTCATGATCTAATTACTTCCCCAAATTCCTACCTCCAAATGTTGCTTGGGAACCAAGACTTCAACACATGAGACTTTGGAGGAACCGTCACAGCACTATCTTATCATCTAGAATTCAGCCTTGAATGCAGTCATAGTCTTCTAATCCATTTTGTGTTACTATAACAAAATACCTGAGGCTGGGAAATTTATAAAGGAGAGAGATTTATTTTGACTCAAAGTTCTATCCAAGATTGGGTAGCCACATCTTGACTTCTGGTGAAGGCTTCATGTTGTGTCTCATCATGATGGAGAAGCAGAGACGGGAAGTGAGTACATGGGGAAGGATTGTGTTTGTGAGAGGGACTAAGGGGAGTTGTCAGGCTGGCTACATAACAACCTGCTTTTGGAGTAACTATTCCAGGCCTGAGGGATCTAACTCCAGGAAAACCTGATCCAGTCTCAAGAGAACTGACCTAGTCTCTGAAGAAAAGCATTAGCCCATTCCTGAGGGCAGTGTCCAATGGCCCAGTCACCTCTCAGAGGCCCCACCTACTAACACTGCCATATTGAGAAATTAAGTCTCAAAGTGAATTTTGGTGGCAATAGACCATATTTGAATCATAACACATAGCAAAATATATTTCCCCCCAGTTTCTCCAACACCATTTATCAATAGATGTGGTGCTACTCTGTCATATGTTAAGTTCTTTTCCTAAATGGTGGCAAAAAATTTCATGTCAGTGGCATTCATTTACATTACTTTCCATAATAAAGCCCCATAACTTTTATTAAAATTTTAAAATAATATTTCAATCTTAAATTGTTCATAAAAACAACCTTGATGTGCAACAGTTGACAGCTGGTTAAGTGAATTGTACCACCTCAATACAAATAAAATCCCATGCAGGGAGCACAAATGGTATGATAAAAGAATACACAATGACCTAGGTAAATGTATTTTATTAATTAAATAACAGATTCAAAGATAACACATAAAATGATCCTGTATATGAAACCATGTATAGAATAAGTAAAGACCTAAAAAACTTTAGTGACTCTTTATGGACAAAAGGATACTTACGATTGTCAAATAAAGGAGAAACCCAATGAGCATTTGAAAAACTTGGCTTCCTGGTTGGAAGCACTCTAAAATGCAAAGTCCTCCAATAATCTAAAAATCATCAGTGTGTTATTCTGTTTTGCATTGCTATAACAAAAAATCTAAGGCTGGGTAACTTATAATGAAAAGAGGCTTATTTAGTTCATAGTTTTGGAGGCAGAAAGTCCTAACAATGTGGTGCCAGCTCTTGAGAAGGTCTCCCTCTCTTTTAGTTTATGATGGATGTCATCATGGTACTAGTGTGCACGAGAAGGAGAGATCACATGGTGAGACAGGAAGCCAGAAAGCATGAGAGGTCGATCTTGCTCTGCTATAACAACTCTCTCTCAGGAATTTACCAGGGTCCCAGGATAACTACGTTAATCCTTTCAAGGGCAGTGCCCCAAGACCTAGGATCTTCCACCAGATCCTACCTCCTAAAGGTCTCACCATTTCTCATCATCACCACAGAGAGAACCAAGCTCCCACCACCTGGAGAACAACACTCAAACCATCTCTAAGCCCCAGCAGTTAGTGATAAGGCAAGTTAGGCAGCAGGGTCCTGGGGACTGGAACCTCTCAGACTTCAAGGTGCATATTAATTACCTGGGATCTTGTTAAACTGCTGATGAGAGTCAGCGGTGGGGCAGCCCTGGGATCCTGCACTTCTTCCAAGCTTTCTGAGGCTGCTGATGCTGCTGGTCCAAGGCACACTTGGTACAGCAAGACTCTGCCTCAGCCCTGCCTCAGCCTACGGCACAGGGGCAGGTGCTGAAGAGGGGAGCCACTGACCTTGAAAGGTACCGAGATAAGACACAGAGAGAGCTCAGTTCACCGGCATTGAGATTGCTGGTTAGGGAGGGCACAGAGCATGAGGCATACATAAAACAATTGAAATATCACCTGGACCAATAACAAACACAGATTAGTGTGGCATGATCTCTAGAGACATTAAAAAATATATATGTAAATGCAGACTGGCAGCCATTCTCCCGTCCCTTGACTCTTTCCTTCTCTTCTGCCTGCAGTTGGATGAAGCCACCCAGTTCCCTCCTCAGCAGTAGGTCCTGAGCTGAGGAAGGAAAGAAGATAAGAGTTGCTGGCCCTGGCCTCACTGCTGACCCTGTGGACAAGTCACCTGGGTTGAGGTGAGGCCCTCGCTCAGGGACACATCCTCAGGTATGTCTCAGGTTGAATCTGTATCAACCTTAAGTTGAGGCTGCAGTGGTCTCTGAGAAAGTACCTGTGACCTCTGTCTACCCCTCTCCTTTGGTTGCCCAGTGGCCTTGGTTAGCTCTGACTTGGTCCTGCCATCAGCCAGTCCTGACCATCTGTTTAAATAAAGGCAAACCCAGGCAGCACAAGTAGATGCCTTTTAATGGGCCCAGGAGATTCCAACTGGCATCCTAGACAATGAAGAGAATTCACAACACATTATCAGCTCTCTGTAGACTCTGCTAGAGGCCTTTAAAATATTTCTATGTGCTCTTACTTGGGGGCATTCTGAGCTGGATCATCTGCATTCGCAACTCCCTGCCCTCCTGACTATTTAACCAACATTGATTTCACACTTCAGATGTGCTGGGCTAATGACTTTCTCACTTATTGTATCATTTGAACCCCAACACAACTTTAGAGCTAGATATTGCAATGAAAATATCCACCTTTTACAGAACCTAAGCACCTTGCTCAAGATAACACAGCTTGTGAATGCTGAGCCCCCACTGAAAGGAAGAAAAGAGGGTGACAAGCGCATTGTGGGGCTCTGATGGATGGTGTACTGAGTGGAGCTTCTGGTTCAGGGTGAAGGAAATGCCCCGAGAGCTAATGTGCTCCTGTCCACCTAAGTAGAACAGACCCCAAGTGATGTTTCTAGGTGATGAGAGATACTGCCGGTTGCTCAGGCTATGGGATAAGGGTCATCGCCCCTAGCTTTTTTGTTAATAGTACTCCCATTATGTTCAAGTGGCAATGTATCTGTCCCCAAGGGATGGCTCACAATTGACCTGAGGTGGTCATGGCTATCTCCTTCCTCTCTGCCAGTGATTGATTTAGTTGTGGGATCTGGCCTGACATGAGAGGAAAAAGACCCATGGAGACTTCTGAGAAAGCCTTCCTCCTTGATAAGAAAGAGGTCTGTAAAGAGGAAGCTCATTCCTGTAACTGAACTTCCTTCCTCTCCTCTTGGGCTATTCTGATACAAATAAGTGATACTTAGCATTTAGGCTACCATCTTGTGACCACGAGCCTTCCACTGAGGATGGCAGCGCTAAAGAGGGGGAAAGAGTTTGGGTCCTTGAAGGCCTGGTTGAACTACCAAATGGCCCTGGAACATCCACCTCTAGACTTCCTAAAAGTAGAATATTAAGCACCTTTATAACTTAGCCTACAATTAGTCAGATATTCTATATCTTGCAGGCAAACCACCATATTGATACCAAAGACTTTCTCTCAGCTTCCCTTCTACAAGAGACTGAACATTCCCACACAATCTCTCTGTCCCAGATTGATATCTTGTCTAGATTTTTCTTTACCTGGTCTTCTCAACATCTTCCAGGGATTCCTTGTGTCCACAACTGATTTAGTCTAGCACTAGCCATAAACCAGGGAAGACTCTTCATTATTCTGCAAGGGATATTTTGTCTACTCTGACAGACAGACATGTCTCTCATCTTTATAAAACTCAGCTTAACTCCTGATCCCCTGATGTAACAGGACTTCACTGTGGTATGCAGAATAGTGCCCCTCCCTTCTCTCATAAAGATGTCTACATCTGGGTCCCTGGAACCTATTGCTATAGTTTGGATCTGGAATATTCTCCCAAAACCCATGTGTTAGAGGATTTGTCCCCAGCATGTGGTGCTGCTGGGAGGTGGTGGAACCTTTAGAAGGTGGAGTCTGGTAGGAGGTCTTCGGGTCACTGAGGGTGTGCCCTTGAGGGGGCTGTGAAGCCCTAGCCCTTCTTCTTTCTCTCCTTTGTTCCACCATGTGCTTCTACCATTTTGAGTAGCCACAGGCTCAAAGCAGCAGGGTGAACCCTTCATGGACTGGAGAATCTAAAACAAAGAGCCAAAGTAAATCTTTTCTCTTTACAAGTGGATTAGCTCAGGTGTATGTTACAGTGATGGACAGCCAACTAACAACCCTGTGAGGACGTTACCTCACATAGCAAAAGGGATTTTGCAGATGAGGTTAAAATTATTGACCCTGAGATGGAGAGATTGTGCTGAGTTTTCTGGATGGGGTCTGTCAAATCACATGCAAACCTGTCCATACCATAGGCAGAGATGTTACAATGGAGGAAGGTCAGGGGCATATAGTTGACTGGCTTGGAAGATGGAATGTGGGCAGTCTCTTGAAGGAGGAAAGAGCAAAGAAAACTGATTCTTATTTTCTAGGGTTGCTAGAAAGGAAGAAAACTGCCAATATCTTGAGTTTTAGCCCAGAAAGATCTGTCAGATTTCTGACATACAGAACTGTTAGATAGTAAATCTGCATGGTGTAAACCTCTAAGCTCATGGCAATTCAGTATAGCAGCAACAGGAAACTAAAACTAAGCTACAAATGTGTCTAGCACTTCATTTTCCATCACATAGGACAGGAGATTCTGGGTGGGGATCCAGAAAGGTTTGTGCACAAATCCTGGCTCTGTTTCAATGTGACTTTGGGTAAGTTACTTAAATTCTCTGAGTCTCAGTTACACCCTAGAAATAGAGATCAGTAAGAGTGTTTCTCTCTTGTAGGTCTGTTGTGATTATTTGAACAAGGCTATGCCAGCAACACCCTAAGCACAAGGCTGGCAAATAAAAGTCACTGGATAAATGGTAGCCATTGTAATGCTTACTGAAGAGAGATCAAGGGCCTTGGAAATTCCTCTGTGGTGGAATGCCCTTAAAGCAGGCAGGCTGTACAATCAGTTTGAAGTTGAGAGTCTGTGTGATGTAGTGAGAAAGATCACAGACTCACAGCCAGTCCCCTGGGTTTGAATCCTGGGGGCTGTGTGACCTTGGGCACGTGACTCAGCATCTTAGCTTTGCCCAGAAGCAGGCCCTGAAACTACCCTTGGAGTGCAAGGAGTTTATTTGGAGGTGATTCCAGGGGGTATGTTACTGAGCAAGCTGCTGTGGGGAGAAGATGGAGGATAAGCTGTCCAAGGAAAATGTGGGGACACATGTAGGATATGTGTCTCTGAGTTGTCACACATCATGAGTGAGGAGGCTAGAGGTACACACCAGCTCTCATTAGTCATCAGGTGAGTGCAGCGTCCAGAGGAGAGAAGTCCCCTTGCATGCCCAGCCTGCCACACAGGGGAGGTCTCAGGTAAAGAGACAGTGGCAGTGGGAACTGGGTTGGCCTGGTAAGGGCTGAAGGGATGTGGAGAGGATCCCATTGTGCCTGCTTCATTCACTTTTCCCATCTTTAAAATGGGCCAAAGACAGCACCTGCCTCACCGTATTATCCAGAGCTTTAGGCAACTTCACAGAATCAAGTGCTTCCATCAGAACCTGGCCTAGAGTGAGTGCCTTTTGTGTGCTAGTTGGTGTCCTTTGAAGTTCTTGGTCTTTCTGTGCCAAAGAAATCGTGGGCGAATGACAGCACTTCCAAGTGCAGCCCCTCAGCTAGTGGCCCATTGTTCCTTTGCCACTCAGCCACCAGAGGTAGGAAGTTACCTGTGTCTGACTCCCGCTGAAGCTGGAGACCTGGGTGAGCTCTCCACTCTCAGCAATGTCTTTTAGAATACAAAGGACAAGCTGTTTCGTATTTACACCAACACATGCACTTTAAATGGGCCCTCACTTCTTCCTTAAAGGAATCCAAAATCTCTGTTGGAAGTGAAAACATTTTATATTTATGTATCACCAGTTATTGAGGGAACACAAAGTGCTCAGAAAATATGATCTCATTAGTCCTCACAACAGCCCTGAGGGAAGAAGCTGGCAAGAACTCTTGTCCTCCTTGGAGGCGTGAGAGTGGGGGGCTCAGGAGGCTGCCGGAGGGCATCAGGGTGATGGGCAGGGAGCATCAAGCTCAAGAGAGATGTCCTTTGGTGTGGCCCCCAGGAGCCAAAATCTGGAAATTGCACAATGCCTCCCAGCATGGGATCTGATAGACACACTGTGGTACAAACTATGCAATACTATTTTGATATTCAAAAGGATCCATATATTGGGCAAGACATTTAGGTGAGAAATGCAAGATGCAGGGTGATTCTATTATACAATCACCTTATACTATAAAAGAGATGGTATGTAACATTATGAGAAAAAGTCTGGATGCATGTTGCCAAATTATATATAAAATATAATGTATGTCTTTGTGTGTTTGAATTTTCAGGGGAGAGGTCAGAAGAATGTGTATTAAATTACATATGAAATATAATTATGTATTTTTTGTGTTCGTATTTTCAAGGGAAAGTTCTAGAGGAACATGTAACAACAGCTATCTCTATAGGTCAGATTAAAGGTCCTTTTATTTCCATAATCACACATTTGTTAATTGTTAAATGTTTTTGTGATGCACATGTCTTTCTTTGGTAATCAGGTTAAGCATTTCTAAAAGTCAGAAAAAGGGAAATCCTTTGTATCATCTAGAAGGCATTAGAAATAGAAAATAAAACTATTAAAATATGCTCAGATTGTTTTCTTTCATTAAAAAGGAACAGCAGGAGTGTTTTCCTTGATGTGCAGAATTTGGAAAGATTCCACCAGACTTCCTATTTAGTTCCTCCTGCACAGTGAAGTTTAGATGGGACTCTCTATTTTGTAAACATATGGTCCTCCGTCTGCAAAACCAAAATACAGAATGAAATCTTTCGCTTTCTTTCCTTGATGTTTTTAAACATGAGGCAGAACCTGACTGTTTAGCCTTTTTACCTATTAAACTTCAGTAGAAGGGAAAACAACCCCACCCCAACAAGGGATTTCAAATGTCAGCAACTCAAGATTCTCATGAGCTGTTGGACAATGGGTATACGTTGTGTCATGTTATTAAACTTTAAAAACTTGGATCACTGTGATTTACAATAATCTGAACATTCTTAACAAAACAGAAACATACATGTAAAACTGGTTATAATGGTAAATTTAATTTTGTGTATTTTTACCACAGTTTTTAGAAATACAAAAAAAAATATTCAAAAGCAAAAAACACTCAAAACTTGGATCCCTTCAATCTAAGACATAGCACAACCTAAAGAAAAGAGAGAACAGGACCAGGAAAGTTGATCAAAATTTTCTGTCCAGTCCTCTTGGAGTGACATTTATCCAATCTGTCCTTCTTGTCCAACCTGAACGGCTCTCCTGGGCTGGGCAAGTAAGTACAGCAACCAACAGGATGGGAGGGGCCAGCCTGCCCTGGTGGAGTGACCTGATTCTTGTAACCACAAGTGCCAACCTAAAAATAGGGAAGAATATCACCTGTGCTACCCATGCCTCATGAGCAGGTGGGAATTTACAACTTGCCCACAGGGGTCAAAAAAATGTCAGCTTCATCTCCTGGGAGACAGACCACAGAGCAAAATCTGACTTCAGATCCACTGCCCAGGTGGGAGCAGAACCTGGAAGGGAGGAAGAAAGGGAAAGATGAGCACCTGCAACTTCCCCACCAACTGCCTCAGACAAAACCCTGGTTTAGGATGAAGAGAAGGCAGGTCCCCTGGAATCTTCTGGTGAATTCACAGAGAAGGGTAACGAGATGAAAGTGGGTGTGTGGTCATTTTCTCAGGTAATCCTCATGGCTGCCCTTGAAGCTGGTGGTAACATGGGCAACCAAGATGGCAGCATGGGGCACTGTTCTAAGTGCTTGGTGTGGACTGACTCATGTAACACTCAGGATGACCCTGTGAGGGAAATACTTTTGTTATATCCTTTTTACAAATGAGGACACTGAAATGCAGAGAATTAGCTAGCTGCTCAGTGATGGAGTTCAGATTGAACACAATTCAACTGCGGAGCCCAGGATCTGAACCACTGTATGTGAGTACGCAAGTTCTCTGGATAAAACAACAATACAACAACAACTACAACAACAAAAAAAACAAGTGCAGAGAGGTCAAGTGGCCTGAGGACTCAGCAAGGAAGCCAGGTGTGGCCATAGTTCCTTCTCACTCCAAAGCCTGTGCTCCATAAAACATGGGGCTTTTCTTCAGTGCACCAGGCAGTGTCAATCTCCAGGACACAGCAGTCCAACCTCAGGCCTGTAGCACTGTCACGATGGACAGAGCCACTGTAACCAACCTTGCTCTGTGTCTGGCTCCCCTGGCTGAAGACAGAGCTTGAAGGGGTAATGCTTGCTTGGCTTTCTGCCCATGGCAGATGGGACGCCTTCACCACCATCTGCGAGTGCCCTCATTCCCAGTCCTGGTGTCTTAATGCCAGTCTGGCTATTCATTCATTCATTCATTCATTCATTCATTCATTCATTCTTTCAACAAATATTTACGGAACTCTTTGCCAGGTCCTGTTCTAGGTGCTGGGGATTAAGTAGCCAATCAAATATGATTTTATACTTGGGTTCCCAGGTCTGGGTTCATGCCTTCTTCCTTCTTACCCCATCCTTATCTATACCTGATTCCTTTATAGAATAGTCTCATTTTTGTCCTGTAAGTCCTTGTCCTGCTCCTTGCATAGGGCTCTGCTAGCCTGCGTGGTGCCTTTGTTCAAGTTAGAGAGAGGCGCCCCCTGTGGCAGAGTGGAGAAGTTCAGCTCCCATGTTGCCTTGAGGCCAGTAACCTTTGGGTGGAGCATGTAGCAGCCCCCTCTCCTAGCCCTTCCAGAGATTAGAGATATGTTCTTCATGTCCAAAATTAGTGCCTTCAAGTCCTACTTGGCCCTGTCTCGCACTGCTGGGCCAGGATCCCCATGCACTGCAAGCCCCAAAACCAGGGCCCTGCAGGCATCCCACTCTTCCTCTGTCACCCACTGCTAGGCTGGCCAGATATGTCCTGCCCCCCTCCCTGAACTCTGTGCTTTTCATCTTTCTGCTACTATAAAAATTGCCTGAGATAATCAGCTTATAAAGAGGAAAGGTTTATTTTGGCTCACAGCTTTTGTTCATGACTACTTGCTCCCTTTGCCTTTGGGGGTGAGGAAGCACATCACAGCAGCAGCGTTCACTTCGTGGCCTGAACACAAACAGAGAGGAAGAGGAAGGGGGTAGAGTCCAATATCCCCTTCAAGGGCTTGTCTCCAGTGACCTTAAGACCTCCCTGAAGGCTCCACCTCCTAAAGGCTCCACCACCTCTCATGGCTCCAAGCTTAGGACTGAGCCCCTAACACCAGGGCCATTGGAGGACACTTATCCAAACCACACAGAGCCCTACCTCTTCTCCTTCCCTTTGCTCTCAGCTGCTGGGACAGTTCCCTCAGCCTGGTTTGTGACTGCCCCCCTCTAAGGCCAGGCTCACATTCACATCCAAGAACCCTGCGTCAATGGGGCACTCAGGATGGCTGGCACCACCTCACTTTGTTAACGGAAAGGCACTCCAGACCCGGTCAACAGCACAGAGCTATGAGGACATCCTCGTTCCTGCTGCCATTCCAATAGTAGATGGAAAGGCTGTTTAATTATCAGGAAATTGTTTAGAAGCATCACTCAAAATATAAAACAGAAGTATTCATTCGGAGGGGACAGTTGCGGTTTAGAATCTAGTATCTCTTATCGACGTCATGACTGAATCCTTGACCTGCTCCACTCCCACCTCTCTTCAGGCCACTTCTTCCAGGAAGCTTTCTCAGGGTGCCTCCCTCTACCACCCATGCCTCCCTGCCGGAGGGGGTAAGCGCCTCCTCTGTGACCCTCCCAGAGCACCCACTCTTGCCCATCAAACATTCATCCAGCCCACCTGTGATTGCCATGTGCTTCTGTGGCATCTCCTGGTGGACTATAAGGTCTGTGAGAATCGGGGCGGGGTCTATCTCACCCCTATATCCTCAGCATCCAGCACAGGACCCAGTGGGAACTCAGCAAGGGCTTATGAAATTAATTAATTGATTAATTAATAAAAAGCATCCATATGGGAAAAAAACGGGCATCTGTATCAAGCTGGAGTTTTCTCGAATGGCAGATATCCTGATCTCTGCTGGGAAGAGTGGTGGAAGGAGAAACTGGCTGCTTTCCGATTCCCCAGATAAACCAAACCTCCATGAATCAGAAACTGGTATACCATGCAGCAATTCATTCATTCATTCATTCATTCATTTATTCATTCATTTACTTATTTATTTCATTCTAGCTATTTACCAAGCTCTTCTGTGCACCTAGGCACTGTGGATTCCACAGTGAATAAGATAATCAAAGCTACGGCCTGCAAAGAGCTTCTCTTCCAGTGAGAGCAGGAGGCTTGGAGCCGGGAGGGACTTGAAGAGAGGGAAGACAGACAAAAACATGTTCCCTAATTGGTAACGTGCACAGTGAAAGGTCACAGATTGAATGACTTTCAGTTCACCCAGCTACTTCTCAGAATAGTATAATGGTTAACTTGTCCAGCAGTAGAGTCAGACAGCTTGGAAGCAAGTTCTTAACCTATAACTTACCAGTTAAGGTACCTTTGGGCAACCTACCTGACCTGTCCGATCCTCAGTCTCCTCATGGGGTGGTAATAACAGCAGTGTTTACTGTCCTAGACCCACACACCTGGCTGTGAGGAAGGGAAACAAAGTTAGTGGTGACCTTAGTATTCCTCAGCACCTGGTAGCTTGGGCTGGTCTCCAGGCATCAGTTCACATGCACTGCACCAATATGAAGATATTGTTGTGATTCTTTAATTTTCACTGACTTGTGCTAAGTTTTGCTAGGGTGTAACTGGATTAATTTAGTGCTCTGGCTTGTGAAATATTTGCATGTGATCTTTGAGTCCAGCTTCAGTTCCCAGAGTCCTTGCAGCAAGCAGATAGAGCCATGATCCATAGATTTCAAGAAGGGACACAGGGTGGGTGGGCAGTGGTGGGGGCTACGGCGTGGAGGATTCTGCTTGGGTTCTGGCCACAACTCTGTCATGGAAGTCCTGGAGGTAATTTCCCCTTATTATTGAACTTGAAACAGCTAGGGTAAATAAAGCAGATTTTAATCAACTGCATTATAAACAAAAGGCACAGATGGCAGGGAAAGATTGACTGACAACAGCCAAGTCCCCTAGGCTCTCTTAAACACCCCTGGGGGGGTGATAAAGACTGGGGCCACCTCCTTTGTTTTGTTCTTGGCATTTATGAATTCCAGGAACTTCTTTTCTTCAAGTATAGAGCTGCCATCAACAGGATGTTAGGAGGTGAATGCTCTTCCAAGCCACAGAGAAAACTCTCTCGCTTAGGATCTGAATAGGTCAAGACAGCAACTGGCTGTCCAAAGGATCAGGATTCAGGCGAACTGAACGAATGGGGCTGAGTGAGGACAAATGGGATAACAAGGAAGAAATAGGAAAGGATGACGACAGGGAAACTCAATAGATCTTAAAATCAAGATTCAGTGTTGCATGAACGTCAGGGCCACTGCGTTTGTGGGGTGGTCACCTGACTCAAATAAGGCCAATCATATTGCTGAATCCTGCTGCTAATTTTTAACCACAGTGAAATGTCTTTCCCAAGACTTCAGGAAGTAGAACTAAGCTGGGCGCAGTAATGCATGTCTGTAACCCAGCAGCTCAGGAGGCTGAGGCAGGAGGATCAGGAGTCAGGATATGACTTAGACTGAGTCTAAGCCAGACTCAGTCACTTAAGTGAGGCCCTAAGAAATTCAGCAAGACCCTGTCTCTAAATAAAATAATTTTTTTAAAAAGGCTGGGGTTATGGCACTGTGATTAATTCTCAGTACCAAAAAGCAAGCAAACAAATAAAAAAGTAGAGTATCAAAACAGAGTATCATATGCATGCCACTAGGGCTGTGTACTTGGGAGCATGAGTCAGATGTTTGCAACCTGAAAAAGTGGGAGAGAGGTGAACCTTGGTAGAAACGAGCTCCAAGGTGACAAGAATTGAACTGAAAGCTAAGATGGGGACAAATCCTCTGGGCTGTCCAAAATGGATGGGGTCAGTGGAACAAACTTTCCAAAGGACTTGTTTTGTGTAACACACGTGTGTTAGCCAAAGGACAGTACACAGCAGGGCAGTGGTTCTCAAAGTGTGGACCTGGAACCCTGGAGAGGGTGCCAAGATCTTTCCAGGGGCTCTGCAGAGTCACAGCTATTTCCTACTAACACTAAGGTATTCTCTGCCTTTTTCAGTCCTGCGTTTTTATGCTCAAACAGTGGAGTTTCCCAGAGACTATATGACATGTGATATCGCAACAGACTGAACCAAGAAGCAAATTCGAGAATCCAGCTGGCTTCTGTCAAGCCAGACATTAAAGAGATTTGCAAAAAATGTAGAGCAATGTGAGTCTTCCTTCTAGCTAGTTTTTTTTCAGTTTTTGAAAATAGCTATTTTCATAAAAAATGTTTTATGTAAATATGTGCTTATTATTGCTATTCCTAAATAAATAAATAAGCACTTTTTTTCATTTTAAATTTCTAAAATAGCAAGTTCTCATAGACACACATATAACAACAAAAATTCTTTGGTGTCTCCAGTTATTTTCAGAGTGCAGAGAGTCCTGAGACCAAAAGGTAGGAGAACTACTGCATTTAGAGGCTGGAAAAGTGTAGCGCTTTTTCTCAGTGTTAGGAACCAAATAGAATAAGTCCCAATGTTTGTCTGTAACTCCTTTCTGTCAGGTGTGACATAGAAGGACATTTAAAAGGGAAGTGGGGAAAAAACACAGAGAAAACACCCTACATCGGTGACCACGGTGCAAGGCTTTGTGGCCATCACAGGACCGTCACTCAGGTAAAGGATTTGGGTTGGACCACAAAGATGGTCTTGGGGATCATGATTGCAATGGAGTTGAATATAATGCTGGATCAGAGAGCTGGCTCATGGCCTGGCCAAGTCCTTTCATGCCCAGGGAAAGATGCACTGCCAAGTGCAGAGCTGAGGAGGTGTCTCTCCTGCAGGCCCTGGGATGTGCCTTCCCTGGAAAAGAAAGGCAAGTTCCAGCTTTGACCCAGCTGACCACTAGTGTAACAGCCCTGACCATCATTGGTAATCAGGCCCAAATTCATTTGGTGTTTAAAATAATAATAGTAAGACCTGTGATGCAGCCTGCATGCATGCAAGGGAGCTCTCCCACCTGGGGAGAGTGACACACAGTTGACTCAACTCCATACATCATGCAGAAACTCTGTGCCTAATTGTCCAGGGGAAGACAGAGCTGACAGCCGATTTCCTCAGCCCCAGTCTGGTGCCAGCTGGGTGACTCTGCTCTTTACCCACAGGGATGGGATCCCAGGCCAGCTAGCAGCCTCTGCTTCCAGCTCAGTGGATTGGAGGCTCTGACCTTTTTTGGTCTTTTGATAGTAGGTCCTGCCCGTGGCCTTCCAGGGGGAGCGTCTGCCAGAGAAAGCGAACTTTGGATTGAGATATCAGAAAACCCTTGAGAACGTAAATGGGATCGGCAAGCTAGATTTTATGGGGCTTTTCCTTCACATAATGGTAACATATTATTCGTTTGAATGGTTCAGAAAAACAAAGGGAAGGTGTTGTTCAAGGATTGTGCACATTTGCTCCTGGATTAGCCAATCCAGGAAATGGTTGAAGGGAGCTGGCTAGTGGATTCAGGGCTTGTTCTTTGGGTTAATGAAGTAATTAGTTCCTGTATTTATATTCCACCTTTTCAAAAGAATTCAAGTTCACTCATAAAAATACACAACAAAATCACTGAAACTGAGGAAGGTAAGCAGGTTATTTTTCAAATAGCCTGAACTCTCACATCTAATGAAAATAAAGGACAAAGAAAAACACAAAGGAAATGATCACTAACATCTCCATGGAATCAAGAATGTGGATCCAAAACTCTCACTAAATCTGGAAATAGAACTAACCTACCATATGTGGACACATTTACACATACGTACGTTGAAGTCTTAATACTAAATTCTTCCAAAAAACATCTCCAAATACCCTAACCCTTAATTTAAAATAAATTTAAAAGATTCATCTAAAATAAAAAAATAGATGAGTCCATCAGGCCCAGGGTCAATAATGTTAGAAATAGAAAATAAGAGGACATTGGAAGTAAGGTCAGTGCACAAATCATGTGTAGACAGAAGGCTTCATGTTTCACCTTGAGTGTTCCAACATCCAGCACCAGGAAAAGACATGATTAGCCACATATTTCTTGAGGTTCATTAGATAAAAACAGACCATCACTCAGTACCTGGTGTCACGTAGGTAAACCTCAAAGCCAGGAAGCTGATAGGTTCAACTGTCTTGTTGAAGGACTTTTTTTTTTCCTGAAATGATTGAATGTCATTTGTTCCTGATTGCACACAGGTGACTTTAACAACTTAGAAAAACATGAAAATCATTATCCTACCAAATAATGATCATCAAATGCAGATATATGGTTTCCCTACGTCCTTCTCACTTGTAGTATTTGTAACAGTACTCTCCTGTATTTATTTGTTTGTTTATTCTAATAAAAGAATAGAAAAATTATTAGAAGGACTAGGAATAGGGAAAAAGGGAACACTCAAAAGGGAAAGAGTGGGTGCTCTCAAAGACAAGAAGGACCTAATCTTTGACATTTAAATGAATCCGGTAAGAAAGAAAAGTCGGTGGGGAAAGGAAAATAAACTATTTAAATATAAGGCATTACTAGAACTAATATTAAGAACTTTAAGCCAGATGCAGTGGCGCATGCCCGTAATCCCAGCCACTCAGGAGGCTGAGACAGGAGGATCGTGAGTGCAAAGCAACTTAGCAAGACCCTAAGCAACTCGGCAAGATCCTGTCCCTAAATAAAATCTAAAAAGGACTGGGGATGTGGCTCCGTGGTTAGGTGCCCCTGGGTTCAATCCCTAGTACCAAAAAAGAAAAAAGAAAAAAGAACTTTCGAGAGCCAGGAAGGTTTGAGTTGAAGTTCTGTTTGGGCTTGTTGGCTGTGCTCTCGGGCAATCTACTTACCTCCTCTGAGTCTTTGCTATCATCTGTTAAACAGTGTCTGTAACAGTACCTACCTCCCTGGGCTGCAGTAAAGACTAATAATGCATGTAGAATATGTAGCAGATTTCTATGTCTGTATGGCTGTGTTCGCTTTCCATTACTGTAACACATGCCTGAAATAGTTAACTTTAAAAAGGTTTCTTCTGGCTCACAGTTTCAGAGGTTTCAGTCCATGGTTCTTGGCCCTAATGTTTTGAGCCTTCGGCAGCACAGTGCATCATGGCAGGGGGACACAGGGGAGGAGGCCTGTTCATTCATGATGGACAGGGACCAGAGAGAGAGGGGGAGAGGAAGGGGCCGGGGTCCCAATAGCCCCTTCAAGGGCATGCCCCAAAGACCTAACTTCCTCCAACTAGGCCCCACTCCTTAGAGTTTCAATCACTTTCCGATAATGCCAGGAGTTGGGGTTCACGTCTTTAACACATGGGCCTTTGGAGGACATTTCAGATTCAAACTATTGCAATAGGCACTCAACAAACATTAGATCATGATCCAAAGAACATCTTCTACACAGATTCTTTAAATCCTCACTGTAACCCTGTTAATAAAGAGGGCCCTTATTCTTGCCTTATTCTATGGACTGAGATAAAGACATCATTTGCCTAGCATCCAGAAAACTCTTTGGTGAAGAGAAGAGCTCCTATGTGATATAAGTAAGTGAGCTGCTCGGAAGGTCCTGTAATTCTACTATTAGAGATTCATTCCCTTGCATTAATCTCTATCTCTAAATGTGGATAATCACCCAAGAGTGACAACCCATTAAGAGTTTACAGTTTTATGGGGCAAGGGGGATAGGTACCACAGTACATAGATACAACTAGAATGTAATAATCTTGTTTTGCTTTCATTGGATTTATTATAGTTAATTCCTATTAATGATAGCAGTGATAAACAATTTTAAAAAATAAATGTACTTGAGTTTTCAAGTTGGTTGACTTAAATCAGAACATTGTTTTAAAAAGGCAGTTGGTGAGCCACGCGTGGTGGCGCACGCCTGTAATCCAAGCGACTTGGGAGGCTGAGTCAAGAGGATCTCGAGTTCAAAGCCAGCCTCAGCAACTTAGCGAGGTCCTAAGCAACTCAGTGAGACCCTTCTCTAAATAAAATGCAAAATAGGGCTGGGGATGTGGCTCAGTGACCACGTGTCCCTGAGTTCAATCCCTGGTTCAAAAAAAAAAAAGGCAGTTGGTGAGTGGAAATGGCAAATATCACGATGGCCACGTCTGAATAGTTGCAGTTTTGAGATTGCTCCTCTATGGGATAAATAGTTAAGTGGGGACCTGTCCTAGGAGGCTTTATCTGAGGTGGCTTCTGCCTTACAGTCCAGTGTCTTTCCTCGACATCTCCTGTTCTAGTTACATAGAAGTACTTCCTGTTTTCCTTTTGTTTCTTCCCATAGATGTGAGTTCTGCTCATTGGAATGCTAGCCCTTCCTTACCTCCTTGAAAAATGAATTCCTGCGAGTCTGCCCTGGACCGTTTTTCCAGACACCAGGTGACAGCCTTTTCAGCCATTCTCACCAAGTAGTCAGAATGAATCTTTTATCTGTGGGTCTTTCAGAGCACATTGCACTGCTGGGCCAATCAGTCCCATGGAGAGTAAGACTTCTCATAGGGATCTGGCTCCTCTAAATAACCGTCTCAGGATATATTTGTTAGCTTACTCCTTCCTGCCAGTGGACGCCACTGAGAAAGCATCCTTAAAGTCCCTCTTCCTACTACAGTCATGTCTAAATTGGAGTCCCTTAAACAGCCTGAACAGCTCTGGAAGCTATTCATTAGAGGGCTGAGCTTTGAAACAACTGATGAGAGTCTGAGAAGCCATTTTGGGCCATGGGGAACACTCACAGACTGTGTGGTGATGAGAGACCCAAACACCAAGTGCTCCAGGGGCTCTGGGTTTGTCACTTATGTCACTGTGGAGGGAGAGGATGCCGCCATAAATGCAGGACCACACAAGGTGATGGAAGAGTCGTGGAGCCAAAGAGAGCTGTCTCAAGAGAAGATTCTCAAAGACCAGAGACCAACTTAACTGTGAAAAAGATCTTTGTTGGTAGCATTAGAAAAGACACTGAAGAACATCACCTATGAGATTAATTTGAACAGTTTGGGAAAATTGAAGTGACTGAAATCATGACTGACCAAGGCAGTGGAAAGAAGAGGGGCTTTGCTCTTCTAACTTTTGAGGACCATGACTCCATGGATAAGATTGTCATTCAGAAATCCGGTACTGTGAATGACCACAACAGTGAAGTGAGAAAAGCCCTGTCAAAGCAAGAGATGGCTAGTGCTTCATCTAGCCAAAGTGGTAGAAGTGGTTCTAGAAACTTTGGTGGTGGTCATGGAGGTGGTTTTGATGGAAATGACAATTTTGGTAGTGGAGGAAATTTCAGTGGTTTTGGTGGTAGCCAAAGATGGTGGTGGTGGTGGTGGTGGTGATGGTTACAATGGATTTGGCAATGATGGAAGCAATTTTGGAGGTGGTGGAAGCTACAATGATTTTGGCAATTACAACCATCAATCATCAAATTTTGGACCCATGGAGAGTGGAAACTTCAGAGGCAGAAGCTCTGGACCTTATGGTGGTAGAGGCCAATACTTTGCCAAACCATGAAACCAACATGGCTATGGAGATTCCAGCACAGTAGTAGCTATGGCAGTGGAGAAGGTTTTAATACTGCCAGGTAACAAAGCTTAGCAGGAGAGGAGAGCCAGAGAAGTGACAGGGAAGCTACAGATTGTGAACAACAGACTGTGAACTCAGCCAAGCACAGTGGTGGCAGGGCCTAGCTGCTACAAAGAACACATGGTTTAGACAATACTCACGTGTATGGGCAAAAAACCTTGAGGACTGTATTTGTGATTAATTGTATAAGAGGTTATTTTAGTTTCTTTTCCATGGAAATTATAAAACATTCCAACAAAGAGTTTTATATATATATATATATATATATATATATATATATATATATATATATTTGCATTCATGCTGTTGACGGCTAAATGTAAAAGTCTGATCATGATGCTGAATAAAGGTGTCATAAAAAATAACAGTCTCATTTGTTAAGTGCATGGTTTTATAAGGGTTTATAATAGCAAACTTATGATTTTCATGTCCTCTGCATCTTTAACAATTTGTGTACTTTTAGTCTAAGAGTATATAAAAATTTGCAACAATTACTATGAATTTGTAAAGTTCTCATTATAACTTGACATGTTTTGATTTCTTAGTTTTTACAACATATTATTTGCTGCTTACAAGTTCACAATCACATCATCTTTTTGTCTCCCTGCGACCATGTCCTGTGCATCTTTGTATCCGGCAAGAAGCTGGATATTGAATCAGAGGTAGAATTAGGTAAAAAAATTAGTTTTACACAAAAAGCCTGTGATCATAGACAAGAACATTTCTACTAGTGACAGGGCTCTGCCTCATTTACAGGTTACAGGCCACAGCTCAAAGTCATCAACTTTCTATAGGTCTAATAAGATGGAAAACCTGTAAAGAAAAATAAAAGTACTGTCTCCCCCCATACATAAAAAACAATTGAAATCAAAATTAATAATATTTATTGTCTCTAATAATAGCTTAATTTAATATCATAACATTTTTACTTATATTTGAAAACAATCCATGGAGTAGATTTCATCTTACTTAAATTCCCAAGGAAAACCAATGGATTTGCCAAAAAGTCAAAGCCAATTGTAAACTAAACAAACTTTTCAAATAATCCATAATTTGCTTAGCAAAGTTAATTTAGAACTTTTATGGCAAAAATATTATACTTGAAGTACATTTCAATATCTTTGACGTGAAGGAAGGAGGAAATGTACCTGGGACTCTGAGTCCCAAGATGGTTCAGGCTAAGGGGGTGTTAGGGATACATGAAGGAGATGGACTTGGAGCTGGACCAAGGTGGTAGAGGAGGCTGAGTTTTAGAGGGTGGAGACGAATTATTAGGGGAAGACGAGTTGGAAAAGCAACCCTCCAACCCTGGAGAGCCTTGAGTGCTTTAGTTGAAAGTTGAAAATTCACTTTTTGAAATGTGAGCAACAAAGAACGGCTGCAGAATCTGCACATGCCTCCCAGGGTCATCTATCACTAAAACTGAGCTCTAAGGTTTCTCTCCCCCAAGTGATTTGTTCTCATTTTGGTCTGAGCCATCTGTCTTCCAACAAGACACAGAGTGGTGAGAAATAAAGAGGCCAGGAGGCCAGAATATGCCTCTGCTCCCAGATCCCTTCCCTGCTGGGGTTTCCCCTGCAGCCCCTGCACAACCATCCATTAACACACAATTAATCCCCGGGCTTCTTCAAAGCCTGGTCGCCCCGCCTCTCCCACCCCATGGCAATTAAATTCCTGCCAGTTAAAAGGCCAGAGAGGACAGGTGTGTTTCACACTCGGTTTCACTTCCAGCAAGGTGCCAGACGGGCAGCCCCAAAGACCACAGACTTCTTTGTTCATTTAACGGCATTGGTTAGTAGCCAGACAGTCTCTCTGCCTGTTGGAAGTCTCAGGTGCCACCAGGAAGGACAGGGGGCTTCTTTGCTCCTGCTAATTCCTCTACTTCAAGGCTTGGCATATTGAGACCAGCCCCACCTGGGAAGGTGGCATTCTGAGGACACTGCGCTGCCCCAGGAAGCCATTCATTCAGTCAGTGAGTTGGCAACACCATTCACTGAGCCTGGAAGAGACAGCCCCTCTGCCACTGCAAGGGAGGTTCAATGTAGGTAGGGAATGGCCCTACCCTTTAGGGGATTACAGTCTGCAAGAGGAGATCCTAACATTGTTCAATGTAATGCAGGAATTAGAGCCAGAAAGACATTTATTTGCAGTTTATCTACATATTGATTGATTAATACTATTATCAACTTCTACAAAAACTAACATCGCACTTATTAAATGGCACTCCAAAAGTGGCAGATTCTGTTCTAAAGCCTGAACAAATAGCAACTCATTTAATCCTTTAAACAACTCCTATTACCCTTATCCCTAATTTAGTAATGTGGAAAACAGAGTTATGAATAGCTTAAGGAACCTGCCCAAGTCATCACAAGTTAAGTTAAGGAACCAGGATTTGAAGCTGGACAGTTCAGCACCGAAGTCCATAAACTTGACCTCTTTTTTTATGCTGAGAGGATACTTGGCTGTTTGACCCAAAAAGTGATTCCAAAAATGGAAACGACATAATGGTTAAAACTACACTAACAACAGAAGTTATCATCGGTTGAACATCTATTCTGTGCTGGTTTTTTGCCAAGCGATTTACATAGGTTATCTCATTTCATTCTAATCATTCTGTGAAGAACTGTGGTTATCAATGCATCTTTACAGATCAGGAAGGGGAAGCTTTGGCGAGATCAGGAGCTTGCCCAGAGCTGGAGTTTTAGGTAATAGAACTGGGCTTTGGATTGGGCAAACCTGACTCCAGAATCCAGTCTCGACCGGCATGCAGACTTGTGAGAGACCCATGTGGCAGCAGAATCTCCTGGGGACCCCTTAAATGTCACTACTCTGGAGATTTTGATCATCACCCATCAAAAGTAAAGTAAGGCTCCGCCTAGGGCTGGGGGTTGGGACAGGACGGGTGCTAAGTGTCCTGGCTCTGACCATGCTGGGCTCAGTCCCTGAGCTCAGGGGAGAAGCAGCCCCTTCCCACTGGTCTGCATTTGAAGGGGCTCCATTTTCTTATTCACACAGACGCTGTATACCCGGCCCCTGGACTGGGTGCAGAAGTACCTTTGATTGTGAGAGCAGGTTTTTGCCTCCCTAGAGTGTTCCCTGACAACTTCTCTTGCCTTGCTTGACCCCCTCCGCCCAGCCAGCTAATCCCAGCTTCATTACTGGCTTCATCTAGTAGAAAAGTGACGACCCAAACAAGAAGGAAAGGCTGGGCACGGGAAAGGGAGACCTTGTCAGGGGCTGCCCTTGGCACACATCTGAGGCAGCGGTGCTCTGGGGAGGATAAATGAAAGACACCTGGATAAGGTGGGAGGGACCGCTTGGAAAAGGTAAAGGAGACAAGGGTCCTGGGGGTGGCAGTGAGGTCTCCCCTCGATGCTTTGAGGTTGTGGGGCCAAAACACACGCTGTAAAGGCAGCAAAGTATAGAAGAATAGTTTCCAATTCTCTCAGCACCTAACTCTGCTTTTAATACAAATATCACGTAACTCCTTTAAAATCTTGAAATAAGGTACATAGCTAACACAATCACCGTCATACATAATTTTAAGAAAATCAATATAATAGTCCAACTGTAATAGAAAAGAGAGGAATAAAATTTATAATAAAGTGTGTTTCAGTCCACCAATTCTTAGGCAAGAGCACACACCGCGGCAATGAAACTGTCAGATGCTAGGACTTTTTGCAGACTCACCGGCAATGCACGCTCCCGGGTGCACAGGTTCCGCAGGGTCCTGTGGGTGGATCCAATTCAGGAGGGGCGTGGCCATCGAGATGAGTCTTCCCAAACGGTAAATGGTAAACTACTCCTGTTCAAATTCCCTAAATGCAATCATTCCTTGCTTTACATGAATGCCACCTTCCAGGAACAGTTAAGAGACATTAAAGTGTTGCAAATAGTTCTCTGTGTTAGCCAGGCCCTGTGGAACGTGCTTGTAATCCTAGAGATCCAGGAAGGCAAGTTCAAGGGCAGCCTGGGCAACTTAGATCCTGTCTGGAAATTAGAAGGGTTGGGGATGTAGCTCAGTGGTAGAGCGCCCCTGGATTCAATCACGAATACCAAAAAAGGGTGGGGGGCCCCAGGAAGTCAAAGCCCAACTGTGCCTGCCATACCCCATTTGGGTATAGAGGCATGACTGCCTGCATGGCAGGTTGAGCTGTGGGTGGCGAACAGGCCTGTCCATGCCACTTCCAGGGCCTCTGCTCCCAGCAGATAATAAGCTGGTCCTAGGTATTTTTAAGCAGTTACTTAAAAAGACAGTGTTGCGTGACCGTGACCTGGGAAGGCTGCATAAACCTGAGCATGTAGGAATCTTGAGATAAGCTTTCCATTTTACTGAGCACTGCTCAAGCACTTGCTAGAATATTGTGTTTGAGCCCTGTAATTAAAGAGGGAAGAGGAGTCCTGGGAGAGGTTCCGAGAAGAATTGTGAGGATATTAAAGGGTTGGAAACAATAAAGCTTATGGGTGAGAGAAGAAAAAAAAGGTTAAAAGATCTGGGATTATTTATAGTGAAGGACAGAAGGTCAAGGAGTAGAATAACAATAATCCTCAAATACACTCATTCTTGTGTCAGTGAACATGGCTAATTCCTCCCTGATGAAATATCCATTTGGGACCTGGCTGCTCTTGCTGTATGGACTTGTTAGCAAATGACACAATTCAGCAAAATGAAAGTCAGGTTTCCAGCTGTCACAGTCCTCCTGACTGGCCCACATTTTGGCTATGCCCCTTTTGCAGGGCTACAGAGATTCAGGACAAGCATAAAGCCTGGGAGGGGGCACAGGTCTTTCTACACCCTGTACTATCTTGGTGGGATTAGTGAACGATTTTGCGTGAGCCTCAGAACTCTCCCCCACCAGGTTTATTTATCTGCTAAACAAAAGTTTATTATTTTTTCCATTGTAAAAGTAACACATGCTCCATAAGGAAACTTACTGTTTTCTAAATAAAAGCAAATCCAGATCTTCCCAGAGTTGCCAATCAGAAGAAAATTCTATGTATGTGTGCACATGTACGTGCCTGAGGGGTAGAGGATGGGGGCGATCTAGGACATTAAAGTGAGGCTTTATAACAAAATCCAGGTTTATAAGGCATAGTTTTCTAATCTTCGCCTGGTGCCTCCTGCCTTCCCACTACAGCCACTGGGAGGAGGGAAGCCTGCCAGCTCCTCTATAAAGTCAGGTCTTCATCATCCAGGTGGGTAGCAATCGGAAAATCTCAGGATGGGAGTCTGCCAGCCATCCCATCCCACATCTCTCTCCCAGGACTCCCACCTTGTCCAACGGCAGAGAAGCTGGAATCAAGGCTTTGAAAGCAGCAGGCAAATACCAGAACTGCAGAATGAGGGTGGAGCAAAGACTTCCTCAGTCCACCATGGAAACACATTCATAAGTATACTCTCAGTGCGATCCATACAATTCAATAGCATCTAAAATAGATGCCCTGAGGGGCAGCTAGCTAAATTAAATGATATGAATGCTGCTAAATTCCCCCAAAGGTTCCCCCGGCCCAATCTCTTTGATGACAAACATGTTCTGATTTTGATACCCTCTTCTTCAGCGCTTACATTTTTTTTTTTCCTGTGCCTCCTCTTTATCCTGCTGGATCCCAGGCTCAGATCCTGTCATTTTCCCTGCCCTTCTGTACTACTTATTGATCTGTTAGATGCCACGTGATACAGGCACCTTTATGGGTAAATTCCTAGTTAACACAACTTTAGAAGTGTCCAATTTTTTTTTTTCCACTCAAAAGTTTTTGGAGAAACTTAGGAAGAACCAGTCATCAACTCCAGGATAACTGAACCATTCTAAGTTTTATTTTAGGTTCCTAGAGAAAACCTGACTCATAACCAAGTTTAGCCGAGCATGCCCAGAAGCATTTGTGCTGGCTGTCTTTCCGTGTTCTTCAGTCATTTTAACCTCTTACTTACTGTGTGCTCTGTGACCCTGAGCAGAGCATGCCCAGGAATGTATCTGCCATCTTTTTTTTTTTTTTCTAAACTATGACCCTGAGCTGAGCTTGCTCAGAAATATGCTTCCCAAATTGAGCATGCTCAGGATGACACACGCCCTTAAAATGAGTATGTATAGGCTCCTAGGATAAAAATCTCCATGCTTCCTTTGCTGGGGAGAGCATGGATTTGCAGATAACCCCAGTGATGCCCTTGCTGTGCTGTGGGCAATAAATCTTTCTCCATTCTTTTATCTTCTGGCCATGCTTATTGGCTTTGCACTCACCAAGAATTGAACCTTTGCAATGGTGCACTTCCTGCCCCCATCTCTAGTTCCCTTATGGACGCCTTCCGATGCCTAGCCTTAAGGCTTTTCCAGGGACATGCTTCCTCCCAGCTCCTGCCAATGAGTTGAACTATTATTAGCTTCCAAACTCTGTTTTCGTTGTCATCCAATTTAGGACATAAGAAATCAGTAACAAGCATGCTAAAGTATCAGGACCATGGCGTCTGCCCACAGGGGTTGTCACAAGCAATAAATGCCTACTTTGCTGACACCATGAATAGTCCTAACAAAACTTCATAAACCTAAGGTCATTTGCACACTTTTGATGATCTTTCTTTGATGACTTGAATATGGCATGGTGTTTCCCATGCCTGTCTAGATAGGCAGGCATGAAAGACGGTGGGTTATTTTTAAATTTAACTAAGGCATGTGATTTACAGACTACTACGGATGTGGAAACTCTACTCCTCACCTCCTCTCATTGCCTGCGGACATTAGCCAAATTATTCCAATGTGAACATGAGGATCAGGACCTTGATTCAAACACATGGTCACACTGCCCAACATTCATGACCTGGCCCTGGTCCCCCCCCTTTTTTTTGTTAATTCTTGCTCATTGTATGTGATAACCCTCGTTATTTCTATTTCCTCTTACAACCTATGGGTGACTTTAATACTTTGGTCAAATTCATTGCATTTCATCACTATCAAAGACCTTTTTAGAAAAAAATTTGCAGTAACATTTTCATAGAATTAACTATCTGAAAGTGAGCAATTGGGTGGCATCTATTACATTCACAATATTATGCCCATATCTAATTCCAACATATTTTCATTACCCCCCAAATACCCTGTTTTGGTTTGGATGTGAGGTATTCCCCAAGAGCTCCTGTGTTAATGCAGGAATGTCCAGAAGTGGAATGACTGGACTGGGACAGCTGTAACCTAGTTTCAATGGACTTGGTGGTAACTGTGGGCAGGTAGAACATGCTGGAGGAGGTGGCCACTGGGGACATGCCCTGGAAGAGCCCACTTTCCCTGAGTTCCCACCCCCACCCCCATCTGCTTCCTGAACAGAGTGAATACAACAGCACTCTTCTATCCTGCCCTTCTGCCATGATGTGCTGCCTCACCTCGGGCCCAGAGTGATAACTTGGCGGGCTATGGACTAATCCTCTGAACATGAGCCAAAATAAAATTTACATCCTCTAAGTTGTTCTAGTCAGGTATTTTGGTTACAGCAATGAAAAGCTAACTAACACACATCCCAAGCCCATTATGTAGTTATTCCTCTTATGTCTTCTCTGAGCTCCTGGAAACCATTAATCTGATTTCTCTCCCTATATATTTGCCTTTTTTGGATACTTTACATAAAAGGAATTATATAAAATATGATCTTTTGTGCCTTTCACTTAGTACGACATTTTTGAAGTTCATCTCTGTTGTAACTGTATCATTACTTCATTCCTTTTTATGGCTAAGTAATATTCCATTGTATACATATACCACAATTTATCCATTCATTCATTGATGGACATTTGCCTCAAGGAGAATGCAAATGAATGAAGTTGGCTGACTAAAGTACAATAGGGAATGATGAGTACTGTGGTAAAATGGGGATCGCATACCACTAAACACAGGGTGGGATGAGGAGGCAAGAAGCAATTCAGCTGCAGATGATGGTTTCCTACAGGGAATTCCAGTCTTATGAGTTTCCAAGAAATCCAAAAGTTAAAATTTTACGTGAAGTCTTTTAAGACTTTTGGTTAATTCATGTGTAATTACTCTGTGCAAGTCAAATCAAATAGGTCTATTCATCAAATTTAACTGTCTGGGTACCGGCCTACAAAATCTGCTTAGCTATTTGGAACATAGCACTTTGAGTACCATCTTTCCACAAAGATTGTCACAAAGGACACTCTTTGTGTTCTCTGACTTTTGAGAAAGACAAAATTAGTCAGAGAAAATGATGGAATGGGATCCCATTGGTTGTTATGAACTACCTGGAGAAATTGTTTCTAATGTGACCAGCCAATTGGATGCTGCATTGTGATGGAATATTGGTCACAGAGATTGATGCTGGCTATGAATCCATAAGTTATTTGTAATGGGCTAAAGAGGAAGTATTCTACCCTAGTTATAAATCTAGTCTTTTCATTGTGTAGCTGGACAAAATATTGTACACCTTCTAATATGGCATTTTATTTTGATTGAAAAAAGTAATACATAGCGCTCATTTTAGAAAATGTGAAAAATATGAAGAAGATTAAGAGTACAACAATCACTCATAATCCTTCAGCTCAGAGATAATGACGACGTTTGGATATATTTCTTTCCAGGCTTGTTTTCTGGACATTGATTAATTTTTATAGATAGGTGTCATCTCAAAGCAATTTAAAGTTTGCAAAGAATTTGATCGTATGAATATAGATTCAAATTGTAGAATTTCAATTCTGTCTGATTCAAAGCCATTTAAAGTGATTTTCATGTTTTCAAATTAGAATAGTATAAGCATTTTTAAATTGCTTGGAGAGGCTTTTTTTCTTGTCTTTGCATCCACTTTTTTAACATTGCTTTTAGCACTTTTTCACATATATATTAGAATATTAATAATATATTATTCACTAAAAATTATATTTATATCATATATTGTGCATGTCAGTTAATATGTAATATATATTAATGTATATATTTAATTAAAATCAATTTTATGAGATTCTTTGGAGACTCTCTTGATAGACATTGTTCTGCTGTCAAAATAATTGAGGAAGCATCCAGGACTTGCTGCCCCTCCCCTGGGGAGGAATAAAAACTGTGAAGGAATTTTTCTCCCAGTGTGTGCCAGCTCCACCAAGAGTAAGGGGTTTTGTGGAACCATGCTGGTCCTCCCAGGCCACACGAGTCTTATGAACACTGAGGAAAGAGGAGCCAATCTACCGTATGAGACCTTGGCACCTCGGATTCCATACAGCCTTGCAGTGTGCACGGTTTCTGCTACACTCATCCATTCCCCTCCTTTCTTCTTCCAAACGGGATCCTAATTTTTGAGCAGCTGTGTAATTAATGCCATTTCTTCCACGTCAATCTCCTATTGACTATTATTGATCTCAGAGAGGGTGTTCCAATCAAATGCAAGGGAAGATTTTATTCCATGGCTGGTGAGTTTTCTCTCACTCTTGCTGAACTCAAACAATGGAACGTGTAACTGGAACTGCCGCTGGCAACTGCCTTGCAACAGAGAGAACTTGCCTTAGGCTAACCAGAAGCAGTGGACATGAGAAGCAGTAGGTACAGAGCCTGGATCCTTGTGTTACCATGGATAAACATACTGCTTCTGAGTCCTGTCCCACTATGGACTCCCAGGCATGCAAAAGAACCCCTTTCCTTATATTAATTTAGTCGGTTCATATCAGTACTTTCTCTTACTTGCAGCCAAAAGCATCTTGACGGGCATGAGCTCTACAAAGTAAAATTTCTCTCCAAGCTCCTATCAGCTTTAACTCATCTACATTATTCACAATTCAAACTCTCAAGAACAGTTCTACATTTTTCGTATTGTTATAAAAAAAGGCAAGTCATGATGAACTAAGAATTTTGTTTTGAGAAATTCACCACCCACAGAGTGTATGTAATTTACAACATAGTGAACCTGACTTAATACATTTTAAGATACCACCACCAACAGAATAGTGTCAGTGAATCAGACAGGATCATGTTTAACTGCTCAAAAATGGTATCAAAGACTCAGACTCTTTTTCTTATAAGTCTGCCATCTTCCATGCCATCAGGCATCTTCCATGCTTGATTCTAAGTCTGGAGCTGGGGCAGGTCCTACACTTCCAAAACCAAGAAGAAAGGAGAAAATAAAGACTGTTAGCGCGGTGGAGAGGAAGGGGAAGAATGCCCTTATGTAGGCAAGACAGGGCAACAATCATGTTCAGCCTTCTTGACTCCAACTGCTTAAATCCTCTGGGAAGATGTGTCCAGTAACATTGGATGTCATTGTATTATGACTTTTATTGCCATCACTCAAAGATCTCAAATCACATAGTAAGAAAGTAAGGAAATAATACAACTTAGAGGAAAAATAGGTTAAAAATCATGGAATCTCAGAAAATGGCATCAACATTTATGTTTCTTACTGAAGAGTTAACAAATACACCAAGGTTAGAGTCACTTAAAATCCTGGTATCTTTTCTTAACAAAAGTTGCAATTAATTCATGACTCTCCTCCAATTTTTGTTTCACTATGTCAAAGGTCCAATTTTTTTTTCTCTCTCTCTCTCATTTTTAAAAATGTGTGTGTGGGGCTGGGGATATAGCTCAGTTGGTAGAGTGCTTGCCTTGTGAGCACAAGGCCATGGGTTCATTCCCCAGCACCGCAAAAAAAAAAAAGTGTGTGTGTGTGTGTGTGCGCGCGCGCATGTGTTACTGGGGTTTGAACTCAGGGCCTACAGCACGCTAGGCAAGTGCTCTACCACTGGGCTACATCCCCAGCTCCCACCCCTCTTCTTTTATTAATTTTTATTGAGACAAGGTCCTGCTGAGTTGCCCAGGCTGACCTTGAACTTTGAATCCTCCTGCCTCAGCCTCCTGAGTAGTTGAAATAACAGAAATACACCACTATGTATGTCTCCTAACCTTCTCTTGAATTAATTTCCTCCTGTAGATTTAGGTGACTCTCTAAAATATAGCACAGATGAAAATTCATTTATTCAGGTTAATTATACAAATTAAGAATAAATCTGCAAGCCACAGCAGGAAAAAAATCAAAGAATACTGAGTAAGGAATGTCCACCCAAGAAGAATATGTACTATAGCAATCCTTTCATAAGTCCAAGAACAGACAAACTAATTTATGATATAATAATCAGAACAGTTGGTGAGGCAGATTAACTACAAAGGGACAGAGGAGCTGGTGGGGAGATGGAAATATCCTGTGCTTTACTCTGGATGGAGCTTATCTTGGTGTATACAAACATCCAAATTCAGCAAACTAAACACTCGAGATCAATCCATTCAGAATTATATTAATCGTACCTCAGAAAAACACTAAAAATTAAAGAATATATTTGTATGTTCAGTAACAACCCAAGTGGCCATGAAGAGATGATGAAAATCATGAAACATCCAGACTGAAATACTACACAGCTTTACAAAAGAACGTGGTGGACCTGTCTGAAATAGGATTATTTTCAAAATAAGCCTTCAAGTTTAAAGAGCACTTTAGGGAATAATATGTAGAATATGATGTTATTTGTGTTAAAACACACACACACACACACACAATAAAAAGATACCAGGTGTGGTGGTGCACGACTATAACCCAGTAACTTGGGAGGCTGAGGCAGGAGGATTGCAAATTTGAAGCTAGTGTAGGCAACTTAGCGAGGCCCTGTCTCAATATATGGACCAAAAAATTGCTGGGGATATAGTTCAGTGAGAAAGTGCCCCTGGGTACAATTCCCAGTATGACAAAGGAAAAAAAAGAAGAGGTAAGATAAGCACACCAAGACATCTGTGTTTTGTTCTTGTGCAGATCATTCTAGGCAGGGCAAGTGCTGGCAACAGTGGTTGCCTCTGGGGACAGAAGTGAGTGTGCAAGAGGGTTACGTGGGGTGAAAGGGTAGAGAAATGTCAAGGTTTTTCAAAGAAAAGACAACCCTAATTTATTATTTTGGAGTAGTTATAATTACAAGTGCCTGATTTACATGGATACTGTTAGCCAGGGGCAAGACAGGTACACTGGCACTCCCTGTAGGGTTAGGTCCACATCAACCCTGTCGTGCTAAATTTGATTAGTACAGTGTCCGGTACTATTAGTACTAAGTGCAAGAATTTATTCTTTACCATTTGCCAGGTGGTATGAATATCATTTCAGATAAAAGTGCTGGCCCCTTTCTAACACTGGCTTAGTACTTAGAAGATCTAAGACCTTGGAATACTGGTTGGCAAAGCAGCAGAAAGAAAGGAAGAGCCCGTGTGCGTGTGAGTGAACAAGGCTTAGAAAAGAGCTTCATTGTGGATTTGGGGTTCTTGTTCGTTTTGTTTTATTGACAGCTGCATGTATTTGGTAAAGGATGGCCTTTCTTGCTTTGGAGTGATAAATACTCTTCATTCTGGAGGAAAAGGTCCCTTTCATCTCAAAATCAACCCTTGTTGAAAGCAACCAGTTGGGACAACTACCGCTAGGAACCTTTTGGGTGATTGCTCATTTTCTATGGCACACACGTGACCTTAGTGTCGCTGCTGGGTCAAGTCGCGTTTGACAAGGATTCAATCCATGGTTTTGAACTACCACAGTATGCTTCCATATATACTGCCTATTCAAACAAGTTAATTAAATTAAAAAGAGTGAAGATACAGAGCAAGGAGTAAGAGGCAAAAGTTATATTCGTAATAATTCAGGTGGTCCAGGCACTAACATGGAGTGAACTTTATCCACCGCGTCTGCCAGTCAGCCCTCTTCAGGACACCTGTTCACCTGCACTTCTCAGTTGGCACTGCCCGTATCCTCCTGGATCTGGAGTTAACTTCCACTAGACACATGGTTTATCTTCCTGGGTAGACGATCAGTGATCTTGAGACTAGGCATCTGGCTTTTTTTTTTTTTTTTTTTAGCCTATCCCCCACAAATAATTGGCACCTGGATAAATATTTGATCATGAAAGTAAGTGAGTCTGCAGTGTGAAGGTTCTGTTTATCTCAATACTTAAGATGACTGCTAGTTATCATGTGAGACCATGGTGACTCCAAACATGTTACAACCACTGATTTTTTTAAATATTTTTACTATATTTCAATAGTATATTGATGTGCCTCACTTAAAAATGTATTGTCTCCAATATTTGAAGGTAAAAAAAAAGCAAAAATTAATCCCACTTCAAGTGTTCAGAGTTGTGTTAGATAGCTTTTATTGCTGTGACCAAAACACTCGACAAAAACAACTTAGAGGAGGAAAAAGTTCATTCTGGCTCATGTTTTCAGAGGTCCTGGTTCAAGGTGAGCAAACTCCATTGCTCTGGGCCCAAGTTGAGACAGAACATCATGGCAGCAGGGCATGGTGGAAGAAAACTTCTCAGCTCTGGTAGCCAGAAAGCAGAGAAGGGGGAGAGGGAGGGGAGGAAGAAAGGGGAGGGGGAGTTAAGGACAGAGATAGCCCAAGGCCATGCCCCCACTGACCAACTTCCTCCTGCAAGGCTCCACCTGCCTATAGTTTCCACCTAGTAGTCTATTCAAATTATCAGCCCATTAAATGAAGTAATCCACCAATGAGGTTACAGCTCTCATAATCTAATCATTTCACCTCTGAGCATTCCTGCATTGTCTAACACAGGAGCTGTTTGGGAGACCTAAATTCAAACCATAACTCAAATGCCTTATTTAAAGCAGTATGTCTCACTGGGTTGCTTTTTTTATAACTATTATAATACTTTCATCAGCAACGGTGTAATTCTTTTGTGATAAGAATAATCATGGCATAATGAATCTGTTTCCTAATTCAAAAGTCTGGATCATGTATTTCCTAAAGGAAGCCTCAACTCTTTTTGGATTAATACCAAATGACTTTTTTCTTTTTTTCTAGGTCACACACTTAAATCCTAACTTACTTTCCCTTTTATTTTTATTATTGGATGAGGGTGAATACAATTATTAAAGGAGAAAGGAGATGGGATTATACAAAGACAAAGGCATAATCCTAGAATATTGGAAAAAATGAGCTTTACATAATGATAAGAGAAAGACTGTCCCTGGGAGAAAAGAGGTCATTTACCCAGAAAGAATAGGACAGCCAGTGGGCTGGGAGGCTGGGGAGGGAGGCAAGGAGAGAACAGGTGCTCAGGAAGTTCTCAAATCTCCAGAGGGTTGAAATAAGAAAAATCAGAGGAGCTTTTGTGAGTCGAGCTTGGTCAGGACCAACTGTACAGTTCTGAATACTGATTCAGTTTATTCTTCCCTTCAGCCAGGACATAACTTTGCCTAGGAAACCATGGATGACAGGGGTCCCATGGAAGTAGAGATCCACATCTGCAATTGTCTCTTGCCCAGAATAATCATGATGCTCCGTGAGGTTCACCACTCAAGAGTTAACTCACCGATAACTTTGGTTTGGTTTATAAGGAGGGAGGGCAGGGTGGGCTCTTTTTGCTTGTTTCCTGCTTTCTTGATTGTTTACTGTACATGTGCATTGAACACTCAGTCAGAAGCCCCTAGCTCTCTGTCTGTATCTGCTCATAAGAAGGTAGCTTCCTCTGATGGCTCCTGTCTCCATCTGCAAAACTGGCCCCACCTCTGCCCTCTGGTACTAATGCAGCACTGGGGTCGGGGGAGCAGCCACTGATCATTTCTCTTGTTTCTTGACTCTCTCTTCTCACTGGAATGTGGGCACTCTGTGGGCAGGATGGTTGTCTGTTTTGTTCACTGCTGCATGTGTCCCTAATTCTTTGCATAGTACCTCGCACATAGTAGGCGCTACATAAATAGTTGTTGAATAACTGAATGAATAGGTTGTGAGCCTATCTTGTTTTCTAGTAGGAAGGGCAGGATTTAGTGGAGGCAGAGGAGAGTGGCTTGCGCTGCTCACTGTTGAGAATTGAGCCAAGCCCATTTGGTCATTCAACAGTCACAGGTTATCCTAGGAGGTGTGAGTCACCTCTGGCTATTGAGGTGGATAAAAGCCATAAATTCCCTCTATTCCAGCCTCCCCCACTGAAAGCCACCTCACACCTAGTAAGATGGCTTGTTACAAAGAAAGCATCCCTGGTCCAGCTTCTTCAAATACAAACATTAATTAGCAGGTGGCACAAACACCAGTCACACTGTCTGTTCTTCTAAGCTCAGAAAAGCCCCCTGCTTAACTCTACGCCTTCTGGTCACACCTTGTGTGAGAAACTTGCTTGGAGACTTTCCCTGTCATCCTGATTGGCAAATCGGGTCATGTTCTGAATGCATCGTGGGGACAGTCTGTGAACCCTGAGGCCCACGTAAGACTACACTGCTCAGGATAGTGGCAGTTCTGAAGGTACAATATTCTCACCCCTTCCACCAGGGGCAGTGGGCCTGCCAAAACTTTCTAGCCAATGATATATCTAACGTCACTAAATGTCATTAGTGGAAAATGTGTCATAAACCTTACACCAGTTAATGAAACTCCTGGTGTGTATTTTGTTAATGAAATCTGAAATCCTTAAATAGCTACATCTGGAGTGTGGATTCCTGATGAGGTTCTTTAAATACCTGGAATGTCCTCCAAAGGCTTACACAGTGAAGCATTGGTCCCTAGTTGGTGTGCTATTGGGAGGTGGGGCCAGCTGGAGGAAGTGGGTCGCTGGGAGCATGTCTTTGAAATACATAATTTGTCCCTGACCCCCTCACTGTCTCTTTTTACTTTCTGATTGACATGAGGTAAACAATTTCCCTCTGCCATACCTTTTCACCAAGATGAACTGCCTCATTAAAGGCCCCAGGCTACATGGACCACAGACTGAAACCATGAGCCAAAATAACCCTTTCTTCTTTTAAGTTGTTTATCAAAGGTAATTTGTCACAGCAATGAAAAGCTGACTAATACAAATACTAAATAATCACCTTCCTTGTCTTACTCCCCTCTTAGAGGACAAAGTTAATTTACACATACACATAGGTTTATTTGGAAAGACTGTAGATGACGTCGTATACCTGTTCAGTTCTCACCACCTTTCTGGAATGAAAGGAGAAAGAGGAAATTCCTCCAAGGCACTTATGCTCAGTGTTGTTCAAGGAGTAGTTCATTCCCTTGACCTTCGAAGCAACTCCACTGTTATCATCTTGATTTTAAAGAGGACGAAGCTACAGCCAGAGAAGTGGAGTAATACATTGAAGGTCATGCTGCTGCCAAGTGGCCAGGACTGATATTGAAACCTGCTACTGGGTTCAGAGTCCATACCCTAAATCACTGTGTTCTCTTACATCCCCTTCCAAAACTAGAAATATTGGAATATTATAGTTATGCAGAGCCATGACCCTTCTTTATCCTACTTGTGACTCCACAGCAAGGTCTAATGTCCAGGAAGCAGATGTGTCAGCTGACAGTCACCATGGAAGTTTAAGGCGCTAAGCCAGTCTGAACATATGTAGGTGCTAATACAGGAATTATAAAACTTTTCTATAGATCCCATCATCTTTTTCATTCCAAGTGGAAATTTGGTTTCTGAATCTCAGAGGAAGAGCTAACATTCTTACATTCCTTCACCAGTTTCAAAATAGAAACATATCATTTAAGGCTTCAGGTTAGCTAAATTTAGCATCTAAAATGTTAATATTTGGTATATTTGGAAAGTAACAACTAATTCAGAGACAGTTTTCTACTCTTTCAGGCTGAAATTAGCCTTACCAAGGAACATGACTAAGATCCAAGTGAGTCACTCCTATTGAGGAGATAAGAACGTGGGCTTTGGATTCACCAAGCCTGGGATGGAATCCTAGCTCTGCCATTAGCCGTGTGTCTTCATGTGAGCTGCTCTCACCCCAAGCCTCAGTTCTTCATTCATGACATAGGAATGATGCAAATAATGTGTGCATAGCCCACATTATAATATATTTGACAGTAATTATTAGAATACTAATTATTCCAGGACAATTTGCATTTATCTAGGGTTCCCAAAGACAAACAGCCCTAACGGTGCCCAAAGAAAGATTTTCCTAACTTTTCAAATTGCCCTTCCAAGAAAAGCCCGCAGAGTTCCTCTTACAGCATAGACTTATTTTGAGAACTCTGCTTATTAGAATATAATCACTCAGCTTAGCTGGATTGGAAGCTGATTTATGTTCCAGACAAGTTCTATGTAACTTGCTTTGTGTAATCAAACAGGAGAAGTCAAAGTCAGGTTGTTCTCTTTGGCTGGCTCTGCCATCTCATGTGATGATGTTATTTTAAATAGCTAAGAGGCTACTTTGTGCATGTCCAAGGCAGACTTCTGGTTCAGGAGGTAGAATCAGAAACAGCAGGTGGAAATTTCCAGGGATATTTTCAGTGGTCTAGGAAGTAGTGACCTCACTGCCACTGAGGAAGCATTCAAGGAAGCTTAGTGAATAAAGGCTAAGATGGGTGAAGAAGATCCTGTTTTTTAGGTGGAAAATAGAGCTGGATAATAACCATGATGTCAATAATATTAATAACAATTGGAACATCCATTTATTGTTCTAGATGTTTCACAAAATTTTAGTTTTTTTAATCTTCACAGAAAGTTTTCTAATCTTATAGTATGATCTCTTTTACACACTATTAAACAAAGCTCAGAGAGGTTAAATGGTTTAGCAAATCTCACACAGGTATAATAATCAACACCAAGGTTTGGATCTATTGTAGCATACACTATAATGCTACCTCCCAAAATGATCCAGTTCCATGACTTTCAAACTTTTAAATGTTTTATAACAGACCCCTTATATTAAATAAAAATTTACCCTATGCACCAATTTATAAATTGTTAAAATTACTATATTAATAAACATGTATTTTATAATTTCAAATAATATTTACTTGTTATAAAGTCAACATGAGAACAAGACTGCTTATCGAAAATAAAAATAATAGCTGAAGTTATGAATGACAGATATCATCTAACATCAACCTCAGTGTCCAAATTACATTTTTAGCCTGTTTTGGTTCCTAGGATTGCCAGTTGCTAATGCTGCAGAGTTTTCACCATCTTCTTCGATATCTCTGGACACTGTTCAGTTGGACAAATGCAGAAGCTGGAGAGATCTGCAGGACATTTTGTTTGAATCATTAACAATATCTAACAACCACATGCCTGCCTTATCAGAATACAGAAGTCAAACTAGAAGTGCCCAAAGCTTGCAGAAGCTGCTAGAACAATCTATGATATGATATTATCATAACATGGCAGTTACTCCCCAACAAATTCTCTGAGAGGCACTAGAATGTGTTGAGAAGCGTAAGTTGGATATGAAGCAGCTCGGCTCCACTGATTGCTAGCACATTGACTGTAAGAAAGTTTCCTAACCTCTTCCAGTCTTAGTTTCCTAATTTTTAAAATGAGGATGGTCATGAGCAATTACTAAGTTCTTTGAGGTAGGTGGAGGCAACCTCAAAGAACTTAGTAGGTTCTGCTAGGTAGAAGCAGGTCTCTACCACGGCATCCTGGAAGTCTGTAACGATGACCAAGTTCTCCTAGCCCCTGTTAGTCATTCATTCTCATCCTATGGAAGCTCGGTGGATTGCCAGTTCTCTGCCCTTTTCTCTGCTTTGAGAACACCTTGCACGAAAGTCTCACTTCAGCCAGATGCGGCAAGTCTGGCAAAAGAATTCAGCTGGCCTTTTAATTAGTCAGGGGACAACGTCCTCTGTTAAATGTCTTATATCTGCACGGTGGCACACACCTGTAATCCCAGCAGCTTGGGAGGCTGAGACAAGAAGATCTCAAGTTCAAAGCCAGCCTCAGCAACAGTGAGGCACTAAGCAACACAGTGAGACCCTGTCTCTAAATAAAATAAAAAAGAGGGCCAGGGATGTGGCTCAGTGATGGAGTGCCCCTGAGTTCAATCCCCAGTATACCCCCACCCCCCCAAAAAAATATCTTACATCTGGAGATGTCGCTAGAATCCTAAGTATAGGCTGCCATTTGAAGGGTTAAGGCTATAGGGCTGGCTTGATTCTTATTTCCTACATTTATTCGGGCCAGGAATGCTATATTCAGTGTTTCTAGTCAATTCCCTTTTTATTGAGTACTATTCATTTCTGCAATGAAATGTTTATTCCTATATTCATAAGGCTAATTAGAATAACTTCTGGTGTGGATCAGAAATAAAGACAGTTTAAGTTGCAAGGTAGAATCTCTTCAAAATGCTAACTGATCCCCTGGATTGTATATTTTTCATTTAAGGAATTATAAATGGTAACTACCAGCCCCTGTGATAGAGGTTAAAGTTAACACACACAACACTGAAGTATTTTAAAGTGAATTACAGAAAAAATAATAGGTAAAATACCCCCATGGGAATGTTTGTGAGAATTAACATTAGCTAATACATACTCAATGCTCCTTATATGCCAAATACTATACTCTGTAGTCCAGCTACATCTTCTCATTTAATCTTCATAAACATACCATGACAGAAACAATATTATTAAAAGACCTCTGATTAAATAATCAAACAGTCAATATTTAATAGGATTGCTCCACTGTGTAATAAACATGTAATAAATGGTAACCACTCTTCTTTCACGGGTCTGATGATGGTGTTGTGATAACAGCCCCTAACCAGCAGCTGAGCCCTGTCTGACACTCCCGTGGACTCTGCCCATGTATGCTGATGTCAAATGCTCATTTTTACAATTTAAATGAATGTAGGTGGGCTCGAATTTCATAAAGACCAGTTCAGACCTTTTTAATTAAAGACATGTTTCCATGAAATGCAAATACATTTGGAGGTGGCAGATGTTCATTCCAACATCTACTCAAGTTGAATGAGCGCAAAGCACACAGTGCATCAATGGCCTCCAATGTGTTAAATTTGCATGTATTTATAATTGTGAAAGATCTAACGATTTTTTTCAGGTTTCGAATTTTTGAAAAATGAAACTGGAATCAATTATTTGTGGAATCCCTGAAGTCTTTCCCTCCAGGAGAGCTCAGTATGATGTCCAGCTGACCCCCTGGGTTCATCCCTGCATTAAGACCTTATGGTTATACTGTCAGGGAGGGTAGAAATCCAAGACCTGCAGAAGCCCATCCTTCCAACCAGTGAACAAAATCCAGCTGATATTTATTTTAAATTCCAATCAATGTAGAGAGCATGATGAGTAAGAGGAATCATTAGGGTTGTCACTCACATCTTTTTTCTCATTGAATAAACATGAATATTTGCAGTTTGCTAGTCACACATCCCTCCCTCTCATATTCTCTCTCTCTCTCTCTCTCTCTCTCTCTCTCTCTCTCTCTCTCTCTCAGATGTCTTGTGGGTTCCTGGCTTTAAACATGAGGGCAATTTCATGAAGTTTCCTGATTTGTACTTTTCAAAAAGTCAGCTGTTCCTCATTCACATGATCAGTCACAGTATTTCGATGGGAAGGCCACTCTTAGCCACAGGGCTTCTAATGGTAGATCAGAAGCTTCCAGACTTGGGGCCAACACTTTCAGTGGCTTTCTGATGGGCTGGCTTGCCTTCTTTTTGCATTTCCCCCGCTGGAACTGGAAGTCATAATTCTTCCTCCTGCTCCCTTGCCTGTTCTTTGTGCTGTGCATCCAGTCCAGGGCCTCTTTTGTGCTGGGTAAGGGCTCTACCACAGAATCACACACCCAGCCCCAATTCTTCCCTTCTAGGGCCAGAGCGGGCCCCTGGAGGATCAGGAATGAGTGAAGGCAAGAGAAATAGTCTCCCTGAAGAGTGAGTAGACATCAACATAAAACTGAAAGAAAAGGGAGATAATTTGAAAAAAAAAATTTTCAAAACGTGCACTTTTCCAAAAGCAGAAGCATGTGACAAAATTTTGAAAGGGTCCAGCTTTAAATCTGGGTCTCTGGGGGAAATTAAAAGCTAAAAGTTCTGGACATCATGACAGACTGCAATACACACAGAACACACAGAGTGAAACAACAGCCAGCGCCTCCAAAAGAGGAAAGAGCTGATTCAAAACCACAAATATAATTACCTTGATTAAAAGAGCAAGTCTCTGTCTTAAATTTTCAGAGAAAGGTTATAAAAAAATCACTTAATTTAAAATAAAGCATACCTTTTGGTGTGGAAACACACAAGCCCTGAAGCAAAGGAAGGCAATATAATTAATTTTTAAATCAAATTTTGAGTGAAGGGGAATATTTTCCATTTGTTTGTCAAACTTGCAAACATTAACAGGCGATTAATGACTCCTAAATTCAACAAAGTCATTACAGAACTAATAAAGGCAATCAGAGCCAAGATTCATGGTTACTCAACCCAAAGATGGAAAAGACTGAATTAACTAAATGAAGTCAGATGATAGATTAAAGAACGAAAAAGAGAAAAAAAGAAAAGAAAGGAAAGAAAAACAACTACTAGTCTCATTAATGGAGAAATTAGAAAAAGTGCTACCAACTCCATGACTTTCTGTCACCTCGGGCCATCTCTGCTCCCCCTCTGGTCTGTTGATTGTCTTACTTCGATTATAAGGCACTGAGGCAAGACACGTCTCATAGCTCCATCCCATGTTGAGCATTTCCTTGGCATTAAATGGAATATATTCTGTGGTTCATTAGTTCATTCATCCAGCAAATGGTTACTGAATGCATATTGAGAGCAAAGCATTGATTTGAGTTTACTATTTATGCCAAGATGAAAACAGGACCCTTGCGCTTAGAGGAGTTAACAGTCCAGGGAGGGACACATACATAAATGTAATTATACTATAACATACATACATACATGCATAAAAACCATTAGGATGCAGAAGGTCTTTGTAAAAGGAGCAATGGGAGCTGAGGGAGAAGGAAGCTTCCTGGGCAGGAGGTCGAGCTTCAGCTGAGAGTTAAAGAGTGAAAAGAGGTTGGCCAGGAGGACTGGAGATGCTGTGAGCTCCCCGAAGTCCACTGGGTCATCTGCAACTCAAGTTCATTTGCTAACCCATCACTACTGAAGAAGTTCCAGGCAAGTGATAGTTAGCTTTTCTCCAGTCATACTACTCCAATGATAGCAGGCCTGAGGGAAAAAATAATATACCAAACTTAGAGCATTTATTAAAGAAATATCCATTAACAAGAAAGCACAAACCAATTCCTGTCCCATCCCTTAGATGAAGTGGCAACTCTCTGTCCTTTTGGGTGCTTTGTGTTTTCAGACCACCATTGCCCTGTGGGGTAAACAGAAATCATATTCCAGAGGCATGATTCTGCTAACCTTGAAAATGGCACTAGGCAATTATAAAGCCTCTGTATTAGCCTATTTTCTAAGTACCTGAGGCTGGCAATTTATTTTTTAAAGGGGTTTATCTGGTTTGCAGTTTGGGATGCAAGTAGTCCAAATAGCATGGTATCAGCCTGGTGAGAGCCTTCTTGGTTGTGTCACATCATGGTAGATGGTATCAAGGTGGAGGTGTATGTGAGAGATACCAAATAGTGAGACAGGGAGAGACTGGAGTCCCATGAGAACTCTATTAATCCCTTCTGAGGGCATTCAACCAATGACCTAATGACCTCCCCTTAGACAACACCCCTTAAAAGTTCCACCACCTCAATATTGCCACAAAGGGGACCAAGCTTCCAACACGTGAACCCTTGGAGGACACATTCAAACTGTATCCAAACCACAGCATCCTCCAAAACCAGGTTGGACATGGGACCACTTAGAGGTTTAAATTCAAGTATCATCCCTGAGAATGCTGGACTTCTAATTCTTGTACCCTGTGTACACTGGAGTAAAATGCATCTCTAAAATATTTTAGACAATCCACATTTCTTTAGCACTTTTAATTTCACCAATGAAAGCCCAATTTCAATATTCAAGTTATCCCAAAAGTCATCATTTCACTAACAAAAAGAAATGTCACTTTCACTAAGCTAATCACATGACCTCAAGTGCTGCTCAAGCTCTAGATAAGGGAAACACATACAGCATATTCTCTAGAGCTGTACTCACCAATATGGTAGCCATTGGCCATGTGAGGCCATTGAGCTTGGTTTCAACTCAGTCAAATCAAGGTGTTCTATAAGTCACATATCCAAATTCGAAGACTTAGTATAAAGCAATGACAAAAAAATTGCAGAACATTTCATTAATAATTTTATATTGGTTATATGTCAAAATAATATTTTGTACATATTTGGGTTAAATAAAATATATTAAAAAACTGGTTTCATCTGTTTTTTAACTTTTTTAAAATGGCTGCTAGCAAATTTAATATTAAATATGTGACTTACATTATTTTTCTGTTGGACACTACTGCTCTAGGGTCTAGCATATGGAATTCCAAATTAGAATGCTTGCTGGTCCTCTCTTGACCTTGCATTCCTGCTGAAATGCCAGCGGCCTTAGATTTGATTGTATATAGCTTCATCTAAGTAGCATGCCCACAACATCAAACCATATGCACATGCCAAAGTGTGTTAAGTAAAATTCATTAATTTACTTGTTGATTACCTAACGAGACAGGTGAAGCCTGTACACTCATGAGGATTTACATTCTCACTGAATAGAGAGAAAGAAAATAAATAAATGACCCCACACTCATAAAATCCTTAAGTGCTATGCAGAGTTAAAATGGTGTGATGTATTAAAGAGGGAGTAGCTACTTTAAATTGCATAGCCAGAGTAGGCCTCTCTGAGGAGGTGACATTTAAAAGGACATCTGAATGACACAAAGGAGTCAGACCTGCAAAGATGGGATGGGCGGGGTAAGGGGAGGTGTAAGCCAAGGAAATAGCTCAAAACGTGGGGATGAGTGAGCATGGCTTGAGAAAAAAGGATGTAATGCATCAAAGTGTTACTTAAGACCATAGGGTTGAATGAGATCTAGAGAGAAATTTGTTTTAGTCAGTTTTCTTGATGCTGTGATCAAAGGACCCAATGAGAACAATCTTAAAGAAGGAAAAGTTTATTTGGGGGCTCACAGTTTCAGAGGTCTCAGTCCACAGATGGCCAGCCTCATTCCTCAGGGCTCGAGGTGAGGCAGAACATCATTGTGAAAGAGTGCAGTGGAGGGAAGCAGCTCACATGGTGATCAGAAAGCAGAGAGAGACTAAGCTCAGCTCACCAAATATATACCCCAAGGCACGTTCCCAATGACCCACCTCCTCCAGCTATACCCTACCAGCCTACATTTACCACTGAGTTAATCCCTGTTGGGAAATTAATTCACTAATTGGTTGAAGCTCTTATAACCCAATCATTTCACCTCTGAATGTTCTTGCATTGTCTCACACATGAGCTTTTGGTGACACCTCCTATCTAAACTGTAACATAAAATGGAGAAGGAAAGGAGAAAGGGCCTAGCTTCAGGCCCCAGGAGTACCTACATTTAGAGGTTGAGAGGTACCCACAAAAAGGAAAGAAGAACTGAGGAGAAATCGTGAGTGTGTGGGGTCACAAAACCAGAAATTGACATGGGTTCCAGAGGAGCTCCAGTTGTGTTGAAAGTGTAAGGTAAGATGACAGCAGTCACGACTGAATTCAAGCCAATGGAGGGAGGCTTCAGGTATCTGCAGGAGCAGCATCAGCTGGGCAATGGGAATGGAATTCCATTAGGAATATATTAAGAAGAGAGTAAAAAGCAGCAAGTAGAGACAAGGGCTCTAGTCAGTCCTTTGGAGTTTTCTGTAATGTGAGGGACCATGCTGAGTCTGAGGAACCACAGGAATGGCTGAATGGAGGTAATATTGAGCATGTTATTGCTCAATATAATGGACTATTTCACCACCATTCCCAGCTGCTGGAGGAACACGTTTTCTGAAGGGGGATCTGAGACTCATGCAAGCAAAGGGCTGAATGTTCTCTTTATTTTTAAGTATTGTTTTCCAGCTTTAATGAGGTGCAATTGGTATACAAAAACATTGCATGTAGTTTATGCATGCAATTTGGAGAGTTTGGACACATGTGTACACTCATATTCGTATCACCATAATCAAGGTAATAAACATGTTCATCACCTCCAAAAGCTTCCTGCATCCCTTTGCTGAATCATTTTCTCTTGAAAACTTTCGTTTATCATGGATTTTTGCGTTAATTTTCATTTCTAAAAAATTGAACTAAAATATTATTTCCCTTGATTACTAAGTCTTTGGACTCTCCTTTAAATTTACCTAATGGCCCTCATTCTCCTGGTGATTGGGTAAACTGGTTAGCCATTCAGAAAATAAGACAGGAATACTGGGTGACATTACATGAATATGTGTCCCATGATGTAGAATCCCTCTTCCAGATGTATACCCCAGAGAAATTATCTCATCCCTCTGTAAGGGGATATGTTTAAGAATATGCATCTGAAAAGTAGTCATGGGAGAGGAGAGAAGGAGAGCTGGAGACCACCTAGGGGTTCACTGCTAGGGGAAGGATAGGAAAATGGACTAGGCGCATCCTATGCGATCCTAAGCAGCAGTCCCGTGCAAAGGGCCAAATGTACAAACAGCAGCATGGACAGATGCTCACAGGATAGGAAAAGAAACAGACGGCAATTCATGTACCATTTCACGTGTGTAAATTTAAAAAACAGATGCACAGCACTACTGCAAGGATACATTCATTTTAAGGACATGCAACAAAGGCATTAAAATGAGTCCCATGGAGGCAGGGAATAGGGGCAGAGTTTGCAGATGAAGGGGGAATAGGTAAAATAAAACATGAGGGGACCCTTATGGGTCCATGCTGACAGTCTTTTATGAAACAATGAGTATAATTAACTCAATTCTCTCTACTAGAAGGGCCAAAACAAAAGGAAATGCAATTAATTTTAAAATTTATTAGCAATTACCTTATATGAAATGGTTTCAACTGCCTTTAAGAATTGCCTGCTCACCATTAAAGTTGGGGTTTAGCTTCAGCAATAGTTGTGCTGCAACCAGTTTTCCCAACCCTTTTGCAACCGACTGTCATCTCAACCAAATTTCAATTTTGTTGGTGACTCACATTTCAGACACTAATCCCTTCTCAAGAGCTTGAAATAGAAGGAAAACATTTATTTGCACTAGTTGATTAACAAAGCTGTGCGTTAAGAGATATATAAAATGCAGTGACCTGGGATGAAATGTATTGGGAGAAAGAAACCTACTCTTCATAGGTCCTTGTCATCCAAAACACATCTATTTTAATCTGAAAGACATTCTCATTCCTCAAAGTCATTGACCCAATTTGGAGAAAGCCCTGTAATATACTGAGCACATTCTGAATGGGCTGGTCACAAGAATCAACCAGACTAAAGAAGACTAAGTCAAAATGAAAATTGGACCAAAGTAAAATTTAAAATTCATCAACTAATATTTCATGAAAATCTGTAACATCTGCGAAAGGTAATTCCATCCATAAGAAATTAACGTAAACATTGTGCACAGTACAAAGAAACAGGTAAATTGATAAACAAAGCAAATTTATTCAAAAGTAGGCTGGTCATTTAAAGAGAATGGATCTGCAGTGAATTGATCTGCAGTACAAGGAATAATCATTTCCTCTTCCTCCCTCAAGTTTGCCTTTGGCGTTCATCAGAGCAGTAAGCACCTGGATCAAAATTCCGGGATTGGGGGGAGAACCCTGGGGGAGGAGCAGTGAGCTTGGACCCAAATCTGTTCATCTTCAAGGACAGTCCCAATTATCACGTGGCAGAATTTCAATACATCCCTGTCTTCCTGAACCTGATTACAGGAAACCAAGTGGAAAAAATTAACCTTGGTCTGAGGCCAGTCCACTTGCAGCTGCAGCCCAAGTGGCCTTTTTAAAGCATACATTTGATCATGTCACTCTCCAGCTTAAGCCAATTCAAGGACTCAGGATCAAGTTCCCTTGCCATCTTCTGGCCTACAAGACCCTTCAAGACATCAGCTGAAGCCCCCCCTCCTCCCCAATTCTCCTGTTCTCTCTGCTGGAGTTATGCCACGCCACATTCTGAGGATTTCCATGGTCACAGACGATTCTTCATCTATTTCTTTATCCATGTGTAACACTCTCTTTCTATACCTCCCACCCCCAAATACCTGCCAGTTAACCATATTGGCTCTCAAGAGACATGACTTCCTTCAGGAAGCTTGAAATTAAGAAAATTGCTACCAGGACTACAGTATTAACAACCAGCCATGGGTTTCAAACATTTATGCACATTTTGCAAACTGAGATATACACAGTCCTTTGTTCCAGACTGACCTTGCAGGAATGCCTAGATAGCATACAACATTGGAAGCTAGAGATAGTATCTTCTGAAGCAAAGGGCAAGTTGGCACCCAGCCTTTAAAGATAAGGATAATGTCTTTTTCTGTCCAGAACAAAGAACAGGTACACCTACAACCCACTATAAAACATGGGTTCTTTAAACACAGGGTTCCTCCTATGAAAGACAATGAGCGTGTGTGTGTGTGTGTGTGTGTGTGTGTGTGTGAAGATCTGTATCTATTCATGTATTTTAGTCAGCTTTTTTTATTGCTGTGACCAAAAGACCTGACAAAAACAATTTTAGAAGAGAAAAAGTTTATTTGGGGCTCATGTTTTCAGAGGTCTCAGTCCATGGATGGCTAACCACATTCCTCAGGGCTCAAGCTAAGACAGGACATGATGGTGGAAGAGTATGATAGAGGAAAGCAGCTCGGGAGAAGGCACCAGGAAACATAGAGAGAGACTCTCTATGTGACTCTTATATTTTGTCACCATAGACAAAATAGAAACCCCAAAGGCATGCTCCTAGGGACCCATCTCCTCCAGCCACACCCTACCTGCCTATAGTTACCACCCAGTTAATCTGTCAGGGGATTAATGCACTGATTAGGTTAAGGTTTTCATAACACAATCATTTCACTTTAAATTTTCTTGCAATGTCACATACATGAGCTTTCGGGGGACAACTCATATATATATAAACCTTGACACCTTGTTTCCCCCATGGAATCTGGAGGCAAGAGAAATCACTATGATTTAAGTGTGGTTTAATCCTTCCAAAAGTCTTACTGAAATTTGATCCCCAACATGACAGTGTTGAGGGGTGTTAGGACTTTTAAGAGGTAATTATATTTTAATAGGTGATTATGTCATTAAGAAGGATCCATGCATTTCTTTGGAGAGGAGGTTATTATAAAGCAAGGACACCCCTTGTTTTTTGTCTCTTCTGTACATACCCATTTGCCCTTCTTCTTCCCACCATGAGTCACAGCAGCCGGAGGCATCATGCACTTTGACTTTCCAGCCTCTGGAACTGTGAGCCAAAATAAACTTTCCTTTCTGAATTATCAGTCTTAGGTGTTCTGTTAAAGCAGCAGAAAATGAACTAAGACAGGAACTGACATAGATACCCTGTTCCTGCTACTTGCTATGCAATGAATATTAAAGTCCTTTGTCTCTGACCCAGGAGTCTCATGACTTCTGCCAGCATCCACAAAATGCTGATAGGCTAATTTGTTGGCTTGTAAGTAGAAAAAACTAAGACCTTTCTCAGTTCTTGACAATAATATATAAATGTCAACTTCCAATTTAGATAGTTATAGTGTGAAAATAGAACTATGTTCTTGTTTATGGGGAATACACACTAAAATATTTAGATTGATGGGGCATAATGTGGACAAATTACTTTCAATGAGCAAAAAAATGTTATTATATTGCACTGGCAACTTTTCTGCATGTTTGAGATTATTTCAATTAAAAAAAATTGATCGATGGACTCAGGTAATATTAACCTGATCCATCCAAGATAAAGCTCCCTATTAACTTTTTCCTTTATGGTTTCAGCATCTATAATAAATACTTACTGCTTAGATCTGTTATTAGAGATTCCAAAATGATGATTTTCTAATTCAATTATTCCTTCTAAATTTAGTAGCTGTAATTCTTCTATTAAAAAGAGAGCTTTTTTCCATCAACTAGTTGGTTGCTCTGAACTGAAGGAAAAGCATAAAAACAAATTGTTGATTCTGTACCTTTATTTTCAAAATAATGATTTGTTGCCCAAGGGAATTACCAGAGAAATTTGGTTTTGATTGCTTGCTTCACATGAGCTTGCAATTTTTGTATTTAGTGTTTTCAATCTATGGCAGTCATTATTTCTTTTGATGCTCAAATTGCCTATCTCAGGCCAGTGGAAGCCACTTCAGGATGAATCCAGTGTGTTTTTGTCAAGATTTTCAGTCTTCAATTACTTCCTTGCTTTGGGAACAATAAGACAGTGTAGGTTCATCTTGTACATTTCTTGCCCCAGATCTAAAATAATTCATTTCTCTAAGGAGCTTTGAGTCCTTTTAAAGAGGAATAGGTGTTTAGAGGCTACAATCCAAGGACTGGAGGTGTTCATTGCTCCTGGGTCATCTTAATTCCAAGCTTTTCAGTGGGCAGAGATAGGGTGCACACCTCAGATCACGAGTTCATGCTGATATTACAAGGTTTCCACGACTTCTTTAATTTTATCTTGTTTTCCTAACGTAGTGAAGCCTTGGTTCTTAAATACCTTAATATAATTACGTATTTATTTATCTTGCACTGAGAATATTTACACCACAGGCATAATAGAATGGTTTCAAAATAACAATGTGCCCAATAAAATCCTAAATCTGCTAAATATTATTAAATATAGAAAAATATCATTATTTTACTATTTGCCTTTAGAATATATTTCACTGGGGATGTATAATCAAAATGTGGAGTTTATAATCACCTGATAGGGTGGCTAATGATCCTGATTTGCTCAGGACTGAGGGGTTTACCCAGATTGAGACTAAAACCTGGACTCCAGGCAAGCCAGGAGGGCCAGTCACCTGAATAATTCTCTACTCTGTGTGATAAGCCACCAACCTGACTTAGAGTCAGGTCCATTTCTTTTAGCTTTTGTTGTTTGTTTGTTTCTTTCTTTAGGTAGGAGGAGGTGATTTCTTAACATTTTAAAAAATCTAAAACATCTACATTGTTCCAAAGCCAGACCATATGATAAGGCACATTCAGAAAAGTCAAGTTTCCAGTCTGTCTCCTTCACCTTATTCCCTCACTCCCCCTGGAAGAACAATTTCTCTTAGGTTTGCTGGTTTGTTTGTTTATTCTACCTTAGTTTAACTTTTGAAAATATAAGCAGATGCACACACATCGTGATATCTCCCTTTCTTACAAAAACAAAAAATTCTAAACACTATGTTCGTGCACTGCTTTTTAAAGGTTTTCTAGATTGGCATTTAATCTACAACTGTAAAACTCTACACCTAAATAATCATACTTGTCATCCTCAGAATGGCCCCAAACATAGGATTCAAGAATTGGAGGAAACAAGCGAACCAGCCAGGGATGGAGTGATATGAATGAGCCAGGTTAACTGTGATAGAAAATTCCAAATTTTCTCTCCACAAAATAACCCTTGCAAGTCCTACTTAATCTCAAATAGCTTTAAAAAAATTATTGCTAGGCTCATATGCAGGACATTTAGAGATGTAATGGAATGTGAGTCTTGGATGGTGAGAGAAATTGCTTTCAGCTCCCAGTTACTGAGGATGGGAAATGGCTGGGAGAGGGCAGCAGGCGGGACATCTTTGCTTAGTTCATGGCTGCAGGACCTCTGTGCAAAGGGAAGAGCACCTGGCTACTCAACCTTCTGGCATGTTCAGTCTCAAAAAAGAGATCAGCACATTGTGTGCTGCTTAGTGATTCTACACTGGAGCTCAGTGTAGAATCTTCTCAGAGGAAAAAAGATTTTCCAGACTGAAAGAGGAGTCACTTATGATCTGCAATGGTGTCCTTGACACTCACAGAAGAATAGGCCCTCATTTGTGATCTGTGAGGAGCCAACTCACCCATTGGCAAACTGGGCCCAGTAACCTAGAAACTGAGAACAGGCCATCTGTGGCTGCCAGAATATTCCACGCAGGGCTGCCATGACTTGTGAGCCAAATTAGTGACTATTTCTCTGCCATAATTTGAGGGGAGCCACAACCCCACCCCACCCCCTCTGGTCTCTCATTCTTCCTTCCTTTTAGGGTCTGCTTCCCTGCTCCAACTCAGGGAATGGGTTGGGGTCCAGGAGAACATTCTTCTGAGCCAATAGCAACGGAAGAGCAGCATCCCTTGAAGACTGCCCTTTAAATACCCAGTGGAAATGCCTAGAGAAAAGTAGATGGAGAAGCTCTACCCAAATCCAGGAGAAAGTTCAGACATGTATGTGGAGGAAGAAGAGCAAAGCAGTTAAAGAAACCCCTTGCAGATTGACAGAATGTACTTGAATCCTGATTCCACTCTCCTCTACAGGAATATCACCTCTGGACATATTTCTCTTCCTCTCTGTGCCTCTGGAGCTCAGCCTATCTCATGAAGTAGTCATGAGCCTATAGTGGGTCCACTTGTATTTCCTAAAATATACGTCTACCTGGAACCTTGGAACACGACCTTTTTGGACCAGGCATGACACACAGGCCTATAATCCCAGCAACTTGGGAGGCTGAGGCAGGAGGATCACAAATTTCAAGCAAGGCTCAGCAACTTAGTGAGGTTCTAAGCAACTCAGCAAGACCCTGTCTTTAAATACAATACAAAAAAAGACTGGGGATGTGGCTCAGTGGTTAAGTGCCTGTGGGTTCAACCCCAGTACCAAAAAGGGGTGGGGGTGCTGGGGATGTAGCTCAGTGGTAGAGGATCCTGGGTTCAATTCTGTATACACCACACACACACATACACACACAAAAGCCTTATTTGGAATAAGGGTCTTTGCATATATCAATTGAGCTTAGGGTTCTTGAGATAGGATCATCCTGAATTTAAGGTTGGCCCTACATACAATGATTGGTATTCTTTTAAGTGAAAGGAAAGGGAGAGATTTGCAATTCAGAGACAGAGAAGGAAATCCACATGAGGACAGAGGTAGAGACTGGAGTGCTTCATCTACAAGCCAAGGAATGCCAGGGGTCACCAGCAGCAACCAGAACCTAAGACAGGCATGAGACAAATTCTCCAGTGGAGTCTCAGAAAGAAACAGCCCTGCTGACACCATGATATCAGATTACTCCAGAACTGTGGGAAAATAAATTTCTGTGGATTGAAGCCACCAAATATATGGTAATTTGTTGGAGCAGCCCTAGGAAATTAATACAGAGTCTTCAAAGCCATGAGTCTGGTAAAGCAATGCATGCAGTAAGAGCTCTATAGTGTTGGCACATGGAGTAATGAACTCAATGGGAACAGAGACAGAGTCTGGGTGGAAAGAAAGCATGTCAGCCCTGATGACGATGAAAGAAGCAAGAACCAGGCAGGGAAAATAAGCCCTACCAGGGTTTGAGTTGGCCCAAGATCATCCGCTCATGATGTATTGCCCACTCGATTATGCAAGGAAGAACAAAACTGATCCTTGGTGAAAAGGAGCTTATTTTCTCACGGACAAAGGCTAATAAAGGGCTTGGTTCTGGCTCGGTGGTAGAGCACTCACCTAGCATGTATGAGGCACTGGCTTCAATCCTCGGCACCACATAAAAATAAACAGCCTGTAAAAATAAAAAATATTAAAATAATAAAATAAATAAACAAATAAAATAAAGGTTTTGTGTCCATCTACAACTAAAAAAATTACATACAAGTGATCAACAAATCTATGAAAAAGTGCTCATCATCTCTAGTAATTAGAGAAATGCAAATTAAAACCACCTTAAGATTTCATCTAACTCCAATTAGAATGTTTATTATCAGGAATACAAGCAATAATAAGTGTTGGCATGGATGTAGGGAAAAAGGCACACTCATACATTGCTGGTGGAGTTGCAAATTGGTTCAGCCACTCTGGAAAGCAGTATAGACATTCCTCAAAAAACTTGGAATGGACCCACTATTTGACCCAGCTATCCCACTCCTTGGTTTATACCCAAAGGTCTTAAAATCAGCAAAGTATAGGAATGCAGCCACATCTATGTTCATAGCTGCTCAATTCACAATAGCTAGATTGTGGAACCAACCTAGATGCCCTTCAATTGAAGAATGGATAAAGAAACTCGTATATATACACAATGGAATATTATTCAGCCATAAAGTAGAATAAAACTGTGGCATTTGCTGGTAAATGGGTGGAGTTGGAGAATATCATGCTAAGTGAAATAAGCCAAGCCCCAAAAAACCAAAGGCCGAATGTTTTCTCTAATCAGTGGATGCTGATACATAACGGGGAGGGGGTTTATGGGGGAATAAGAGAAGAATGGAGGAAGTATGGATGATGTAGAGGAAAATGGGACGGGAAGAGGTGGGGGAAGGAAAGATAGTAGACTGAGACAGTATTACTTTATGTATATGTAAGATAAAGATATATTCCCTGCTGTGTAATTATATCAAAATGGGTTCTACTATCATGTATAATTAAAAAGAACCAATAAAAAAATTTTTTTAAAACAGACTAATAAGAAAATTGCTAAGGTATAGCTATCTCTAGGTATTGATGACTGGCAAGTATTTGTCTCCAAGTTAGATGTGTCAGTTAGCTCCAGAATTATGGAATCTTTGAAGCCAAGTTAGAGCCCAGCTTCCTTGCCTTTCTAGCTAGTGAACTTGGGAAGATCACCCAACATCCATGAATCCCACTTGACTCATGTGTGAAATAAACTGAGGAATAGCTACTTCTCAGGTTTTAAAATGAGAGCACATGTTCAAGGTACCTAGGTTGTACTTGACACAGGAAATGTTTGTAAACATTAGTTCCCTGGACTCCCCATACACAAATTCTTACTAGATCCTCAGTAGGAATTTCGAACTCGACTCGTGCCCAAGTGAACTTGTCAGAGACCTTCTCTCTCCACAACCTGCCCTCCCCTTAATTTCCTGATCCTGTTCATAGCATTACCGCCCCATGCAGTCACTCTAGTCCAAACCCAGGAGTTATCTTAGACGCCTCTCTTAGACCTTGCATTCAGAAGATCATAAGGTCCTATTGATTTTACCTTCCAAAGAGTTCTTACATCTATTATTTTTCTTTCCAGGTCTTCTGCCACTTCTTTTGACTGGACAGGCATCATTTCTCATTTGAACAGTTGTGATGTCCTTCTCGTGGCCTCCCTGCTGTGTGCTATCAGCCATGCCCCAGCCCTCTGCCCTCCCTCTGCACTAGTGCCCAAGCTGTATTCTTCAAATCTGGTCCTGCTATTCTACTGCTCTAAATCTTCCAATAGTTCCTGATAACCTAGATGGAGCAGAGGTCGGGAGCAGCATGCACTCTGACAACCCAGGAAAATGAGGAGTCTTAAAAACTCATGTTATTAAATCCTAGACATTCAGATGCCCCATGAGACTTGAAATGAAGTTCAAAGGGTAAAACATGGCAGCCAGCCTCAGGCAGACTCCCTGCCACACTTGTCTTCTGCTTTTAGACCAGGTCTTGAATTAATGGTAGGACGGGCACTGTAGGAAAGTTCAGGTAAGATGATCCTTCTCTGAATCGAGAGCTGAGAGCCCCAGCATCAGGTTTAGGTAAAACGATCAGGGGAGTTCTCCAGCTAGAAGCTTGCGGGATCTTCCCAATTTCCTGAGGTCTTAAGCAGTTGTGAGTGGTGAGCTGTGAGAACTGTACTGCAGGAGGAATTAAGACCTCTTTCCAGCCGTCTCCCACCTCCCTTTATTCATACACTCCAGCCACAATTCTTGGGGTTTCCCAAACACATCTCACTGTTTCAGGCCTTGGGGTCTTTACACATGCTAGTCCATATAGGCGCATATATATATATTCATGTTTCTCTTTCCTTTTTAGAAGGTAAGCTCCCGGGAGAGCAGGCCTGGAATGATGCCTGGTGCATAGTAAGTGCCCAATAAAAGAGTATGATGGAGCAATTTTTGCTCAGAACAATTTCCCTCTTGCCTGCTGGGGAAATGCCTATCTGTCGTTCAGGACAGCTTCTGCATTGCCTGATCCTGCCTCACCCTCACCTCTCCTGACTCCCTGGTGAACCATCATATTTCTTCAAAGTCCTCTATGATTGCACTGGTCCTGCCACTTATGTAGATGCTTTGTTTTCTAAGCTCATTTCTTAGGATACCAAGCATCGCAGAGGTCAGGGGACCATATCTTGCTGACCGAGGGCCCCCAGTTCTGAGCATGATGCCTTAACACTGGGACAGTCACAGACCATCATTCATATAAATGTCTAGGCAAACAGGAAGGAGAGTAGCTGACTCTGATGGGTGTAGGGAGGTGGGTCAAAGAAGGATTCCCAGAAGAGGAAAGGTTGGTATGAGAGGGATTAGAGAGGAGTCTGCACAGGGGACTAGAGGCCATTCCAAGCAAGAAAAGGACATGCCAAATTTTGCCCTGAAGAGTTTACCAAGAAAAGTGCTCCCAAGGACTACTGGGCTGGGCAAACTGAATCCAAAGAAAAGGGGGTGTGGAGGGTGATAGCAGCCTAAGGAGCCCTCTATGTTTTCTACCGGAAACACGGAGCCATCCCCCCACAGTCCCCTCTTCAAAGCTGGAATCAGGAAGGAGGAACAAGAACATTCAAACTGCCATTCCAGTGGCAGTTTTTCCTGCAAGCAATTTCTGAGACCACACAATAGACGGTTTCAAATAGATGGTTTCGAGGCTCCACAAGGTAATGAGATCAAGACTCAGCACGGCCAGCATGTCACACAACAGGAAAAATATTCAAGGCAGGCTCGTGAGTCCTATCTGCATAAAACTGATGAGCCCGAAAGCACACACTTTCCATACAGTGAAAATCATAAAGGCTTCTCCCGGGTTTTGTTTTCTCTGGATGTGGCAACCTATCAGGTGAATTGTCTTCATGATGAGATATTTCTGGAAAGTCAAAGGAGGCTACTTAAAATGGATTCTAAATACATAGATGCAATCATTCAGACATTTACTTTATTGCTATGTTATAGAAGATAAAGCCTTTTGACTTAAACTGTTTTACAACCCTTAAATACCTGATGACTCACTAATACACATTCCACACCCCAACCTCCTGTCTACCCACCCAGGCACAAGGTGTGTGTGTGCACACGTGGACCAGTGCATTGGTGCGTATCTGCAGAGGCCTGGACAGTGCTGCAAGTTTTCTCAAGCATGCATCCTCTCTGGCTGATCTTTAAGCTCACAAGGGCATGCTCTGTGGTTGGTTTACAGAGGGAAAACACCCCTGCCAGAAAGAAAGATTTTGCCTAAGTAAATGAAGGAAATTAAATTATCTGAAGTTTGAAGTCCCTCTAACATTTTAGACTTCTCGATTTCCTCCTATCTCCTCCTATCTCAACACTTCTTACCTTACAAAATGACATCAAATTGAGCAAAGGTTCAGGATTTATGATGGAAGACCCTTCCCGTGCTAGAGAGGACACACAACTTCTTCCAGCACTCTCCGGGCTTTGGTTTTCATTGGTACCAGTCCCCAATGCATTCATGAAGTTGAATAAATATGAATTGAACTGAAACCCTGCTCCACAAGCTTTGAATGATGGCCTTGGTGAGTGTTTCTAGAGGCATCTGTTATCAAGGCTCCTTTTCTTTTAGCAAGCAAGCAGCAGGTTTATTACAAAACTGACAGAGACAGACTGAAGAGAAGGGACCCTGGAGCTGGGAGTCCAGTGTGGGGGGTTTGGCCTATTCTGTTTAGGGTCTCTGGAATTTCCTCTTTTCCTCATCTCCTCCTCAAGGCCCCTTTTGACTGACTCATGGAGAGGACTAGAGGCATCCAGTTGGAAGGTAGGGCAACATTGATGGACATTTGCAGCCTGCATGCTTCTGGTGGAAAAATGAAGGAGATGAAGGTGGGTGACCCTGAAGAAGGAAAGGGGCCTGCAAAGAGCCCAGGACAGAGCCAGAAAGCTGACAATAGAGCAGAGAGGAGCATAAGGTCATGAACATGGGTTCTTCCTCTTCCAGGGTGGCACAGGCCCCCTGCCGCAGAGTGGAGCATGGTTTAAAAATCCTTAATCTGCTGGGGACCAGAGCAAGAGTTGCAGATCCCCAAGCCGACTAAGAACAGTGGTGTCATTGGGTGAGACCTTGTTTCTCAGTGTTGGAAAGAGAACAGGGATGGAAGGGGATTGTGTGGAGAGCTGTTACCTGACCCTAGTCCACTGTGAATTGTCATGTTGAGGGACTCAGCTCTGCTAGATCTGAGATTTTATGTGAAATACACACATTTTAAGTATTAGTCATTTAATCAAATTTAGAATATTCCATTCCAAGCAAAGCACCTGAGTGGACTAGATTTAGATCTCCCTTGGAGATCCCTTAGTGCACAGTGCTGGGGTAAGCAAAGACATTCGCCAGAGGGGGGACTTGAGAACCTGCCATGGGGAATGATGTTTTTCTCAACTGAGAAAGACAGACTTTTTGGAATAATGGAAAGACTTGGTTTCTTGAGGACAATTGTGTGATCAGGGTTGGGGGACACGTGTGACAGGGTATGTATGCCTGTGGTTGAGACTGGTACACCGCTAGCCACTTAAGATTAAAAAAAAAATACTCCCTTCCTCAGAAATGCATGAAGCTTGAGAGAAATTGCTTCTGGCTTGTACACAAAAAGAAAATGAGGTCAGAAAAAGGTGAGAATAAATAAAAATTCTGGGTTATAGAAAGCAGGTTAAACCCACCTGCTTCAGGATTGCAAGATGCTAAGCAATGCTTTCAGGAGGCCAGGCTGAAAAATACCAGCCTGTTTAGCCTCAGCCTGATTACATGCCATTCATGCTCCAAGATCTGTCTCACTGTCATTGAAAACTTGTCATTTCTATGGTGGCCTGATGTTGGTGTTTTCCCATGCATAGGGAAGGGATATTATGAATAGAGTCGAATTAGAGGATTAATGTATTTTGAGTGCCTACTGTGTGTCAGATCCTGTGTGGGTGCACACGTGATGACTGTTTTTGCTACTCTCAGCATCCTTATGAGACAGGTCTTTCTTTCCATTCTCATTTTGCAAAGAGGAAATGGAGGCCAAGAGTGGTCACATGACTTATCCAATGTCAGAGCATAAATAATAAGGGGAAGAAATGAAATTTAAACTGATTAAGTAAAAAAAAATAATAGCAGTAAGCATTTCTCCTTCCAGGGATCACTGTGTGACCTCTGAGCTGTGACTTTCCATTATTAAGTTCAGCCTGTCTTTGGAAGATTGTGAGGATTAAATGAGATAGTGCATGTAAGCTTAACACAGTGACCTTCCCAAGCAATGCAATTAAATGTTGTTATTTACAGTAGTAGCTGGATTTGGCATTGAGAAGGTTCTGGGGACTACCAGGGTAACAGACAGGAAGGACAGAGACAAAATGAGAAGTGATTGACAGATAGAAAAGAGGGAACAGTGAGTATAGACTACTTTTCAGAAAAGTTTGGTGCTTTTTTTTTATTATTTGGTACCAGGGATTGAACTCAGGGGCATTTGACCACTGAGCCACATCCCCAGCCCTATTTTGCATTTTATTTAGAGACAGGGTCTCACTGAGTTGCTTAGTAACTCACTTGTTGCTGAGGCTGGCTTTGAACTTGCAATCCTCCTGCCTCAGCCTCCAGAGCCACTGCGATCATGGTTGAAGTTTGTTTTTAAAAAGATGGTTTAGCATGACTGCTGTGAACAAAATTGCATCCTCCTCCAAATTATTATGTCAAAGCATTAACCCCTAATGTTACTGGGAGGTGGGATCTTTGAGAGTTGATTAAGTCTTAGAGTCCTCCTAGGATGGGATGAGTACTCTTGTAAGAGACATCAGGGAGCTCTCTCCTCCCACCATGTGCAGGTACAGCCAGAAAACAGTCCCTCTGCCAGCTAAGAAGTGAGCCCTCACTGGACACCAACTCTGCAGGCACCTCAGTCTTGGAGTCCCCAGCCACTCGGTGTATGCATTTTGCTACATCCGGCAGCCTGAGCTAAGACGATGACCCTAAATGGAAGAGAAGAGTTGCTGCTGAGTGAACAGTCCCCAGGCCATGGAGAGGTAGGTGTCAGGAACATAGACGAGAAATTCATCCCCTGAAAAGGGATAAGGACACTTCTTCCCATGAAAGAAGGGAAACAAGAGAAGGGGAGGGGAAAACCTCGGTATGTTTTGATGTTAAGGAAGAAAATTAAGGACTATAAACTTGACACCATCTGGGTTAGGTGCATAGCTCACTGCAAAGCATGTGCTTAGTTAGCACGCAGGAGGCCCTGGGTTGGACCACCAGCACCGCTCAAAACAAATGACATCATCCCAGTGAAAATGGAGAAAATGTTGCTTCTGACAATAAAGAAAGCAGGAGAAGTGGTGCTGGGGGTAGAGGACACTAAAGGTGGGGCAAGGCTTGGGCATCTATGACTGTGACAAGCAGTCACCCCAGATTTTTCTAGTAGTCTTGATTTCTCTTCCATAAATACACATATGCGGACTGAAACAATTTGGGATTAAATAAAAATAGTTGTTTAATCAATGTCATGATTACTGAATCAATGTAGTTATGAGTAGCCTAAAACAGAGGTGAGATTAGATTGAGTGGATGTGTGCTGAATTCTATCAACAACTCTAGTTCCCCAGAACTGCCAAGAGAAGCAGACCAGGCAAGGCTGGGTAAGAGGGCCGTGGTGGAAGGTCAAGAGATGTTAAGATGGGAGGCAGGTGGGGCGGGGTGGTCAGAAGCACCTCTTCTCCTGCCCTGATCCAAAGCAAAGAAAGTTAGCTTATACCCAGTATTTCTCAAGATGTATTCCAAAGAGTATTCATTCTCCATGCCAGATGAACTCAGGAATATTGCATGCTGCATTCTCCATTGAGGACTTGGATTTCAAGTCAGCATATTAAAGACTCTGAAGTGCTATAGAAAAGAATCTTCCCATCAGATAATGAAAAATGCAGTTTCATATAACTACTCTGAAAAAAATAAAATGGGTAGCTGAAAAGACTACATCCATAGTCTGCTAAGTACTGAGATGGTGTTCAATGAGCCTGATGCCTGTGTGAGGAATAACAGAAGGTTCCCGGATGTCCCTGTGAAGACCGTGGTCAGCTGACGCCCCGCCTTTAAATGACTGACTCACTGTGCAAGTTGGGGGTCAACCTGAAAATTCTGGACAATGAACAAGCTGGATGTGAATAAGGAAAGGACTGGAAAAGAGTCCATGTGAACCGGAAAGAGGGATCTTGGATAAGCCATATACCTAATGGGAATAGGTAAGAATCCTGCCTTATTTTTATCAAGAAAATTTTAACCAAGATAAAAAAAAAATCACAAAATGCTTGTGTGTAATTGATATTTTTTATGGGAAATATCAGTTGAACATCACTGGGTGTAGACATGGGGTAGGTTGAATATTTGTCCAACTGGGTTATATCTGTTCAACTATTCCCAGACTTATTGATCCAAGAACTTTTTTTTTTTTGGTACCAGGGATTGAACCCAGAGGCACTTAACCTTTTTTATATTTTATTTAGAGACAGGGTCTCACTGAGTTGCTTACCACCTCGCTTTTGCTGAGACTGACCCTTTTTTATAACAATAAAACTAGTATTCCTCCTATCTAAATTTGGGAATGCCTTTGGTCATATTTATCCCCCTTTACATAGTCTGACTAAAGTGAGAAACTAGAGAAATGTCTAAATTTGACAACTATCAATAATATCCAAGGATGATAGTCAAAATGCCTAACAAGAAATCCAGTAAAAGTTCCAGGAGATGCTGGGTGTGGTAGCACACGCCTGTAATCCCAGTGACTCGGGAGGCTAAGGCAGGAGGATCGTGAGTTCAAAGCCAGCCTCAGCAACAAGTGAGTTGCTAAGCAACTCAGTGAGACCCTGTCTCCAAATAAAATACAAAATAGGGCTGGGGGTGTGGCTCAGTGGTTGAGTGTCCCTGAGTTCAATCCCTGGATCCCGCCTCCCCAAAAAAAAGGAAAAAAAAAAAGTTCCAGGAGATAAGAGTGGAAGGTTGTCAACATAGAGCCCTATTCAATGCAGATTGTTAGCCCTACAAAATCCTACTGACTTCTTGGGCTACATTTAATCCCAACACTGAAACTGAGATTCATCTCTTAGAATGGGAAGGGATCTTGGACAACTTACGCTTCAACTCCCTCTTTGTATAAAAAGAGGAATGACTACTTGGTGGCCACTCACTAAAATGTCTTTCTTCACCTTCCCTAAGACACAACTGAACTAAGTTTCTCATCCTCATTTGGGGCGGAGCACACCAACATTTACTCTGAAATTTGGTGAACAAATCACTAGATACCCAAGACCATAATCCTCAAATGCTTCCCTCTTACTCCTTGCTCCCCCAACCTATGTACCATCTGCTTGGTGTCTATAGTTGTGCATAAACACTATGCTTAGGAATAAGATCATATGCTTGGGTATGGGAGAAGAAACTCTGAACTTGAATTAGTTAGAATAGGCTAGGATGGGCTGCAATAAAAAATAGACTCAAATAGGTTATGGCTCAACACCACAGAATGTTCTTTCTTGCTTTTATGACATACTGGAGTGGTTCTAGGACTTGGAAGTGTGGGGTAGGGAAACCTTCAGTTATTCAGGAACTAGGAGGATGGTGGGTCTGCCACCTCCAGCATCTAGCTTCCAAGGTTATAAACTAGACGAGAAAAAACAACATCACGTCCACTTCTCTCATCATTTAGAACTCAGTTACACGACCACAAGTGAGGATGGGAAACGTAGTCAGTTGTGTATTAGGGAAGGTGAAGAAAGACATTTTGGTGAACAACTAGTAGACTCTGCCACAGACCCTTTGCCCCCATTTCCCTATAAAATATGAGGATTTTGACCTCAGTTTCCCCATCTGTCTGTGTGATGACAGACATAGATTGCCATAGAAATTTATGCCATAAATTTATGCCATAAATTTCTATGGCATAGATGATTGCCATAGAAAGAGTGGCAATTGGGTACATTGGCATCTCTTTTTTTTCTATTTCACTTTTTAATGTTTCTGGCAGCCTGGTTTGTATTTAGGATAAAAATTGGTAAGTGCAGAGATTAAATGAAGAGGTCTTCTAAAAACCCTTGTAGGCTCGAATAACCTACAAATCAGCTTCAGTTCACTCCTTAACTGAAAGACAAGTGCTAGACAGTGGAGATCCCACTGGTCTCACAGATGGAAGGTTTGGACTCAGACTCATCCACTTACTGGCTGTATGACCCAGGGCAAGTCAATTAACCTCTGGACCTTCAGTGTCCCTTAATTATGAGTTCAAAAGGCATGTTCCAGCTCCACCAGGACATCTGGTCCCAGATAACATAAGGGGGTCTCCTTCACGTTCCCCACACGCATCCATGTTAAGCTCCTCCCTGGAGGATTCATTGCAGGGTTGGATTGGCATTGTTCAGACAGGTAGAACGGGGCTGTGTTTGGGGGCTGGTGTTAACGGGAAGGAGACCTAACGCAGACACTCCATCAAAGCTTCACACTTGAATGAGGCATTTCAGTGAGTCATCTATCTCTTCTTGAAAGTCAATAGAAAGAGCAATTTTTCTACAAACTTAGTATTTTTTGTCATGTTCAAACCACTTTAGACAGTCTACCTAAATTCATACTCATTTTTGTCTTTGAGTCAGTTGTTAAACCAAGATACAATGTCAGGCGTGGACTTGGAGAACTATATTAAGCACCAAAAAAATCAGTGAAATTAGTGATATGTCATCAGTCAGGAGTATATTTTTATTTTCCAAGATGTTACCAAGGTTCAGTATTATATACTTACACTTGTTTAGAATAGGTGATTATTGTTTGCATTAGGATATAATACTAAGTAAGAAATAATTAAATTTTTAAATCTTATTTCCATGTTCTCACCATGGGTGTGGTAAAATTATTGCATTACTACAGTTCTTCTCTCCTAAGAAATTCTAAGAGTTGTGGCAATAATGCAATTTGTTATGGACAAAGTGAAATGACAGTAAAATGTCTCAAATTAATAAAAGGAAAAAAGGCCAGAAGTCTGTTCACAGCTTGTTAAATATTATGTCCAGAAAAGTCGTCATGTAGACTCAGATTCTCTGACTTCCATCCTGTAGTTTCTGATTCATTTACTCATTCACACATACATTCATTCATTTACTTCATCAATCATTTATCCAATGGGGTGCACACAGCATTAATAGGAACTGTGAGGGAGATCAAAGAAATAAGAGAATTCTGGGGGTCAAAGATCATAATCTAGATGAGGAGATAAGAACAACACAGCAAAAAGTAGCAAAACAGCCAGGTGCGGTAGAGCACACCTGTAATCCCAGCACTCAGGAGGCTGAGGCAGGAGGATCTCGAGCTCAAAACCAGCTTTAGCAACAGCGAGGTGCTAAGCAACTCAGTGCGACCCTGACTCTAAATAAAATACAAAATAGACTGAGGATGTGGCTCAGTGGTCGAGTGACCCCGAGTTCCTGAGTTCAATCCCCAGTACTAAAAAAAAAAAAAAAAAAAAAAAAAAACCAACAAAACAAAGCTAGAATGATTACGCAGGACTCTGGATAGAGGTGTGTTTTTAGAGTTCTGAGAGGGGCTACTACAGTGTGAGTCACTGTCAAGGTTCTGAAAAGATCTTTTTGAAAATGGATCTCAGAAGTGATGAAAAGAGAAGTTAATTTTTGAGGAGGGGGTGCGGGAGCTGGCTTAGACTTGCAAAGAGGATGCTGTGGTCTGAATGTTGAAACCTGAACCCCCCCTCAAGGTAGGAGATGAGACCTTTCGGAGGTGATTACGTCTTGAGGAATTAATGCCCTTTTATAAAGACCCCAAAGAGATCCTTGTCCTTTCTGTCAAGAGGTTTAGAGTGAGAAGAGAGCTTCTCTGAGGAGCAGGCTCTCACCAATCCCGCAGTCTGCCGGCTCCTCCCTGTTGGATTTGGTAGCTTCCAGAATGGTGAGAAGCAGATCTCTGTTGTTTATAAGCCACACAGTCTGTGGTATTTTGTGATCGCAGCCTGAACGGAACTAGACAGAGGCACGTTATGAGCACACTGGTAGGTAGAAGGCAGAAAGGAATGTGGTTCATCAAAAGAGCGTGGTGATTGGTTTGAAATGAAAGTTCATTTTGGAAAGAGCTCATGAGAGGAGGAAAAAAGGTAAGGAGAGAGAGAAACCTAGAAGGGGAAAGGAAAGGAGGTGAGGATCTACTGCATATTTAGTCCATCATCATTCAAATCCGACATCTTTTGCCTCCTAGTTTACACATGTCCTGCAGAAGATAGAGAGCAAAAAATAAATAAATAAAAATTTCCAGGCCCTCTTGAAGTTAGGATGCTGGATGTTACTTAGGCTCCTCCAGCAGGGACAGCTTCTGGACAAGAACTCATGCAGTCGCTCAGTCCCTTTGCTCAGAAGGGTCTCAGGTGTGGTTTAGTGCTTGGCCCCTGCAGTCTAGAAATCCTGAATAATTTTAGCTTTGAATTAGTATTTTAAGTGAAGTCCAAGGGAACAACAGTGCTTGGCATGAGCAGAGGAGATACGTACACCATGCATGTTCACTGCTTTTCCCTGCGGCCATCCCCACACGGTTTTAGGGGTGCCCCTACAAGCACAGAATCTGGTAGATCCACGATGCACCAGAGGTCAGCAAGGCTCAGAAGCAGGACAGGGTTAAGCGTACCATACATACAACTGCATAGGCAGTCTGTGTACTGTCCGGGAGGCCACCCTCTCCATCGAGACAGAGGCTACTTGGAACACAAAAAGGAACTGAAGACATTCTGGGAAACTCAGTGCCCTGGTCCCCTTACCACATCTCCTGCCTTGCATGTTTCTGACCACATTTGCCACCAGTCACTTGTAGTGAAAATGAAGGTATGAAATGAAATGAAGGAGAAAGATGGGGTGAGCCACCATTCCTTTTTGTTTTTATTTTTCCTTTCTCATCAGCAAAACCTAAGGTAGAGAATACTGGTAGGAAGTGTGCATATTAAAAAATGAATAAGAATAGTTGGGCACAGTGGTGAACACCTGTAATATCAGTGGCTCTGGAGGCTGAGGCAGGAGGATTGCAAGTCTGAGGCTAGCCTCAGGAACTTTTGCAAGGCCCTCAGCAACTTAGTGAGACCCTATCTTCAGCACTCACTGCTGAAAAATAAAAAGGATTGGGGGTGGGGCTCAATGGTTAAGGGCCGCTGGGTTTGATCTCCAGTACTACACGTCCCAAAATAAATCAAAAGAGCTGAGCTGCTTTTGTGTATATTTCCACTGTTCCATAAGGACAAACTCCATATGCACGCATACATACTACAAAATGCAAACTGTATAGTGTGCGTGACTCTGTGTGGTTGTTGAATGATGCTCCTTGGTTTATGATGGGATTGTGTCCTGATAATCCAAATCGAAAATGTCCTAAGTGGAAACTGCAGTTAGTACACCCAGTCTACCAAATACTGTCACTGAGCGTCACAGCATGCCATGGAGCACTGGCTGCTTTCCTTGTGATCTTCTGATCAACTGGGGGAGCTGCGGTGTCCTGCCGCATGTTGCTTGCCTGGAGAAAGATCAGAATTCAAAATTCCCCGAAGTATGGTTTCTACGACTGCAGATCACTTTTGCACCACCACAAAATCAAAAGGGAAGTCCAGTCTTCCTAAGCCAGGGATTGTTCTACTCCTGGCACTTACCTCTTTTTCTATGTACATCTTTATACTTCTATTTTATTTATAAGTTTTAGATCTTATATTCTTATTTTGGCAGATGATTACGTGTCACTTTTATTCCTTCACACATCCCTGTTCTTCCTTCTTCCTTTCACTTAATATGATAACACAGACAATTTTTGGCTAAATCACCTTTTGCAAGCTAGATGATTGTGACCAAGGAAAACAGCACTCACCCAGCACTGAGCCCAACATTCTGTTGCTATGCTTTTGCTTTTGGAACCAGGAGAATCAACTCTCCTCTTGATCTCCACAGGCTGGCAGGTCACAGACCCAGGCTCAGGCCACCTCTTGTTGCCATCTCTACTTACACCCTGGCCATCCCCATGGCATTGCGCATTAACCCTACGCCTGTCATTCCTCAGCATGTGCGCCAGCCTGGTCTTCACCTGACTTCCCCTCAGGGTGGTGTCATGTGCTGCTGGCTTGACATTTGCACTGGGATCTCAAGCAGGCACCACATACTTAACTTGTCCAAAACAGAGCCCCTGCCTCCCTCCTCCGGAGCCACAGCCATCCCCATCTCAGGAAATAACACTTCCATTCTTCCAGTTGGTTAGGACCCAAGTCTGGGAATTCTCTCGCTTTCTTTCCCTCCCATCCTCCTTCCCTCCCTCCCTCCTTTCATAACCTAGACCCAATCCACAGAAAATTTTGACAATTCTATCATCAAAATAAATCCCAAATCCCATCACTCCATCACCCCCACTCCTACTATCCCAAGCCCAGGACAGCACTGTCTCTCGCCACATTACTGGCAAGACCTCCTGACTGGTCTGGTTCCTGCCATCCTTGCCCCAGTAGTTAATTCTCCACCCAGCAGTCAGAGTTGTCTTTTGAAACATGAGTCATATCCTGCCACTCTCCTGCTAAGTATCTCCAGTGGTTTTTTCCATCTCATTCATATAAAAGGTACTGGAAGGTCTGGCTCTACTGTGACGTTGACCTCTCTCCTTTCACTCTCACCCTCTTGACTCCAACTGTGGCTTCCTTGCCATACCAGAAATACTCTTGGTGCACTCAGCCTCAGGGCCTTTGCACTTGCTAGTCCCTCATTGGGAATGTTCACTCCCACAGGGCAGCATGGCCTGCTCCTGACTTCTCAAATGTCTTACCTGCCCTGATGTCACCACATTGTAGCAACTGTCCCTAATCAATCTGCATAAATCAATACCCTATTATCACTCTCTGTATACCACTTATCTTGCTTTATTTCTCCTTACAATACTTACCACCTGACCCATTGCATACTTATTTGGGTCTACTTTCTTCCCAGGGAAGGCAGGGGGTTTGTCTGCTGTGTGGACTGTCACATCCTAGAACATGCCTGGAATACAGCAAGCAATCAATAAATATTTGATGACTGAATGAATTAATAACAAGTGTCAATAAATGCATGTATTCAATCTACAGATAGAATTTGGAAGCTGAATTGCATATTCCACATTAAATTCTATGTAGCTTCCCCTCCTAAATGCCTCCTTAGTCAGTAGGACTGAATGGTTAAGTATCTTTCTCTTCCACTGAACCAGAACTGGTTGGAGGAATTCCCAGTGCCTGGCACTGGGGCCACCCTCAATAAAATATTTGTCAGACTGTAACGCCTCAGGGATTTTAGAATTAATGGACATAAGTGCTCATCCAGGTCATATGTCATCCAGGACGTGTTTGAGGATGAACTTAACTAAGACAGAAGATTCCACAATCTCAAGCATCCACCCATCTACCACTGATGTGATATGTACTGAGTCCCTTCACCAAGCTTCTAGTCCCTCAACACTTCCTATTCTCATGTCTCAGTTAGCACTCCGCTCACACCATCCCATTGATAGAACACATTTTTTCTTGTTCTGACCTCGGTGGAGTCGGAGAACAGCTGGGTACCAGCATCTGTCTAATCACCCTTCATCCCTTGGCAACTGTTAAGACATGCCAGGATGCTCTTTGCTGATGCCTCTTAAATTTTAAATGGGAACACTGGGTATTCAAATAAGGACCTTAATATTTAGAATACCTGCTACTCTGCTTTTGGCCTGAGAAATAACTGGTTGTTGAGGATCAGCACCCAGCACAAGCAGACCATCCTTTCTTTGTGTGTGTGTGTGCCAGGGATTGAACCCAGGGTGCTTAACCACTGAGCCTTATCCCCAGCCCTATTTTGTATTTTATTTAGAGACAGGGTCTCAGTTGCTTAGCGCCTCACTTTCACTGAGGTTGGTTTTGAACTGGAGATCCTTCTGCCTCAGCCTCTTGAGCAGCTGGGATGATAGGCATGCCCCACCGTACCCAGTTAGGCCATCCTTTCTTAGGACTGGTGTTGAGTTTGGTGAGTTGAGTCTATGCACAAAGAGCCCATTTTCCTAAGTAATCACAGTAAAAGGAACTCACGTTCTTGGAAGTGTTGTAGTGTGATAAATGGGAGACAAGATTTTTTGTATGGAACTTGAATCCTATTCAGTTGGTATGGTGCAATTTCACTCATGGAAGGAAAGAAATGAGGTCAAATTGGTATCAAAGTTCCAAAGTCACACAGGAGGGCTATTTCATAAGCAGGTCTTTGCAATTTCTCTGCAAAATCCTGGGGCCACTTGTACTTCCTTCCAAACTTCTTGCTTTAGTTGGTATGAAAGGTGTCCTTGGAGTGAGTTTCCTGAAACTCTGCTCACTATGTTATGTAAATAAATCTGTTTAATAAAAAAGTCCCATGGGGCCTTTACCAGAAAGGCCTCGCTTTTAGGTCAGAGGTCAATAGGAGGACCTTTACCAATTGATACTGTTTTGCAACAATTATTCACTGTTTTTGTTAGAAGCATTTTAAAAATCTGAACACTTGCAGGTTAAATTTTACTTCAAGAAACAAGAGGCAAATTTCTTTCTTTCCAAATAAAACAACAGTAACAACAAAACCCTCAGAACCTAACTCATTTGCCCCAGGAGGGGAGTTTTTGTGAAAGCCAGCTTCCTGGTTATATTCAAAGCAACAGTTTGCTTCCACTGGCCTGCAAACACACACTTTATACCATCCAATTTATACCGAGTGGTCTGTCTGGGTTTTTCTGGTTCGGAGCGATTGTATTCAAGGAAGCTCTAACCAGCCATGTCTGTGGGACATTCATTAGTGGGGAAATGGGCTCATGTGCTGGAAAGGTGACCAGGGACTTCAGGCTATAAAGTGCTTCCACCTGATTCCTATTGGCTGCACTTACCTGTGCAGTGACCCCTCCAGCACTAATGAGGTGCTGTTATGCAGGGGGCCTGGATTGCTGGGCCATCCCGAGTCCCTCAGGGACCTGCAGGTGAGGTGGGTGTTGGTTAGACTGTCTTTTGTTTTCTCCTGCTTGGCCTCCAGAAACTTCCCTGTGGCTGGCTCCCCTGCCAGGTGACTGTCCTTGGGAAGGTGTGAGCTTCGAGCGAGCACAGGCACAGAGCAATTAGGACACACAGCTTGTAATTCGGAAACGCAGCTAATACTGCGTTTCTCCAGACAGACACAGCCTTTCGTCAAAGTTATCAACTCCCTTTGACCTCTTCTCCTGGGGGTCACGGTCTTTTAAGCTCTTAGAAGCATTTTCAGAATCCTGTCTTTTATCCTAACTTTCTGGGCTTTACCCCACTGCTCATCCTGTCCTTCATTTGCAGATCAGAACATCTAACCCACCTTGTGCTCCCAGTGGCTACTTGAACCAAATCTCTTAATAAGGAGGCAAGCAGGTTTGGGGACTTCTGAACTGAGTCCCTGAAAGAACCTGTGGGGTCAATTCATGCACTGTTCATGCATTTTATGCACAAGCACTGTTTATTTTTAATGGTGAAAAGTAAGCAAGACTGGGCAAAGAAGAAGAAGGCCCAGGGGATTAAGCAACAGAAATGGGTGACTGCAAATTCCTTTTTTAAAATTCTATCATCAACTCCCTGTGTGACCTTGAGTTTTCAAGACTTATCATAAATACAGAGAACCTCAGATAACTCAGATAACTTCCTAGGGCTATTTTGAACAATACATATTAATTGCTGAAATCATGCAGCGATTGCAAATCATTCTGTAAATGCAGAGCTGTATATATACTAAGTGATTGTGCGTGACTCACTGAATAAATGGAAAGCAAATTATTTTTCTATGTAAGAACTAATAAATACTAAGCCTTCATTGTGTACCAAATGCTTCACTTAGATTATCTCACTTCATTTGCCCAATGATTCTGGGCTGTTAATACTCACATTTCCCCCATTTTAGAGATGAGAATGCTGAAACACAAAGAAGTGAAATAGCTTCCCAAAGCCTTAAAGCCAGAAGGAGCCAGAACTGTGACTGCTTGTCTAATTCAGCATTGCTCTTATCCGCTCTGTCACAAAGCCCACCTACATCTGGCAGTGTCTCAAGCCACGTTGGAAAAGTTTTGGTAAGTCAGGTGTGGTGGCACATACCTCTAATCAGGAGGCTGAGACAGGAGGATCACAAGTTCAAGGTCAGCCTGGGCAACTTAGCAAGACACTGTCTCAAAATGAAAATTTTTTTAAAAAAGCTTTGGTAATTATCTTCCATTAAAATATTCAGTCCATTGGATGAAATAATAATGTATAGCTAAACACTTATCGACCTACGTGTAATTACATGTATTAAGCCATTTAATTCTGACATTACCCTTAAATTGGTGGCTCTATTATTCCAAGTTTACAGATAAGCCATAAAGATGTTAGGAGACTTGTATAAGGCATACAGCTAGCAGATAGCAGAAGCCAGCGTTGAGCCCTGAGCAGTCTGGGCCCAGAATTCATGCTCTTTATCAATAGATATGCCCTATCAATACAGGTGCTCCTCAGGTTAGGGTGAGATTATATCCTGATAAGCTCATCATAAATTGAAAATATCACAAGTCAAAAATGCACTTAAGGCTGCCGGGCGTGGTGGCGCATGCCTGTGATCCAAGCAACTTGGGAGGCTGAGGCAGGCGGATTGCGAGTTCAAAGCCAGCCTCAGCAACTTAGCAAGGCCCTAAGCAACTCAGTGAGACCCTGTCTCTAAACAAAATACAAAATAGGGCTGGGGATGTGGCTCAGTGGCCGAGTGTCCCTGAGTTCAATCTCTGGTTCAAAAAAAAAAAAAAAAATGCACTTAAGGGCTGGGGTTGTGGCTCAGTAGTAGAGCTCTTGCCTGGCATGCGTGAGGCACTGGGTTTGATCCTCAGCACCATATAAAGATGAATAAATAAAATAAAGGTATTATGTCCATCTACAATTAAAAAAAATTTTTTTAAATGCACTTACTATACCTAACCTACTGAGCATTCTAGCTTAGCCCATCCTACCTAGAGCAGATTCAGAACACTAATGTTAGCCTATAGTCAGGCAAAATTGTCTAACACTAAATCTACTGTATAATAAGGTGTTGGCTGTCTGGTCATTTATTAGAAATAGTACCTTTCAGTACAAAGCAGAATGGGTCCTTACCATCAGCATATGATCAATGTACATCAATGTACAGTTGCTACTGAATACATATCACTTCTGTACCATCATAAAGTCAAAAAATCATAAGTCAAACTGTCATAAATCATGGAAATGACTTGTTACTGAAAATGTAGAACCGTATATGGAGTCCTCTGGCAGACTCAAGTAGACTTAGCCACTGAATGGACTGTGTAACCTTGGGCCTCAGCTTTTTCATCTGTACAATGGGCCTTCTCCATTGACACTGACAGCTGCATAATTCTGTAATTTAACATATCGGCATTTCTTGGGAGAACAGTCATTGCTGTTCCAGAAACAAATGAGAAGAAAAGACCGTGGTTTTAGGAATTTGAAAAGAAGCAGGATGGCTGCACAGGTTTGGGATTTCATTCAGTGTCTGGGGCTGATTGAATCCAGAAGTGCTCCTGAAACTTCAGGAGATAGAGCCACTTGGCAGGAGAAGAAAGGAGGGTTTAGATTCTAGGGAAGTGAGAACTGATGGCCAGTACAGGGAGGCCTAAGTGTAGAGGGGCCCTGCAGGGTCCAACTAGAGCAGAAGGTGAGCCTGGAGCAGGGAAGAGCACAGATTAATAGCTCTTACACTGGATTAATAGTCACACTGGCATGGTGACTTGTGAATTTGGACCTCTCATTGGGAAAAGAGTAGTCACAACTCTACCATTCTCAAAACCTCAGTTTTCTACTAAAGCCAGTCTGTAGAGTGCATAGGGGTTTTGATATGAGACTCTATGGGTATGAATGTCACCTCTGCCACTTTTAACCTTCTGATCCTGTGTCAAGGCCTTACTTTTCTCTCTAGTAAAATAGGGATCACATAGACACCAAGTATGGAATCAGTTAATGTTTCCTCCCAACAGGTCTGGATTGCTTCTCTTTTCACCCACATCCCAATCCTAAGAAAATCAAAACCTAATTAACTCAACAGTGATGAAAGTCTTTGACCTTCAAAGGAATGATGGCTCCCGTTGCCCTCAAAGAAGATTGTGAGCAGGATATGGTGGTCTACGCGTGTAATCCTAGCAACTTGGGAGGCTGAGACAAGAGGATCTCAGGTGTAAGGCCAACCTGGGAAACTTAGAGAGACCCTGTCCCAAAATAAAAAATAACAAGGACTGTGGAAGTAGCTCAGTTGTAGAATGTCCCTGGGTTCAATTTATGGTGACAAAAACAAAACAAAACAAATTTAAAGGAGATTGTGGTCTCCTCCTCTCTTTTTTGCATCTAGTCACGAGGTTAATGGGCTCCTACCACGCTGTGCTGCCTCACCACAGGCCCCAAAGCAATGGAGCCAACTGACTATAAACACCAAGTAGGGACTCAGGGAATGTTATTTTCCATTCTGAGAGGCCTGAATTGCTGCTGTTTCCACCATGCCTCCAAACTGTGAGACAAAATAAACCTTTCCTCTTTTTAAATTGGTTTACCTCAGATATTAGTTATAGGAATGGAAAGCTGACTAACACAGAAGAGTTCCCCTCCTGTTTCCTCACCTCTGTCCTGGGCAAGGCCAAGTGTTCAAATGCTGGGCCGAGGCTGGCTAACTTCACTGGAGAGAGGGCAGCGCAGGGAAGGAGTCTCTACTACAAAGCCCCTCAGGGCCCCACAGACAGAAGAAGAGCAGCTTACACATTACTCCACAGGAAAGGTGGGATGAGGGAAGAGTGTCACATCCATAGATGCAAAAGGATAAGTCACAGAAATTGGAAAAAAATGACCTGTATTAGTTTCCTCTTGTTGCTGTAACAAACGGCCATCAACAATGGCTTAAAACAGCATGGACTGGTGATCTCACAGTCTGGAGGTTAGAGATCTAAAATGGGTTAGCGGGACACATTGCTTCTGGAGGCTCCAGGGAAGAATCTCTTTCTTTGCCTTTTCTAGCCTCCAGAGGCTGCCTTTGTTCCCTGGCTGATGGCTGTCAATCACTCCTACCTCCACTAGCGTCTTCTCCTCTCCCCTGACCAGCTCTCCTTCTCCCTCTTAGAAGTTCCCTTGTTTGCATTGGGCCCTTCTGAACAATCCAGGCTGTCTTCCCATCTCAATATCTTTAACTAAAACACACAGGTAATTTATCACATTCACACATTCACAGTTTCTAAGGAAAAGGACATAGACATCTTCAAAGGATCAGTATTTAGCCTATCACACTATGTAAGTTTTGGTGTTCAGAAACCAGGCTCATCTTATTGACTTTGTTACCCCAAACAGCTCACTTCTCTCAGCCTTGCCCTCTCCACCTAAGAGGTGGCAGCAACAATATTCTAAGTGCTTCCTTTACGTGAGGCTTCACGGGGGCCACCTCTGCCAAACATCTACTACTGTGCCTGGTGGGGTGGGCGTGGAAGAGGACGCTGGGACTTCTAGCAGCTGTCAAATAGTTCCTGAGTTCATGAAGAATGGGACTTGGGGGTGGACATATGCGCACAGGACAATCATTACAAGTGCTCTAGGACAGACACCTATGCAGGTCTAAAGGAAGCAGGATTGGGTAGAAGGACCAGTTGAGCTCCCATGGAAAGGTAACAAAGACCCAGGGGCCCTCAGAGTGGCTCAAGTTAGGGTGAGAGGCGAGGCATTCCTATCCCCACATCAGCTAGTCATTATATATGAGTTTCCTGGGAGGGGGATAGGAGGTGAGCCAAGGTGGCTGTCTCATGATGAGGCCGTCACTTGGAGATGATGTGACCCACACTCCTAGAAGTTGGAGGAGTGCATGACCCAGTCATGCAGCAGGGATCTTGGGACAATCACACGACATCCCCTACAGCAGCTTGCCCTCTTGACTTATTAAGTAAAGACCAGAGAGAAAATAGATGGCAATCATCTTCCTGGGTGATATACCTCAGAGGCTCAGAGCTTGCACTCCCCGAGCAGGTAATCTTGACCTCAAATCCCTTACCCTGTGTGTGATGTAGCAGGTCACTCAACCTCTCCTCTCTCCACATCTTCATCTCTCAATTAGGGGATATAATTGTATTCATCTCTTAGCATTATTGTAAGTGTGGGGAGACATTCTTATTTAGCAGAATCAGACTAGGTTGAGCCATGGGACGCAGAGGCCTGGTTTCTAGGAACTACCAGGAGGTAAGTGGCGCTGCGTGGGAATGGTTCCCTGTCTCCTTCTGGAATTATTCCTTAAGAGAATGGCTCCCCTAACTCCACCCTATCCTGTCCATCACAGAAGAAGCTCCTCCCAGTCTTTGCCCCTTTTACCTGTCTGTCCATAAATAAAAGAGAGTCAGGCAAGGAGTTGTCAAAGGACATGTTATAAAGAGGCCACAGCTGGTATGGCCAGACCCGTCAAGCCCCCTCTCATTTAAGAAGAGTATTGACTCTTGTGTATTTATTGAGTAGATAAGTTTTGGGGGCGTAATATATAGAGAAAAACAGCCAACATCCTCCTCCAGCAGTCAACCCTTTCCTCCTGCACACGGGATGTGGCAGAGAGGACCCTGACAATTGTAAGGACTTAAAGTATAGCACGGAGCAGGGGTTTGGGTTCTTTGTCTCATGAATTTGGAGAGTGAAATCCACAGACACAGGATGGGAGCAAGTAACAGGATTTATTAGAGAATAGAAAGCAGAGCTCCCAAAGAGGGAGGAGTCCCAAGAGAGGGATCCCGAAGAGTGGCTCTTGTCTAGAGGTTTATATAGGGCTACAGGTTTAAGGGAATCAGCCCCCTGCCCAATCCTAGGTAAGGCCTTCAGTGTCCACAAGGTATTCTTGCAAGCGTTAGTTCAATCAAACATCAATCAGGCATTTTTCCTTCTTTGGAGAGGCATGGACCCCAGTCGTGTAGGTCCTGATTTTAAAATAGACTTTTTGTAAGTTTATTAGCAAAAATCTGCAGCTGCAGTTTGTTCTGTACTGCCCAGGGGACCATCTCCCTGTCCTTCCAGCCCATCTCTTCCAACAGACGTCAAAAGGATAGTCAATGTAGAATTCACAGTGTAGAATTACTATGTATGTCAGGTTCAAATGTGGTTAACACTCTTTTCACATTTCCTTGCTTTTTCTCATCCATTTTGACCCAAACCCAGATGTTTATGATGTGAGCTGGAAAGGAAAGGGAAGAACCTTACAAGAACATACATCATGATGTAAGACCAGGAGCCGAACCAGAGATGGGCATTCTGGGTTGGGATGGGAGAGGAGATGCTAAGAGCACTCAACCTGGAGCAAAACTGCCTAGGTGGGACACCCAGGTGCACATTGACACATGGATGACCTCACAGGGACATGGTGAGAATTAAATGCACAATGCAAGCAATTCCCTCAGGACACCATGTGACACATCCTAGATGCCCTATCTGTTATCATATTACTCTTACACCCCACAGTATCCACCAGGCAACATCAAGACAAGAGGTCTGAGAGTCAGACCTCACAGGCTCCCCAAGATGATAAACAAACTGAATGCGTAAAGTTGTACAGAAACCCTGTTTCATCTGTTTCTGGGTTAATCCTTCGCTAGCACTGATTCCCTGGATTAAGAACTTAATCATTTACAAAGAGGGATAGTCAAAGAGGATGATGTATTCTTTAGTTTGAGGTAGGACTGGATGAAGGAGACATTTGAGAAAAATGATTCCAGGGCTCAGCTGAAGGACCTGGTGTTGGTCGAGAAGCCTGGGCCTCCCTTCAAGGTGAAATGAAGGACGTGAGGGAACCTGGACTTGCTACACTTTGGATGAATTTTTAATCATTCTTTTTCCACATGTACGACTTCTAAACACCCCAACCCTTATAGATCTGCTGCTTTGTCCCTGTGTCTCCAATGTCTTTTTCCTGCCTGTCCCAGGGGCAAACCACACTGGCAAGGGTTGCAGAAGATGTGAGTCATCAGAGTCAGGCTGGGCCTACCCTGTTTGAAGGGGAGACGTGGAGAGGACTTCAGAGCACATTCTCTCTGCAGAGGCCAGCCTCCAGGAGGACGGCTCTCACCCCAGTCTCCTCTCTCTTGCTCCTCCCTCTCCAGCAAACTGAAAAAGCATATGACAATGTTTACTTTGATTTTCCTTTTCAAACGTGCATAATTGTCAGGCCCAGCCTGTTAGGGACACTGCCACACTAGGCCCAGACGACTTCGCTGGTGTCCTACCACAGCGAGTGAAAACATAAACAACCCACAGTAATCCCAAGACACAGAGCCAGTCAGTCTTTGGACTCAAACTTTCTCCAAGACTAACTCCTCGTTAGTTTTTGGAGGGTTAAGGGTTGCAGTTAAATTTCCTCTGCAACTACACTGTCAGATTTTCTTTCTCTCTTTTTTTAAAGTTTTCCAATAAGCAATAGAGCAAATGTACAAAATATTTTGATAAGAAGGGTCATTGCACGATTCATATCTTTAAGAATGCAAAGCAGTCCCGGTGACTCAAGTTTTTGGCATTAAGGGAGATACTTAAACAGACAGGATCATGCCCCTGACTTTTATCTTTGTGGACTTAAGCTCAGAGAAAGTCAGTTCACAGAGACGTTATTACTAGGCTGGAGTCGACGACGGTCCATTTCCTGCACTGACTTTTCATATCAGAAGGCAGGGTTGACTTTCAACCTTGTGATTTTTAGTTCCTAGAAAAAAAAAATTAAGAACAAGCAAACAGAGAGTCATGGGACTTGAGGGGAAACCCCCTGAACAAAATGTGTCTGAAATAGATCTATGCCCTTCTCACCATCTCCAATACCACCACCCTAGGGCAGTCAACCACCATCTTGGCCTATGCTTGCCTGACTCCTGTATGCATTCAGTACACATAACGGCCAGGGTGATTTTCAAAAAGTGCAAATTAGATCAAGTCTCTCCCTTGATTAAAACGCTATAGTAACTTCCCTTGTGCTTAGGGTGAACCCTGGTGTACTCTGCATGCAGCCCTGCTTGGCTGGCCCCTGCATGCCCCTCCAGGCTCAACTCATTATACTTTAACCTCACCAGGCTTCTCATTCTTAAGAAAACTCTTTCAGGCCTGAGGATCCTTGCACATGCTGTTGTATCTAGAAATCTCTCACATTCCCATTCCTTTCTTTCCAGTGGTTTCTCTCCTTGCACTTTATACTTCAACTTAAATATCACTTCCTCAGGGAGAACTTTCCTGACAATCCTACTTACAGGAGACTTCTTTCTAGGCATGGTGGTGCATTCCTGTAATCCTAGCAACTCAGGAGGCTGAGAGAAGAGGATCATGAATTTGAGGCCAGCCTCAGCAACTTAGTAAGACCCTGTCTCAAAATTAAACTAAAAGGGGCTGGGGGTATAGTTCAGTGATACACAACCTTGGGTTCAATCCCTAATACCAGGAGGAAAAAACTCATAAATGTCACAAATGAGATTGGGTGTTCTTATCATTAATCGCTATTTGAGTCTGTCTCATAGCATTTTATTTGCTAATTTTTTTAAAATTTTTTTTCTTTTTTGTTAATTTTTATTAATGCATGTTAGTCATATAAAATAATGGGTTTCATTGTGGCATATTTAGCTATTGTTTTTATTTATCTTTCTCTTTTTCTGATTTATTTTCTGCTTTCCACACCGGAGTGCAGCAGGTGGAAATCAGTTTCCAGTTCACTGTTGCATCCTTTCTGTCTGGCAAGGCACTTGGCACAAAGTTAGGGACTCACAAATATTTGTTGAATGAACAAACACTTTCTCCTGATGGGGATTTTAAACGTGGCTGTGCTTTCTGTGAAGTTGTCTGCTTTTCAAGTTTTAATTTTATCAAACTCGGTATGACATGCTCAAGTGTCAAAATCATCTACTTGTAAATTTCTCTGAGGTTTTTCCCCATCCAATTCCTCGAGTTCTGTTGTCTCGTCCTTTGTGAATTCCATGAATACAAATGTAGGTCTCATTTTGGGTTGTGTTCACTGCCGTATCTCCGGATCTACAGCCGCGCTCTGCATACAGCAGGCATTATGTATGTATTGTGGCTCCACAGAGGCTACCCGGGGTGAAGGCTCTAAATTGATTTATTGCTGTGACTGTAAACCCACAGAGCCGTGGTTCTTACAGAGTTTGCAGCCTATCAGCTAAAAGTGTCCCACAGAAGTGCATTGTTTAACCTGATTAATGTTATAAAGTGCTTAAATTATTTGCCAGTATTTAAAAATTAGGAGATTTCAAATAAAAATCCCAACGCCAACTTTTCCTGAAAAGTCAGAAGTTGTAGCCATATCTGGTCTTCATGCTACGTGGTGCAGTGAGCTGAGCCTGGTCCAGCTTCCTTGTTGTAAGGATAAGTTCTTCTTGCTTTTTCTCTGTCTTTCCTTTCCTCTCCTCCTTCCCTTCTTTTTTTTTTTTTTTGCAGTGCTGGGGATTGAACCCAGGGCCTTGTGCTTGTGAGGCAAGCACTCCACCAACTGAGCTATATCCCCAGCCCTCCCTTTCTCTTCTTTTCTCCTTCCTCTCTCTCCCTTCTTCCTCCCTCCTTTCTTCTTTCTGTCTTTTGTGCTGGGATCTAACCCAGAGCCTTAGGCATGCTGAGCACACACTCCACCACTGAAATGCACCCAGCCTCCATTTGCTTCTTCTGACAGATTGTGTTGACAGAATCCTACTCCATTACAATCATCCCAAAAATAATAGTTGGGGGTTCTTAAGCTAAGTAAATACAGAATTCCATCCAAAATTCATCAGAAAAGAAGAACTAAGAAAACATTTGCACAAGACTGAGATGGCACCAGTCCTGAGGAGTCTTTCAGAAATTTGTTTAAAGTTCTTGCAAGTGATACAGTAGGAAGAGGCTGGAATAGAAATTCTTTGCCATTGAGATCTTCTGTGTTGTTGAATTCTAGACTAAAAGGCTAAATTGATTTCTCCCTCTCAGGATCAAGCTAACTCGTTTCATAATTATTCGAAATCACTACATCACCAATTTAAAAAAAGAAAAAAGAGGACAGTATGTAAAAGCAATCCTTAATTCTATTCCATATGCCTTGAAAATTGCAACTAGTGCATAGGCAAGACAAGTCAAAGTGTACATTCCAACAGTTAAGGAAGAGTTGGCGGCAGTACCATATCTCCATCATCATTACCATCATCACCATCATCACCACCAACACCACCACCACCACCATCATCACCAACATCATCACCACCAACACCATCACCACCAATACAACTACCACTACCAATACCACCAACATCAACATTACCATCACCATCATCATCATCACCAACATCATCATCACCAACACTATCATCATCACCAACACCAGCATCATCACCAACAACACCAACACCAACACCACCAACACCACTACCAACACCACCACCAACACCACCATCACCACCATCATCACCAGCACCACCAACACTAACACCACCATCATCACCAACAACACTATCATCATCATCATCACCATCATCACCTTGTTTTAATATGGACATTTGAAAACAAGTGAAGCTCCCAAACAGTATAAGCAACTGTTTGAGCTGTTTGCTCTGAAGTGGGTCAAGCTACATTTGATCTGAAAATACTCTGGTCATGTGTGTAATAGGGTCAAAATAAGAAGTGACTTATGAGACCTAGAAATGAATTTGGCTCAGGTAAATGTGGGCCAATTTCAAAATGATAATTAAGTTTATTGTAAGCATTTTGCTTTTAGAATTTTGTTTTTTTCCTTTATTCGTTTGTTTTGGTCACCATGGGGAAAAAATAGGCCTGATGAGGGTAAAAACATCCAGAAGTGCTGAGTTTGATTTAGACTAGCAATTAGATACATTTTTATGAGTGCTACTAATTGTCCCTTAAAATAAACTGGAATGCTATGAAAATGGATGTCACAGTCTAAAATTACTCATCTATTTTGAAATCTAATTCATAGCTTCCACTTAAATGTTTACAGATTATAGTAAAAACCAAGAACTACGAAAATTATAAAATGTTTAAGTGTAATTTATGAGGAATTTATCATTCATGATTTAATTAAGTAGTTCTTTGCAGCTGTTCAGTTCATTCCTGAATAAAAATATCTTGCTCTAACAGTATTATTGGAAACCAGAAGTTTTACCACAGCAGTTTGCTCTTGTTTTATTTTTCCTTGAAAGCATGAGAAAACAGTACTATAGGAAATTGGAAAAGGATTGGTTTTTAAAATGTGGAAATTTGGGGGCTGGGGCTGTAGCTCAGTGGTAGAGCACTTTCCTAGCACATGTGAAGCACCGGGTTCAATCCTCAGCACCACATAAAAATAAATAAATTAAATAAAAGACCATCAACAACTAAAAAATATTTTTTAAAGAAAATGGAAAAATTGACATGTAGTTACTTCTGGGAACAGTAGCAGTGTTCCACATTTAAGGACTGCTTCCTTGGATTGGCACTCATTTGGAATTTCTGGTCCACACTGACTCCCTATAACTTCAGAATCATTGACAGAATTCGGTTTGTTTGTTTTGAGACAAGATCTCACTGCATTGTTCAGGCTAGTCCTCAACTCCTGGGCTCAAGTGATCCTCCTGCCTCATCTTTCCAAGTGCTGGGACTGCATGTGTGCACCACCCTGCCCAGCTACTGGGACCTTATTTCAAATACACATGTCTCTGGAGTTTCCAGTTGTTTTGCTCTAAGCTGGAACCTGGACATCTATTCCCTGTAAAGCTCCTTGGGTGTATCTGATGATCAGTCATATTAGGGAAGCACTGGTCCAATTCCAGAGGGTTGTAGGAACACCATGGATACCTGAAATGGATCTGTTATCCTGCTGTCTTCAAACTCAAGTGAGTCTGGGACCCATGATATGAACAAGGCAAAAGCCCTCCAGGCTGGTTTGGTGATTATATTTCAATTGTCACAGATTGGAACATCTAATCTGGGGTATATGAATGTAAGGGATTGGCAATCAGAGGACTTGGGTTCTAGTCATCTTGCTTCCAACCAGCTGTGTGAAATCAGTCTCATCTTGGGTATTGCCATCTGTAAAATGAAGGAGGGAAGGGACTGGGAATGTGGTTCAGTGGGGAGAGAACTTGCCTAGAATACATAAGGACCTGGGTTTGATCCCCAGCGCCACCAAAAAAAAAAAAAAAAAAAAAAAAGAGAGATGAGGTAAACAACTCGGATTGCAAAGTGGTGGCCCCAAGACACCTTCAACCAGGAGACTGGTTGAAGTCTCCTTACCTGAGTTCATCTACATGGTGTATGAAAACAAATTTCAATTAAGTTCCAGATAGGGAGATTTCACACACACAAATCTTCCCTTGAAAAGTTGGCAATACTGGGCTTCTCATTTTTACCCAGTAACTGTCACCTAGGTAGAGCAGTGTTTGTTTCTTTCAGTAGGACCACAAGTCTTCATATTCCTACAGGAGCCTGCCTCTCACCTACCAGCCTGCTCATACATTGTGTTTCCTGCGTGGCGCCTGGAGATGGTGGAGCTGTTGACTCTTGTCCCAAGGTCACCTCCAGTGCTCACGTTGCTTGACTCTTTAGATTGCATCTAAGAGCCGGGCTCTTTATGGAGGCTGGTGTTTGACAGGCATCCTCGGTGACTGCTGATGTCTTCTTAATTTTTGAGTCAGGAAAGCCATTTCTACTCTTCCTTTCTCAGGACATAGGGGTCTTTAAGGAGGAGGCAAAAGAACACAGGATTGAAGGAATGAGATGGCTGCTTCTTCAGAAAGGGCCCAAAGAACTGAGATTTCTATGTTTACAAATTCCAAAGGGAATTTACCCAAGTGGGTCTTGTTTAGGCGGAATGTTTGTATCACTGGTTCTGTGAAGTTTCAGCAAGAGCGATGACATTACTAAATTGCCAGGTTTGTGCAAGTTATAATGAAAATTGTATGGCATGGAGTCCCAAATCCTTGTACCAATATAATAATTACTGTCTGGCTGGAATTACTGAAAGGAAGTGGCTTTTGGGAGATAACAGAAAGTGGGAAAATGTTTTTAGATTTTCAGAAGCATCTTAAGCCTCAAGGTGGGGCATTCAGGTTGAAGGACTTGTGTTTGGGATGCTCTTGAACCGACACAGATCTGTTTGTGCATTAATCCAGTGTCACAGTTATTGGAGGGACTGACCTAGACAGATATACCTTTCACGCCACTTTCACCTAACCTTCTTCAATATGTGCCAAATGCCAAGAGTGGCCAATGTCCCTATTATTCTCAGCTTCCCAAGGTAAGTAAAAGCACATTCCTCTCCTGGGACCATTTTATTCAAATCAAATATTCTTTTTAAAAATTTATTCTTTTTAGATAGACAAGACAACAGAGTGTATTTTGACATATTATACATAAGTGGAGTGCAACTTATTCTAATTAAGATCCCATTCTTGTGATTGAACATGATGTGGAGTTACCCTGGTTATGTATTCATATATGAACATAGGAGAGTGATGTCCAATCCAATTAAATCAATATTCTTTTTTTGTGTGTGGGGGTACCAGGGATTGAACTCAGCCACTGAGCCACTGAGTGGCTCAGGCCACTGAGCCACTTCCCCAGCCCTATTTTGTATTTTATTTAGAGGCAGGGTCTCACTGAGTTGCTTAGTGCCTCAAAAATCAAATATTCTTGATCCTCAGTGATAGGCATGATCCTGTTACAAAAGATAAAAATTGATCCCAGAAACTAGAGCATGTTACAGATCAGTGATCAAAATACCCTCCAGATGTTTTAAAGGAATCTGTTGTGGAGAAAGAAACAAAATGGTATGGAAATGGGAGGAGGATATTGGGCCTGGAAGGTTGGATGTGGTGATAAAACAACTGGGAGCACCTAGCTGGGGGTCTAAGGATAGCAGCACCTGTTTGGGGCCTCTGTGACGGCAGTTACAGCTTCTTGGGTGATGAATGAAACAAAAAGGATTGAGAATTGGCAAGAAAGGAGTTAGAAAGCCAAGTTGCAGCCCATTTGGGAGGGGTCTGAGGCCTTGCCAAAGCACTGGAACATTCTCTTTAGGTCCTAGTGAGTCATTGAAGGTTTCTGACAGAGGCATCAGAATTGTCATTTAGAAAAATAACTCGCAGCAGTATGCAGCATGGGGCTGGGGAGGTGAGTATGACGGGGACAGGGAGGGAAGGGAGAGGTTTCTTACTTGAATTTATCGTTATCTTCTACCATAAGTCTTAAAAGTGAAATATCTATTAATTTATATTTTGTTCAGTCACGGTGTAATGTTAATTTAAGGTTAGATTTAAGTAACAGCACTCTAAGTACATTGAATTATTTTTTAAAATAAGTAATAGGTATTATTTTATTTGAATATATTCCTTCATTAAAAAGTAAAACTAAAACAATAACCACAGTTCAATTATTTAAGGGTTTCCCCCACCACCAATTTCATGAATTTATAGGGCCTTTCTTTTGCTTTTCTTTCTCTTTCACTGTAGCCTAAGTAATTTTGCAGCACTTCATGAGCCATGCAGCCATGTTTGGACGCTGAAGAGGAAACGGCAGTTGTAGGTACAGTTTGGGGGGCTGAACGATTCTCTACACGGCTTTTGTCTTTTGCTGCAGAAAGCTGAGCGTATCTTGAGACACATGGAATGGAAACTATTAAGTCAAATGTGGTAACAAGTCAATAAGCAAGAATTCTGATTATAACCAAGAAGTAGAAATGCAAGAGAAGCATAACACAGTGGAAAGGACACACACACACACACACACACACACACACACACACGAGTATTTCTGGTATGTTTTACATTGGTCTGTTATATATGGTACCTATTCTGGCCTCATGGAAAATGGATGATTTTTAGTAAAGTCTACCAATGACAGTCCTTTGGGGACTTTGAAGGGAAAAGGGAGACCTTCTGCATAAAATACAATTACAGCCATGTGGAATGTCTCATTGCTGGGTCTGCTATTACTGCCCTGCTCTGGTAGAAACATACTTAAATGTTCAATTCCTATAAATATGGAAAATGACAGCCGATAAGGACTATAAGGCTATTTCATGAATTTCACATAACTTAGGACACATTCTGCCACCAATATATATGGCTGCAGAGAAATTCAAAGATGAGGAAAGGCTGAATTCAGCATTTCATTATTTTGCTAATACTTTTATTATTTTGGAGAACTATTCACAAACTCCTTTATGAATATCTTTATTAAATATTACTGTTCCTAATTATATATCAATATTATATTAATGAAATTACAGTTGCAGAATATTTTACTTGGAATGATGGCAAAGAGTTGTTAGTACACTCACAGAAGTGACAATTTTATTTTAACGTACAAATTCCATTTTATTATTTATTCCCCAAAGAACTCAATTTTGAACAAAGGGAGTCACCCCAACTGCCTGTAGCCATACCCCACTTCTAGCCACACCCCTCCTGCCTGCAGTTACCACCCAGTGAGTCAGGTCAAAGCAGGATGGACTGATTAGGTTACAGCTCTCATAATCCAATCATTTTACCTTGATTATTCTTGCATTAACACAGGAGCTGAAGTCATCTGCCTTCAAGTTTCTGAACGTGAGAGTGATGGACACTAGGACCCTACAGCAATGATTCTCTGTTATTTAATCATAAAATTCACAGCTTACTCCACAATGATCTGTCCTTACCCACCAATATTCGGAAGTCACGGCTAAGGCCTCCAGAGGACTGGAAAACTGGTCTGCTACTTACTAGAGATCTGAGGTATCTGTTCCTCAGTTTCCTAAACTAAATTTAAAATGGAGACAATAATCTTGAGTTCTATACGAGATAATTCATCAAAATCAGGATTTATCAACTTCAGCACTATTGACATTTTGAGCTGGATAATTCTTTGTTGTGGGAGTATATTAGTCAGCATTTTGTCTCTGTGACCAAAATATCTGGCAAGGACAACTTAGAGGAGAAAAATTTATTTTGGTTCATGGTTTCAAAGGTTTAGTTTGTGGTGATCCAGCTCCCATTGTTCTGGGGCCATGGTGAGACAGAATATCATGGTGGAAGGGTGTGGTGGAGAAGAGCTGCTTTGTTCATGTTTATGGTGGCCAGGAAAGAAGAGAGAGAGAGAATGAGAGAGGAGGGGGTGGAGAAAGGAGATAATAAACTCTTCCAGGGTACCTCTGGATGACCTACCTCCTCCAGCCCAGCCCATCCCGCCTGCCTACAGTTACCACCCAGGTTATCCATTCACACTAGTAGGAACTGATTAGGTCACATCTCTCATAATCCAATCACTTAACCTCTGATTATTCCTGCATTGACACAGGAGGTTTGGAGGGGCACCTCATAGCCTGTACATTGTTGGATATTTAAACTGTTCCCGGATTCCATCCGTTCAATGCCAGTATCACCTCCCCACACTCCCTTCTTCCCAGTTAAAATGCCCAGGCATTGACAAATGTCCTCTGGGGAACAAAATACTCCCGTGCCTCAACTGATGACTTTAAGAATGTACCTGGCACATAATAAGTGCTCAGGAAAGATCAGCTATCATTTTTATTTTGTACTGTCGGAAAAGAGCAGCAATTTTGTGCTCACAAAATCTTTGTTCTTTTTCTTGGCCTTTGTGAGAATTTACAGAAACATGGTCAAATGCAAGGAGTAGGAAAAGCATGATTCAAAAAACTATAATCAACTCCCAAACAGTTTCATTAAATGTAGTGATTTTCTTTTCTTCTTTCACTAAGGAGAGGAAGGTGACCCAATACCAATACTTTGATATTTCTCAGTGTTTCCCAAATTCTACCAGGCTCCACAGATGCCTGAGCAAAGAGACCGTTGTCTCTGTACCAGGCTTGTTGTATGAGCCAGAGGAAAAAGATAACGTGGTGAAATCACTTGCATGCTATTATCCGAGTTGCGCTCTGGTGATCCAAGCCGTCCCTGAATGTAATTTCCGTGTATTTCTTCACCTCTCACCTTCTACCACAGCTATTACTTAACCCGCTGACCCAGAGAGCTGCTTATTAACATTTAATACATGTTGAAGTGTTAGTGGGCTTTGAACAAAACATGAAGAAGTTTCTGATTTGCTTTTAGCTCATTGCCCTTGAACCATTACATGAGTAATTCTTTAAAGCTCTGTCCTGTCGTTGCTCTAACCGTGGCATGTATTTTTTTAAGATAAAATGAACAATTTATGAAAAAGAATCCCCCCTCCCCCATGCATGGAAGCTTTCATTCATTTAATGAATGTTGATGAGCTCTATTATGCTGGACAGTGTCCGCCAGGGAGATCACCATGTAGAGACAGTGTGTTTATTTTCCGGTTGTTGTTGTGGAGGAAGGCAGGAGGCTGAGAGACATGAACAAGTAAATGGGAGATTCCAAATCAGTGGGAGAGGTGTTCAGATACAAAAGGTGTGTCAGTGGGTATACAGGGGGCAACTAAAACACATCTGAGGGCCTATAACCCCGTCTTTAGGGGTTAGCAATATTGCAACACTATTCGAAATAAGAGATATGGAGTCAGCCTTGGTGCCCATCAGCAGACAAATGGATAAAGATGGTGCATATATACCCAATATAATATTATTCAGCCATAAAGAGGAATGAAATCCTGCCATTTGCATCAAAAGGAATGGAACTGAAGGATACTGTTAAGTTAAATAAATCAGACACAGAAAGATAAGTACCAAATGTCCTCCCTCATATGTGGAAATATTAAAATGTTGACCTGAAAGTAAAATAGTGATTACTAGGGACAGAGAAGGTGTGGGGGCAATGGGGAGAGGGGTGAAAGGGTGGGGGGTGGTAGAGGGGTGGATAAATTTGATGGATGCATGCCGTGTACATGAATGGAGATATTCCATTGCTGTGTACAATTATCATCTACTAAGAAAATAAAAAAAACCCTGATGGACCACCTGCCTTGGGGTGGGGGGAAGGAGCTACCCACACTATTGTCCCCTTCTCAAAAGTCATACTGAGAAAAATACAGAACTCAGTCAGGTGGGAACCTGAAAGCTTGTGACATCTGAAGTGCATAGTCCTTACATATGCAAGAGCATTTGAGGCTGGGGGCATTGAATATGACCTAAATACTTACAAATTGCTAAGTTCATTCCAGAAAACTTGATGTAGCTAAATTTGGCAAATGGCAACTTATTTTATTTTTAAAATATAAATGCTTTTTTAAATGATAAAAGTCAATTTTAAATGGTATAAGTAAGCCGGGCGTAGTGGCGCATGTCTGTAATCCAAGCAACTTGGGAGGCTGAGTCAGGAGGATTGCGAGTTCAAAGCCAGCCTCAGCAACTTAGCGAGGCCCTAAGCAACTCAGTGAGACCCTCTCTCTAAATAAAATACAAAACAGGGCTGGGGATGTGGCTCAGTGGCCGAGTGTCCCTGAGTTCAATCCCTGGTTAAAAAAAAAAAATTATATAAGTAATAACATATTTGAATATAAATTCAAACAGCACAGACGTGAGCTTCCCTGCACAACCCCCCTTCCCATTCCCAATTTTGCCTTCTTAGCCAAAGATGAACAATTAATAGTTTGGTGCATGTCCTTTTAGAGTTTTTGTGTTTTTTTTTTTTTTAAATTTACTAGGTAGAGTAATAAAATTGCTTTTTTTTTTTTTTTGGTAAAACAGTCAAATTATCCACAATTTTGTAGGATTCCACCTAACATCGAACCTAATTTGAATCATCCTACACCTTATTTTGAGACCCCCCTCTTTGCCTTTAACAACACATCTTTAAATTTTATGTGAGCAAATAGAGATCGATCTTAGTTCTCTGACAGCTAACATCGCAAAAAGTATTCATAAAAATAATCTTAAGGGGATGGATTAAGGCTGCAGAGAAGAAGAGATGCTGACGGCAGTAGAGATGCTGGAAAGATCACTCAACATAAGCTAGGGCTTGAAAAATAATTCCTGGTCACCTGAGGTCAGCATGCTCAGAAAGCCCAGTTCTTCCTTCGGGGCCTGGTGTGCATGGTTAGGAAGCTTCTCAGTGTGCGAACAAAAGAGCACTCCAGTCCTGTCCCCTTCTCTGGGCTGGCCTGGCTCTTGCTGGCTAGCGTGATTTACCTTCCAGCCACCCAGCTCTCTCCAACTGCTCAATGCCGGGCTCCAGGCTGTCTGGGAGAGAGGCTGGCTGGCTCCGAGACCCAGGGGCAGTAGTCTGCAACTAAGACTAAGTTTTTGTGTTAATAACAAACGTTAACTTATTTTCTGATGACTGCTGGAGTCTTCGAATACTACCTGCCCCTCCTCGATTGTTGTCTTGTATAATCTTTCATCATTTGCTATTTTTCATAATAATGCCCTTAGAGGGCAATTTGAGTTGGAAGCAGTGCTAGATTTATGGTCAGAAACTTGTGCTTAAATGTCTCCTCCACTGTTTATTAAAACAGATAGATTCGGGCTAAATCACTTATCCTCACTGAGTCACAATTAGTTTTAATAGCTCTCAAATGGGGATGGTAAAAGATGTGTCTGTCATCTATTGTGTGCTCAGTGTGTGCCAGGCACAGGTCTCACACTTGATTAACTCATATACTTGTCATTACAGTCCAAGGAGGTACATTTGACCTTATCCTCACCCCATTTTACAGATGAGGAAATGGAGGTGCAGAGATGGTAAATAAGTGCTCAAGGTCAGGTAGCAAGCGAGGGAGAGGAGTGAAAGCCAGATGTGCAGTGCACGGAGAGGAATAAAGACAGAAGCAGGGAGGGCCATGGTGGTGCACACCTGTAATCCCAGCAACTCAGGAACTAGAGGGTCACAAGTTCAAGGCCAGCCTCAGTAACTCAGTGAGGCCCTAAGTAACTTAGGAAGACCCTGTGTCAGAATAAAATATAAAAAGTGCTGGGGGTGTTGCTCAATGGTAAAGCACCCTTGGGCTCAATCCCTGGTACCAGGAAAAAAGAAAAAAACAGAAGTAGGAGTGGCTCTTTGTCTTTGATGACTTTGACAGCTCCTTTCCTCTGGACCAGAGCAAAGAGTTGGTGAACATTTCTTTGTCCTTTAACTATTGCCCAGATCAGACATCATAGAGTTTTACAGCTGGGTGGAACCTCAGAGACTATTAGGGTCAAACTTCATTTTCAGACAGGAAGGCACTAGGCCCAGAGCATCTGGGAGACATGGCCCAGGTTCAAGCTTGTCAATGACAGTGCTGGCCGTAGATTGTGCTACCTATGACCCCACCACTCCTATGGTTTTCTGTGTTTGGTTAAATACCAAAAAAGTTAAACATCTACAATAGTGTAATAGACCTCTGAGTCCCACCACTTAGCTGCGACAACCCTTACTTCATCCATATTCCCACTGGCTCCATCCTCTCTTCTCCATTTTCTCACCTCCCAGTGGAATGTTTTAAGTGAATCTCAGACACCATAACACCTCACCATAAATACAGCATATCTCTACTGGGAGGACTCTGTGCTTCATACTAGCACAATGCTATTATTACATCTTAAAAAGAGGACTGTTCCTTAAAAATTATCAAATACTCTGCCAAGGTCCAAATTCTCCCATTTCCTTCACCATTTTTAAAAATGGTTTGTAGTAAGTTTTGAGTTTTTATCTAGCATAAGAGACTGGAGGATACAGCGATAGGTAAAAATAATTTCTACTCTTTTGTTCTGAACAGTTGAAGTTAGAAACTTAGTACAGTATTAAAATGTAACCAAAGTGCACCGTGTTTGCACACAAGTTCACTCTGGGTGCGATGCCTGCCTCCATCACTTGCTAACCAGCTGCCCTGAAGTGAATATCTGACCTATCCATGCCTTCCTTTCCTTATTTGTAAGATGGAGCTAATAATAGGCTCACCTCAAAGGGTTGTTTGAAGGAGAAATGCCATAATATGGGCTGTTGGATCAGTACGTGAAATCCCATGATTACTCAATAAACACTGGCTAGTATTATATTCTGACATGGTTATGATCCATAAATAAGCCCTAAAGGCATGTACAATAGACAGGTGGGTAGTTATGGCAATTATGCCACAAATAATAATACATAATGATTATTATTATAATGATGATGATGATGCTTTGGGCAGAGATTATTTATTTATAATGTGCAACGCTACTGATGTCTTTGTACTCTCTGGGGTTCTCACGTACACTTTCCCTCCAAGTCCTCCTCCAAGATGAGGTCAGGAGCACTCAGCCCTACAGTCTCAATTCCAAAGTGGTTCTTTCCTAAGGGTCCCAAGGACTAGAAGAGAGCTTATTGCTAATTGCAATGGGTAGCAGTAGAGGGGGCACTATACCCCCGGATGCTCTGGAAGCCCATTCATCCTGGAATGCTGAGTTTCTACCTGTTGTCCCATTTCACACCCCGAAGGGTCAGTGTAGGTGATAAACTATACAGTCACCAGCCTACACCCAACTTGAAACATCAGATTTGTTTTTAAAAAGCATACATTTTAGAGTTCTCCCTCCATTTACCTCCTTCTCTTGCTCTCCCCTCCCTGGGGCCACAGATGCCATTTCCAGAGGCACTTAAACCACTGGAGGCCTGGGAGACAAGCAATGACCAGGGTCTCCTCTGTGGCTGCAAAAGGTTTGTGGAGGGCTGTGGTCACATTGCTATCTTTCCATTGTGGAAATACTGTTTATCAGTCAAGAATAAAGGGTGGGCCCTATTCTGAGATCATTTAGTTGCAAATATTTAAGAACCACACAAAGATTACAAACTTGGTCCCACCAATCTGGAAACCTGATTTATCTGTACTCTTTCTTGTGCTAAACACATATTTACGACTGGTATTTGCTCAAACTTGGAGACTTGTAGTCTTCAAGAATTTCTTACTCCTGCAGCGATACAATGTGACTTCTTTATCAGACCAGAAGGAAAATGAAAAAGATGAAAAGGTCATGGAGTTCACTATGAGATTACCACAGATTTGAATTGAAGAATTTATAGTAATAATAACCATAATGAAAAAAAGACATTGGATTTCATGGGGCCAAAACAACTCCTGATGAAATTTTCAAAAATCTAAAAATAGAGCACCCAGATGCATAATTTTTCAGTTATTCAGATTTGCAAACATGTGGTGCCTACTGGGTGCATGGCTTTGTTTGGCTCAAGCCCTGCAGAGAGACCGTTGGTTGAGTTTATAGTGCAGTCTCCTCAAAGAATTTATTATTCAGTGGTGAGATTCTGACACGGTTACAAGTAACTCTGATATGAGTCCAAGAAAGATGTCTGACTGAAGAGGTGTCTGACCACGTGCTGAGGGGATTTATGGAACTTCAAATGTGACTCTGAAAGTTTAGAAATACTTCTAATTCTGGGAGGCGACATGGGTTTAGACTGGAGACCCTGCTCTTATTTTTGACAGTGTCCTGCTGCACAAAGTTCTCAGGAAGCATCCACGGATGACGCCTGTGACAAAGGCATCTTTTAGTACCATATTTCAAGTGTCCATGAGCTTTTAAATGTGCCTTACACACTTTCTCCATTTGTCACTAGACTTGTCCTGTTTCCTAACATTCTTTGCTTTAGATAATCTCCCTTTTTAAACCTCCTCTCCCTCCAGGTCTTCAAGGTCTCCCTCTTCTGGTGCCTCCATCTTGGGGTGGTCCAGGCCTCCTTGATTTCCCCTCTGGCCTCACAGCCTCCATCCTCATAGCACTGAATAGTTTTTCAAGGAATAAATCCTTGGATCCTTTTTTTTTTTTTTTAACTTTTAATGTAGTCTAAATTCTGGTCCCACAGACCCTGAGAATAGCATATGAGAATCCATGTTTAAATTCACCAAAGACCTCTAAGTTTAATTAGGGAAGTGAGATGTCATGATAACTAAGCACAGGGACTTTGAAGTCAGCCTGCTAAGGGTTCTAATCCTGTTTTAGATTTTGTGCAACCTACGTAATTTCCTTGTGCCTCAGTTTTCTCTGCAATATGGAGAGAACAAGAACACCTACCTGGTAGAGATATTGCAAGGATCAAATGAATGAATGTACATAAAGAGTTTGGAATAATGGTAGGCCTTGTCAGTTATTATAATTACCAACTCACAGCATTGGGTTTTTTTGTTTGTTTGATCCGGGGATTGAACCCTGGGCCTTGTGCCTATTATGTATGTATGTATGTATTTATGTTTGTACTGGTGATTGTACCCAGCCCTCTACCACTGAGTTACATCTCCAGCTCATTTTTTATTTTTTATTTTGAGACAGGGTCTCACTAAGTTGCCCAGGCTGTCTCAAACTCGTGGTCCTGCTCCCTCAGCTTCCTGAGTTGCTGCTATTGCAGGCATGCCGCTGTTTTGTGCCAACTTAGAGATCTTACTTGGTTTTACTTTCCATTCTAGGTATCAGGCAACACTTAAGTCCATAAAATAGAATAAGTGTTCCAATAAGCCACGGAGAGGAGGTCGGTTTTACAGACAGAAAAGGGATGAAGAAAACAAAAACAAAACATTATCAAAAATTCCAGAGTGATCATTTCAGAGTTTCTTCCCTTCCAAGGCAGGACAGGATGAAAGACACAGAAAATAACTGACTAGTTAATTTCAGATTAGTTCAAGTTATCTTTCTGTGCTCAGGATTAAGACAGAGGGAACTTCATCATCACCCTAATTGAAACTGGTCTGTATGGGAAATCTGGCCGTCATGTCTCTAATCTTTTTCTAGATAGGTCACATGAGCACCTTAGTTTCAGCTTGGTGGCATGGAACTTTACCATGAGTGACTCCATTTTGATTTTCAGTCTGGTCTGTTTGGCCTAGTAAAGGAGCCTTGCCCCCAAATGGCTTTCCATAAATCTTATTTAATCTGCCTGACCCTCTCATGTGGGTATTGCCCAAGGAGGTGATATCTATGATGCACTTTTCTTGTAATGAGGCCATAGCCACCTCTCGATAGCCTGACCCTGCACAGATCCACGAGCACCCCAACTCCAAGTCCTTGGCCTCCCACTCCCAACCTACCTTCATGTCTTGTTGAGGCTGTGGGGGTTGTGGACAGGTAGCGCACATCAGGCAGGCCACCATCCTAGAGTCCCTCTTCCCCCTGCCCTTCACTACACAGTGAGTTACCCACTAAGGCCTGCAGAGTCTGTGCAGCCCCCTCATACTCCCCAGTCTTACCACTCTTTCTGCTCCGACTCAACTCCGTCCCCTTTCCCGGGTGGATCACTGCTTTGGCCTCATTACCATTTTCTGCCTGCCTCAAGTTTCCCCCCTTTCAACTTCTCCTTCAGTGAGCTTCCCCGCCATCTTCCCAAAGTATAAACCTTACACCATCAGCTGATGGGGATTGTCCTTTAGTGATTCTTCATTGTCCAAGGATGAAGTGCACATTTCTTGGCATATAAAGGTTCTTGCCCCTGTGGTCTCAACCTTCTTCCCCAGCCCCTCTCCCTACCTGTGCCACACTACTCTTCCTCTAGCCATTTCCATGGGTACTTCCACTGCTCTGCTTTCCCTTTTCTTCCACCTGATTCTTCAGAATCCAGTTGCCACCTCTTTGGGGAAACCTCATGAGACCACTGCAAATTTGGGTGCTGCTCTAGATTCAAAAAGTACACTGTACATAGCTGTTAGAGAACTCAGAACAGTGCAATCTTTGCTCCTTTATGTGTCCCTGCTCTTTCTCTGTAAATCCTACAAGGGTAGCATCTTTGTATTCTTGGCACTTAATGTTGTACATCTTGCCCATAGAAGGGCTTCAATAAATATCAAATGAAAGCTGGAATGGGGACCCTACATTATCTCCTTTCATGCTCACAAACCATGAGGTGGTTATCCTTAGCATGGAGTCTTACAATGAGAATCATATATTCATTTTAACTTCACGAACGAAGACCTTTGGATGATTACTGACAAAACAAGGACTACTAAATAGCAAAGTAAGGTGGAAAGGATGTGAAAATTTCACCTTCAGGGCAGGAATTTCACCTCTAGCAATTCATTCTAAGTAAATAGGCAGGCAAGTTTTATTCAACCAGAATTCTCATCACCAAAGAATTTATGATAGTAAAAAAGCAAAAAAAAAAAAAGAAAGAAAGAAAGAAACCAATAGAGACATGAGTAGACATCCAGAATTATAGAATTATGGTACATCCATACAATTGAACATTATACTGCCACTGTAACTCATGCTTCACAGAATTTTTAATGACATGGGACAATGCTCATGTCATTAGTAAAAAATATGGATTGAAAACTAGCAAATAGAGTAAGCTCTTATGTTATATAGAGCAAAAGTTTCTTACATTTATGCAGAGAAAACAGATCAGAAAGAACACTTCAGTATTTGTATTTCTGATGATTTCTGTTTTGTTCTTAATAATCTTTGATATTTTCCAAAGTCCTACAATTAGCATCTTTATTTTTAGTCAGAAATATAATAAATATTTTTTCAAGCTGAGATTTTTGACTGTGTGAGACTATAGTAAACATCACCTGTTATTTGTGCAGCACCTTTGCTGCTGCTTCTGGTGAAAGGACCTCAGTTTTTCTTTGGGGAACCTGCTTCTCCCCATCTTAGGCCACATGGTATGGATGAAGTGGACTTTTAACCTGGATTCCCCTGGGGTGGGTATGTGGCCCAGACCTGGTTAACCATATTCATCCCTCAGTGAGTGGTTCTGGATGGGCACATGACTTCAGCCAAGCCAATAAGACTGCTTCAGTATTTTGATTGAAGATATTTCTTTTGGTACCGGTGATTGAACCCAGGGGCACTCCACCACTGAGCCACATCCCCAGCCCTATTTTGTATTTTATTTAGAGACAGGGTCTCACTGAGTTGCTTAGGGCCTCTCTAAGTTGCTGAGGCTAGCTTTGAACTTGCGATCCTCCTGCCTCAGCCTCCCAAGTGCCGGGATTACAAGCGTACGCCACCACGTGATTGAAGATGTTTCTAGGGGAAGGAAAATTCTGCTTCCATTGGTACTAGTGAGTCATAAGCCTAGAGTTGCCTGAATGCACACAAGAACAGCAGAGCAACACAGGAAAATTTGGTGAAGGATGGAGATGGAGAAACAGAAACACACACACACACACACACACACACACACAAACACACACACTTCACTCTTCAACTCCTGATGACTTTGAGTTCTTGGGTCTAGGAAAGTCTGAAACATGATCATCCTGGACTTTCCAGTTATAGGAGCCAATAAATTCTAGGTTTCTTTGCTCGCTTAAGTCAGTTTGAGCTGTATTTCTACAAGATGCAGTCAAGAGTCTTCACTAAAACAATTATGAAAATGATATAATATATAAGGTACAATGCAGGAGTCAAGAGGACTATCACAGAATACAATGTAGGACTGATCAATATATCCTACCCAGACAGAAAACATTTCCACCATTGCAAATGCTCTGTTGGACAGCGCTGATCTATAACATGGTTCATTCCCATAGCACTGCACTAATAGCACCTTATACACAACTTCTTTCAATACAAACTAGGCAGGGGGTATTATTAAAATAGCTAACAACCCTAAAAGCACAGGTATTGGAGGCTCTCTGCTGTGCTCAGCATTAAACCTGTAATTGCTGGATCTAAACAGACTTGAGGTATTTCAGGAGTGGGTTGGGGTTGGGGAGCACCTAGAAGGGGATTGGGGATGGTTTTTAAAATATCAGTACAAAAGGATTTCAATACCCTACTAGCTAATGTGTTCACGTTGGGGTGTACTGACTGAATGCATGCTGTTAGCAAATATTATAGTTTCTTATTTGGGTGTCTGTTTTCCCCATCAGAATGTGAATTTCCCTAGGCTGCAACTTAGTCTTATTCATTTTAGTAGGTCTTGGTGCTCACCTGGGTGCTCAATAAATGTTTGGGGCATGATAAATAGGAATGACAGTCCAGCATTCTATAATTCCCTATTCTGCTTTTTTATTTTTCCTGATAGAAGTTTCTCGCCTAGAATTAAATTGCAATGTGGTCTCTTTTCACCCACTCTTCTGAAGACCTTATCCTCTCCAATATCAGTTGATTGAAGAAGAAAATTGTAATTTCTCTCTCTCAGGTATAATGTTGATATTTTAACTCATAGCGATTTTTTTTTCTTACCACAAAATGGATTTTAGAAATAAATCAAGATCCTAGAAACTTATGATTTCTTTGATATCTTTAACCCTGCCATCCTAAGAAACAGGTGTGGTCTGGGGATCACCCACAGCTGTATGACTTGAACCATTTTCTAGTACATTCAGGTGTTGGTTCCCATATTGGACTCAGGATTGTGAAGGCATGGCCCACATCTGTCTATTAACAATAGTCCCCAGGTGCCTACCTTCTCCACACTTAAAAATGCTTGTTGAATGAATAAATAAAATGCACACATTTAAGGAGAGACAAAGATACACATTGATATTTGATCATCCCTTAGTACTGAAAATGTTTAAGTGATTAGCCTTAAAAATCATTTTTCTTAATCCAGTTTAGATCCTATCAATATCTAAAAGGACAACTTTCAATATTAAACAGTGGAAGAGCTGGGAAATTGTAAATTTTGGATGATACTTTTAAGAGACTAAGTTATTCCATTTTTTTCTGATGAGCATCTCCCTTTTTTATTTTTCCTTTCTTAAACTGCCTGGGGGGATGTTTTATTGTTTATCAGAATGTATAGGCAAAGCTTATCATAGCCTGAAGAAATCTTAAAATAAGTACTCCAACTTGGGATCTTCCCGCTATTAGCTATGTGATCCTGAGCCTCCTTTAAACATATCTGCTCTACCTATTCCACAAAACTGTTATGTGAGCATTAATAAGAGGGTAAGGAAGAACTGCAAACCCCTATACAGATAGTTACTCCCTTCTACTTACGGGTGCCGCCATGAGCAAGTGTGTAAAGAACCTCCTAGGTTGTAAAGACTAGCTCCAGAGAGTCACTTTACTTTTGTTTCTGAGCTAAAGCAGTCAAAAGGAACGCAAGGATTCTCCAGGTCTGTAACTGTCATCTGATACGGAGTCAGAGAAACCATACAGGAGAGAACGGAAAAAATAAAAATAAAAAATAAAATAAAGAAAAAGAAAGGCGCCCAGAAGCAAATTGATTTAAAAACCAGGGCTCTCAGAGCAAACTTCACAAGGCGCCCCTCCCAACTCCACCTCCCCAGTCTCCAGAAGTCGCAGCAGGAGCTTGTTGGGCGGAGGCCATCCCGACCAATAGGAATCAACTGTGTTCTTACAGGTTACGGAGCAGGTGGAGAAACTGAGCATAAAAAATTACCTAAACCCCGGCTCAGCCTTTTACCGCGGTGTCAGGCGCCACGCTTGGACCCCCTCGACTAACTGGAATGGAGAAGAATGTTGGAACCCCATTTCCTAAACCCTCGCTCCCTAATTCCTGTCCTCGTACCACCTCACCGCCAAGGGCGTCCAGCCTCCTCCCTCCCCAGCTTGCCCGAGGGGCGGGCGGCCAACCTTTATTGTCTAGGGAGCACCTGCCAGGTGGCGGGTCCTTGCCCTAATGCGCGCGTGGTGCCCGGCTTCACAAAGCGCGCGGGCAGCACCGCCCTTGACCGGAGTCACCCCGGGCGGGCGAACCACTTCACAGGGGTTGATAGGTAGAGAAGATGCAGGGGCGTAGGGGTCTTGAGCGCACCGACCCTCCCCACCCCGGAGGGCACAGCCCCTCGGGATTAGCACGTCAAAAGAGCAGAGGGCAGACGCCGCCTGGAGGGAGCGAGACCCAGGCGGGGAGGGAGGGGAGGCCGAGGAGGGGAGCCGAGGAGGGGCGTGGCCGGCGCGCAGGGGGAGGGCGTGGAGGAGGGGCTGCTGCTCCGCGCTCGCGGCTCTGGGGGCTCGGCTTTGCCGCGCTCGGTGCACTTGGGCTAGAGCTGGAACGTGGAACAGAGCTCCGATCCCAGCGCAACCACCGCGATGAGAGGCGCTGGCGGCGCCTGGGATTTTCTCTGTGTCCTGCTTCTCCTCCTCCACGTCCAGACAGGTGGGAGAGCTCGGGGACAACTGGGCCGCGACCCCCCGGAGGGCATCCCTGTGTCTCGGAGGGATTGAACACGCCGGGTTGCGTCCAGAGAGGTGGCTGCCGGCCTTTCAGTATCCGTGCGTTCTTGTCTCCAGGAAGATTCTAGGTGGACCCTGGACTCTCCTGCGCCTTACCTCGCTCACCTGGGCGAGGAGCCCCCAGCTGCTGCTGCTGGTTGTGGGGCACTGAGCTGGGGCTCTAAACCGAGTGGGAGCAACGGAGGGGCTTAGGCGTGAGCGAGGCTGCAGGCTGTGGACGAGTTTGGTGTTGCTTTTGTGCCGACGGTGCGCGGGTGGCAGAGGCGGGCGGTTCAGGGGTTCGCACCGCGAGCGCGTTATCTCGCCGCCCAAGGCGCGGCCGCAGCTTCCTTTTGTTAAAAGTTGCGTGTGTTTGACCAGCGCACCGTAGGACTTGCCCGCAGCTGCTCCCGCGCACCGAGGGCAAAGTTGGAGAGCCTTTTCTTTGCTGTACGGTTGCTGCTTTCTAACCGCGGGCGCTCTTTGTGCACAGAGCAGGGGACTGACCCGCTGCCGCCCCTGCTTGCGCACGGCGCCACCCGTGGAGACAAGTCGAAGGCTGCGGCGCTTCCCGGCGCCCGGCTATAAATTTACCAGGGAAGAGCGGCGTGCTGCTCTGGGGCGGGACCCGCGAGCCTGGAGGTGGCGGGGAATGGGACAACTTGGGCTGGGCGTGTGGCGAGCAGCCGCTAGGTTGCAGACTTTTTGCTTTTTATAAAATCCTGCTCTGGAGGCTCATCCCTTTCTGCAGTGGTGTCGTTTTGTTTCTGCCACGCGCAGAGGAGCGGCTGGAGGCAGCATTGGCCGACTGCTTCTCCGAGGAGGCTGGCACTGCGCGCCCGGACTCTCGAGTCCAAGACCCCAGCTCCATCGCGCGCCCAGCCACAGCGAGGCAGTAGCCCGACCAGGCTCCGGAAGCCCCTCGTCCCGGTGTGCGCGCACTGTAAAAGCAGGTGCCGGATTTCTTCTGAAATTCTGAGATTCACGATACCCCCTCCCACATGATTGCTGTACTCGGGACTGCCTAAGATGGGGGGTGGGAGATGGAGTGCAACTTCCTGCATATTTCACTGGGTTCTTCAAACTGTTCGGAAAATCCAGTTATATCCGCGCAGGAACTTGGATCTGAAGGTGGAGGAGGATCTGCAGGCTCCGACAGCTCCTCAAATTCCTGTCTCCCTTCCCATTTTTCCAGGTGTCGCTGGTGGCACGCGCGTGTGCGGGTTGCTTGACTAGTCCCTGAAGCCCTGTTATCTCCCAGGTCATTTAAAAACAAATAAAAACGCTTAATGTTACCCTGATGATGTTAAAGGATAGAAAGTTGAGTCTACACTGCAACCAACCCCTGTCGCAATGACCTGTTGTGAGGGGGAATACCGGTCAGTTTCTCCCTCAGTCTCAAGACCCACTTCCCACCCCACTCTCGCAAGGCAAGGAGAGGACTTCCCTGTGGGGGAAGAGAGGCCTTGCATCTGGACCCCTGCGCCTTAGAGTGATCACCAGGGGTCACCAGGGAGTGTAAGGATCCCTTGGTGAATTTGATTGCTTCCCTTAAAATGACTCCCTATGGTCTATTTTTTGCCTTGTCCTTCTAAATTTCATTAAAGTTATGTGAACTAAACCCTAGTGGTAGTGAGACATCAGAAAAATCATACTGACTGGTTACCTTTTAAAACATTAAGTGAATCTTTGGTCTTCTTCGGGCTAAACATAGCCTACTCAATCCAATAGCTTTTTGGCAAAGGGTTTTTTTTTTTTTTTTCTTTCCTATCTATCTATCTATTTATTTATTTATTTATTTATACCGGGGATTGAACTCGGGGGCATTTAACCACTGAGCCACATCCCCAGCCCTTTTTTTAAAAAAAAATTTTGATGTTAGGATAGGATCTCACTGAGTTGCTAGCGCCTTGCTAAATTGCTGAGGCCGGCTTCGAATTCCAGATCCTCCTGCCTCAGCCTCCAGAGCCATTGGGATTACCTGCCTGGGGCCACCCTGCCAGGCTGGCAAAGGGAATTTTAAGGTCTGTCTCCTAGGGCGCAGGTGGGGGGGTATAGCTACCGAGCTTGCTCTGCCCCTCCAGTTCTTGTCTCCTTTTCTCTGCCATTCACTGGTCTTGTGCCCTTGGGCAGGTCATTTAAATTCTGGGAGTTCAGTACCCTCTAGAGTACTACTGTAAGGTTTCCTGTCAAGAAGGCTCTTTCCCGTCCAGAATGCTCCTCCACTGTTACCAGTGTAGATTTGGCATTCTTTCTCAACCGGTTCCCTGATCACTTCCTGCTTCTGTGAAATTCCCTGCCTCTTGGTCACAAGGACCTCTTGGCCCTATGCGGGCATCCTATGGCTCTAGAGGTCCCTGGCTAAGCAGGGAATTGTGGTTTTATGCTGCTTGCCTTCAAATCCCACAAACTCTCCTACATTGTCCTTTTTTTCTAAAATATGTTTTTAGTTGTAGATGGACATAATACCTTTATTTTATTTACTTACTTATTTTTTTTTTTTTTTTTACCGTGGTGTTGAGTATCGAACCCAGTGTTTCACACTTGCTAGGCAAGCGCTCTACCAATGAGCTACAACCCAGCCCTCCTACATTGTCATTAGAGGGCTAGGAGGTGCCAGCTCTGTAGTAGCCTCCCTTCCTCCCCGCCCCAATCATTTACAGCTCTCAGTGCCCAACAGGATGAACCTGCAGATGCTAGTGAATCAGACCTCCCCCTGTTCCTGCAGGTGTGAGCTGGAGTCTTCCTCACACCTGGGCCTAGGCATTCTGGATTATTTTCCTGCTAGCCATAATGTCATTTTGTAAAGGGACCCAGGCGATTTGCTTCTCCCTGTTTTTGTCTTTGCCATCCATCCACATGGTTTCTCTCTTTGTAAATCATTGATACTGTGCTTTTGCAGCATGCTTTCTGATGTGCTTTAAATGTCATAGTCCACGTGCGTTGTACCTAGTTGTTGCTCTGATTGGGAACTGTGCCCCATGCCCTGTGCAGACGGCTTTGCCTGCTGTTCCTGGTCTGCTCAAGCCCAGGAGGTAGTACCAAGACTGGCCCTACTATTTTACAACTAGAGAAACTAACTGAGGATAAGTCAGTTTGCCTAAAATAATCCATCAGTGGAGGAGCCTGAGATCAGCTCCATATGCCAGACTGCATATCCATTTACACGGCTCGCCAGAATCTGTTGTAAACTAAGATTCATGCCAACATATTTAATGAGTGCTTACTATATACCAGGTGTTGTTAGAGGTTCTGGGAATTCAGGATGACCAGTTCTGCTGAACAAAGCCTGGGATTACCTGTCGTGTAGCATTGGAGTTAGTGTTCTCATTTTAAGGGAAATATTTACTCTGGAGGATTCATTTATAGCTCCCGGCAGGGGAGGTGTTTGACCCTGTGGTTTGAGAGCTTTAGGTGTTAACTGTTCCATTTCAGTTAAGGTCCCTCAGAATGGAAAATGTTATCTCTAAAGTAATGAAGTCAGTTGAAATCCATCCCCCACTCCCAAAATAAAAATGCTTTTGGTGTTATACATACATATATATATATATATATATACACACTCGTGCACACTTGTGAAAGAAAAAGCCCCCAATAATGGCTGATATCACTGTTGTTTACTCTGAATGAGCTTGATGAGATAAAATAACAATTTACCAGTCGTTGCCTTTCTTCTCCCAGAAGTTCTCACCAGGAATGTGCCAGGTATTTTCTGGGCTTCCCTTGTAGCACATTTATGTACAGATGTTGTTGTGGTGATGAATTTTGCTGCTGTTGTTGACAGCCGTTCCAAGTTACCCTTAGGATTTTGACTCATTTCCTCAAGTCTCCTCCAGCTGATTAAAGAAGGACAGGAGGAAATGAGGCAAATGAGCCATGGTGTCCTGAGCGGAATTCTCAGAGCCGGACCGCGCACTGGACCCCTTGGAAGTCGTGGTCGAGGCTGCAGCAGCATTTTCTGCAGAATGAATTTAGTTTGAGTTGGCAGGCTAGGATGTGGGAAGTGCTTTATTTTGCTGCATTCATGTGTGGTAACTTTTCAAAAGTGGGATTAAAAGACATTTGCAGGAATCCAAATATGCTAAATTTCATATGCAGTTTCAGTAACTCGAATAGATATTTTCACGGCTGCAAATCCAGAGTGAGAAGGGACTTGGAATGGAATTAGCAGAGGTAAAAGTTTGAATCAGAAGCAAATCCATTGGAAAATCTTCATTGTAGAGAGGACTTGTAGTAAGCCTGGACAGGTAGCTCTGTTTTCTGACATTTTGGGACATGATCATACAGCTCATTTTTTGACTCAAGACTCCATTAGGTAAAGAGCAGTTTTAAGCCAACAGCCTGTGGGCATATTTGTTTAGCTCATGGGATGTTTTCTAGAAAACATTGAGATAGGCAGGTGCGGTGATATGTGCTTGCAATCCCAGCAATTTAGGAGGCTGAGATAGGAGGATAGCAAGTTTGAGGCCAGCCTCAGCAACTTAGTGAGACCCTGTCTCAAAATAAAAAGGACTGAGATGTAGCTCAGTAGTAAAATGTCCCTGGTCCCATACCCAGTATGAAAACAGAAAACAAAAACCAACATTGAGACAGTATTTACCAATCTAGAGAATTTCTTTCAAGTTTTCCATTTCTCTCTCTCTCTGTCTCTTTTTTTTTTTTTTTTTTTTTTTTTTTTTTTTTTTGGTATTTGGAATTGAACTCAGGGCACTCTACCACTGAGCCACATCCCCAGCCCTGTTTTATATTTTATTTAGAGACAGGGTCTCACTGAGTCGCTTAGGGCCTTGATAAATTGCTGAGGCTGGCTTTGAACTTGCATCCTCCTGCCTCAGCCTCCCAAGTGCTGGGATTACAGGCGTGCGCCACCGCGCCGGGCTCATTTCTCTCTCTTTTTGATGAATGAAAAGTGGCCCCTTAGAGTAGGACCTGTACTCTTCTGGTTGCTTTGGACTCTTATTTTCTGCTGCCAGCCCTTGGACATTTTGTACTGGGTCTTGGTGAATGTAAGCAGGACCAGGCGTGTGCCAGTAGAAGGAGTATGGGCAGCCATCTGGCATTAGTCTGGCGGCTCAGGGCTGGAGCCTTGGAGCAAGTTTCTTAACCTTTCTGAACATTGTTTTATCCTAGTTTTGCTACTTATTTGCTGTGTAACTTGAATAAATTACTTAACCTCTCTGTGCCAGTAAATGTGTTGCTATATATAAAGCTTTTAGAGTGGTGGCTTACAGTATGTAATAAATATGTTAACCATGATAATTATCTGTGAAGAAGGAAGTCTTATCTCTAAGATGGCAATAATGCCTATTCTTTTTTTTTTTAAATATGTTTTTAGTTGTCAATGGATCTTTTATTTATTTATATGTGGTGCTGAGGATTGAACCCAGGGCCTCACACATGCCAGGCAAGCGCTCTACCACTGAGCCACAACTCCAGCCCATAATGCCTCCTCTTAATATGGCTGCCCTAAAGATGAGAAGGATTCTTATAAAGGTACCTGGCACTGGGTCTGGAATGGGAGATGCATCTAATAAATGAATGAATTCCTCCAGTAGATAGAGTTTGATTATTTCCCTTTACAATCCTCCCATATTGGTGCCAATAAGTACTAACCTGACAGCTTCTAAAGTGGAATAAACTTTTAATTTTTTCTTGCATTTTATATAATTTTGATATAATAGTTGCATTTTATATAGCGTTTGATGTTAACAGTTGGCAGTTACTGGTCTCTTAGAGACTGAACAGATCTTAGACCCCCCCCCCCCAAAAAAATCTCCAAACATCTCAGAAGAGTTCACCAACAAAAATGTTCATACCTGATAATTTCCCCATTCATCTTAGGCTTTATCCTTCAAACTTGCATTTTGGTCTTGACGCACTTTTCTTAGACATCTTCTAATGCATACTTTGACAGCTAGGTTTTCAACAGTTTTGCAAAATCTAAGGTTTAAGCTAAATTATTATTCAGGGCATGCAGCATCAGAGTTAAGAGCTTGGTTTCTGAAATCGACCGCATAGGTTTTCGATCCTGTTTCTGCCACTTACCAGCAGGGTAATCTGGGATCAGATGGCTTAAACCCCTCCCCACCCCAGGCTTCATTTTCTCAGCTGTGAAATGGGGATGGTGGCATCTGGCTCCTGCAGGGACTCTGAGATTCTGCAGGTGACATGCTTGGCTTGGAGCTCATTGCAGAGGAAGTGGGCAGACTCCACAATCAGGCTGATGTTCTTAGGTTCCTCTTTCAGCTTTGTCTCTTAGAAAACATTTGGAAATGGTGTAAAATCAGATTATGCAGGGTGTTTGTTTGTTTTTTGTTGTTACGGTGAAATTTACACCTAGCTTTTCCAGAGTTCAGAGTTGGCGATAGTGTGTGCTAAGTTTATATTTTTAGCTAACTTTCCACCAAAGGGGATAGAGAGTGTGGGGATAAATTTTGGGGAGGGAGAATCTGTGAATAACCATTTTCTCCAGAAAATGTAGGTCATCTAGGGTTCTGAACCTTGTTGCCTTATAGAAAGTGGCTTTGAAAGAGTCAGGAGAGTGAGGTGCTTTTCCTTAGCTGCTCTCCCAGGAGAGCAGAGACTGAGCTGAACTGGCCCAGGCACACATTGGTGCCCATTGCTTTAATGACTCTCCTGTTCATCAGCAATTGAGCTGCATTTTGAACATAATAAATGCTCAGTAAACATTTTGAAACTTTATCAATCCTGAGCCTGGGTCCTTCCAGGGACTGCAGGTGTGGGCTGGAGTTAGGGGGGCAGGTGCACACCCACTTGGTGGCATAGGTGGAAAGGGCTTTGGATGGGATTTTAAAGAGGGTACTTAAGTCTTGGCAGGTGTTAATAGAGACCGTGCATCTGTACAAGTGTCCATGGGGAGAAAATATTGCAGATTAATTTCTGCACCTTGAAGGAGTAGAGCGTCCATAGTTGAAACTTAAACTGGAAAAAGCCACGGAAACATAAAGGAAGTCACATTAAGGTCTTCCTTGAGGGTTTTCAGACTTTTGATTTGGTGAAATGGCTAGGGTTCAGGAATTGGAGAGGAAGAGGCTGGAAAGGTGGAGTCCTGATTGGCCTATAGGAGTGGTGAAGTGGGGTATATTTAGGATTGAATTTGGTCCAGATTATGAAGAAGACTTTGAAGTCCATGCCAAAGTGAACTTGACCCAGGAGCCAGGGTCACTGTTTATGGCCACCTGCTCTGCTGTTCTGTGCAGTCAAGCACACTGTAGCTGGCCTCACAGTCTGGGGAGTGCAGTCCCCAAACTTGGGACACTCCCTTGCTGTGGGCATTCAAGACTAAGGAAGATTATTTTTCTTTTTTTAAATTTTAAAAATTTTGGTGCATACAACCCTAAATTTGATCTTTCAGCCATTTTAGAGTGTAGACTTCTGTTTCATTAAGTACTTCTGCATACTTATGCAACCCATCTCAGAGAACTTTGTCTTGCAAAACTGAAACTCTGTACCCAATTAAAGAACAACTCCGTCTCCCCCTCCTGCCCCTTGGCTACTACTCTCTGTCTCTGATTTTGGTTCTCTTAGGTACTTAGTGTAAGGGAAATTGTACAGTACTTATCTTTTTCTGATTGGCTTATTTAACTTAGTGTAAACTCTTCGAGGTTCTCAAGATTCATCTGGGATGTGAGGTCAGAATTTCCTTCTTTTTAAAGACTAAATAGTATTCCACTGTAAGTTCATACCACATTTTGCTTGTGTTCATCCATTGATAGACATGGGTTAGTTCCACCTATTAGTGATTGTGAGTAATGGTGCTGTGAGCTTTGGCATAGGTGTATCTAGGAGAGAGTTCTGGAGGGGGTTCCTTCAGGATGGCTAACATCAAGGCTGATGGCTTGTATTGGTGGGGACCTGGGCAGAAGGACAGTCAGGCTCTGCAGACTGTGTCTGATGGAGGGTCTAGGTGTTTAGTGCATGCTCTGGAAAAGAAGGGAGACCACCTAAGAAACTTGAGGAGCACAGTGGACTCATCTGCTGGGTGTATTTCAATGTGTCAGGCTCTGGTGAGACTCAGGGGAAGGAGAGCAGAAGTTAGGGGTGGCAGAGTAATGGGAGCTGTGGAGTCAGTGGAGATGAAGCCAAGAAGCGGGCAGCCTGTTCTTGGGGGAAAATGTGCGTTGGACTCTGCTGACGGGCTCCGCTGATGTAATTTCACAGATAATATGGGAGACACAGGTGAAATTCTTAGGGTCAGGTCCATGAGAGAAATAAAACCCCACAGTCACAGACCCTGGCTCTCTCTTAGGATCTGGGGATTATAAATAATTACACATTAAGTGTTTACCAGTCATATGACGGCAGGAACCATGAACATGGAAAGAACTGCATGGTGGGAAGGCGATCTTGTACTTTTTTCTCTGCATGAGACCTTTTTTGAAAAGGTGTTTTGTTTTTCTTAAGAGAATAAAATGGACATTTGGGTGTCAAGAAGGACATAGAGTTGATGAAAGTTTTGGGAAATAGGTCTTTTGAAGACAACTTAAAGAAATGGAATTTATTAAGCCTAGAGAAGAGAAGGTGCAGGAAGGTTTAGGAATGACAGTCTTCACGTAGTTCTAGTGTGTGATGAAGAGTGGGGCAGAGGCAAGTAAACTGTCCCCGAAGGAAATCTTGTTTTTTTTCCCCCCCTAGGAAAAAATTCTTGAATCCGAAGGGTTGGAAATGACTTTGTTGCATTACATTACTAGAGCTGGTTATAGGGTCTTTGCTGGAGAGAGTAGGAAAGCCAAATAATTGTCATTTTTTTGAAACAATGAGGTCCTGCCCACTCAATTGGTTTGATGACCTTTCAAGGGCCTGTCTGAGATCCTTTCTAAATAATTTGGAAATGAGAAAATAACCAGCTGTTTTTCTTCCCTCACTCCCTTGGCTCATAAATGCTGGGTCGACTCACAATTTTTGGCAATATTAAAAACAAGAAAGAACCTATGGCCTATAAATAGGTTATTGATCTTTTGGGGTGGGAAATCTAACTACAGAATAAATTGTGCACTGCGGTAGATTAAACTGAGTGTCAAAGTAATAGAAGTAAAAGGAAGTTTGAGGTCTAGAGAAATCTGTGATTTGAGTGCTAACTGGAGAATGGTATGTATACCATGTCCTAATCCATGTCTGTGACCAGGTGGGATGGTCTTTAAGGATGAATCATGTGCCCTTGTGTCTTTTTTCCCTTGATTGATCAGGGCTGGGTCATTCCCTCTGTGGTTTACCTACCATTCCTTCCCATCTGTCCTTTCCCTTTGGTCATTTCATGGTCATGGTTCAATGACATGCATTAGATCAGCCAGTGTCCAGTGGGAGAAGATGGTAGAAATGAAATTGCAGTTCAGCAGCCTCTGGTTGATGACATCATTGTACCTGTCTTATCAAAACACATGGCGATGTGATGTCTAAGATGGGCTAGGATCTATGGGAGGATCAGTGCTTGGTAGACGCTAATGTGACGCCATTGGTACTAAGATTTAGCTGACAGTTGGGTCCTGCTCATTACTATTGTACTGGAGGATGCAGGCTTCCCTTAAGTTGAGGGGAATGGCTGATTCAGAGGAGGTTGTAGGACATGAGATAAATCTTGAAGAGTGGAATGGGATTGGGGCAAGGTAATTCACTAAGACAGAGGGTGAGAGTTATCAGGAAGGCTCCCAAAGAAAGACTTTCTAGAGAGTGTTACGTAAGTGAGACAGCATTTCTAAGAGCACCTGGATTTTTATTTTTCAGGAACTGAGGTATTTCCCTCAGTGCCTTTGTGTGATTTACGTAAATGTAATCTGGTAGACTAGTTGCTTATGCAGAGATAACTTTAAAAAATGGAAAAGCATGCATCTCACTTTTGCACATAATTACATGTTGTATATACGATGCAAATTCTGTGTGGATATGTTCTGAGTTGTTCCCAAGTCCAAGGCTAATTATGCTCCTCTTCTTTCCTACCTTCTATCCCCAGTCCCAGCCAAGATCAGAAAATTTCTGTTCTTGATACATGATAGTGGTGATTGATCACCTCTGATTCTGTGTTTTATTAATAGATTTTTAAATCTATTAATAAAATGAGAAATGTAGTATGTAGCAGGCTTTAAAAGCCTTATTTTTGTCTATTCATTTGTTTAAGCACAGTGATAGGAAGGCACCCAAGCTTGGACAAGGGCCCTGTGTGGGCTGGGACACTTTGCATGTGTTCCTGATTCCCCAGTCCATCCTGCATCAGGGGCGGTGCTGGGGTCCTAGTGGTTGCCCTCCTTGGAACAGTGTTGGGAGGAGGAGGTGCCTGTTTGTGGTGGGCAGAGTTCTGTCCCCTATGGAAGGGCATAACCAATGACAGTGTCTGGGAATGCCTTATTCTTGACCAAATCGGGGAAAAAAAAGGTGGAAATACAGAAGAGGAAAAACCCCGATTCCTTTACTTTTGTCTTTAAGTTATTTAGTGAGACTAAAGATCCACCTTCATTTGGTGTTGTCCCAGGTGACCTAGGTTATTTCAAAGGATGTTTTAAAAAATTCCTAAACAAGCTGGGACTTCCAGTAACTTGTTTATAATAGTCCATGGATACTCTTAAGCATAGGAATTGCTTGACAGAGCTGAGAACAAAGGGTGTCATCACAAAGAACTTCCGAAGTAAATGTGTCTCTTTATTGGAAGGAAGTATATATAGAAAGGACTCCATCGTGTAGATACTGGCTTCTGAAAATAGTATTTACTGGGGATTTTAAGAGGTGTGGCAGGTAGTTGGTGGTATTGGCTGTTATTCTGTGTGACCAGTAATGTTTGAAAAGAAAATGAGACTGTTAAAAAAAAAAAAAATTGAGAATTTTAGTTGGAATAAAGGCAATACGGGCACTTACAGCAATACAATTTTTAGCTTGTAAGATATTTTAAATACATTTCCATCCAAGTTTTCACAATGTAGATTCCCCCCTAACGGCTGATGTACCTTGGAAAGATTTTCGATTTAAGAAATGGGTGATATTTAGTTGGCTGGTAAAACACTGCTTGGATTGGTTTTTCAGGATTTCTTTTTTGTCATTGTTAAATTAAACCCATATTTTAAATCTAAAATAGGTCATTAAGATAGCCAGTGAGAATGCCTAATTGAGATACTCAAATGTTTTTCTGTTTATTTTGGTCAAGTCTGTATCTATTACGGGGAAATAGTAGATGAGTTTTTAGCTGAATCAAAAGCTTCACTTTGATAAAAGAGAATTCCTCCACCCCCATTTTTTTTTTTTTTTAAATAAACTAGCATATGTGGAAGAGTTTGTGAGGGTTTTTTTTTTTTTTTTTTTTTGGTACATCTGAATGTGTTGCCTAATTTACATTCTAGCATTTTCAGGGATATTATTTAAAATGATCATTCCAGTTTTAGAGCTACTACCTTTCAAAGAGGGAGGCCGGCGGGGGGAGTGGATGCAGCCAGCAGGCTTCTCCCTCTGCACAGCACAAGACATGACACCGCAATGATGTAACCCATGGACAGCTTCATTCTGTGGTGTCTCTATGAGGAGCCCATAGGTTTATCCACATGTAATTATTGAAATGCATTGGGTGGGGATACGACAGGGAACAGGCCAGGCCCAAATCCTTGTTCCTCCTGGGGCTTATGCTTTAGTGAATTCTCCCCCCTGTCCCCCTTTCAAGACCTTAGATCTAAGGGTACAGAAAAAAAAGAAATGGGGAAAAGAACCCAGAGAAATTTGAGAGTTTCTTAGAGAAAGCAGTTTAATTCAGATTTATTTCCGCTCCCATATTGTAGTCAATGAAGGGAGAAAGCTGAGGAAGGAGAAGTCACCCCAAAGGGCAGAGGGTTGGGTGATGGGGGAGGAGAAGGAAGGCCAGAGAGGCCACCAGGAGAGCAGAAAAAGGAGATCAAATTGGGGGTGAGGGGAGACAGGGAGGGCCAAGGCAGAGAGCTTTCTGAGTGCTTGTCACCCATGCCACTGGCCCTGCCCCTGGAAGGCTGAGCATTGATTGACAGCTGTCCCAGCTTTGCACCACTCAGCTTTAGTGACTTCAGAGCACATCTTGATCGACAGGAGTTCCTGGTGAAGGACGTAGGGACAATTGAAGCAGCAGGAAAGTCCTCCCTTTCAGGACTTGGGGGAGCCTTACTGTGCCAAGGCGCGTTGCCAGTCTGAGGTTTGGAAAATTTTCCCATGTTTCCAGAAGGTACCTGAATGCTCTTTGATCGCTGAGAGAGATGTGTCAGGTCTGAGCTGGGTGTTTTGTAATCTTTTGAAGGACAAAAGTTCTTTTATCTTTCTCTTGATAATGAAGGAACTGGTTTTAGTAGGGACTGTGGTATGCTGATGACACTTTGCATTTGATCGAGCAACGAGTAGCCACCACCAGCCCTACCTGCACTGAGTTTCAACTCTCCCAGTGCTGTCACTGGTCCAGGTGAGGTGCCTGCTGAAAGGGACTTTAGTGGGAACGACATCTGAGTTTTACATCTTAGTCTTAGGATGGCCTTTATGAGGCCCATGAAGTGGTAAACTCTCCAGTTTCAAAAATGGATTTCCAGCCAGGCGCAGTGGCGCACGCCTGTAATCCCAGCACTTGGGAGGCTGAGGCAGGAGGATGCAAGTTCAAAGCCAGCTTCAGCAACTTAGCGATGAGGCCCTAAGCAACTCAGTGAGACCCTGTCTCTAAATAAAATACAGAATAGGGCTGGGGATGTGGCTCAGTGGTCGAGTGCCCCAGGGTTCAATCCCCAGTACCAAAAAAAAAAAAAAAAATGGATTTCCAGGGTAAGAACTGACACTGTCGAAGGACTCAGGACTGGAAGTTTTCCCTATCAGTTCTTGGGCACTGGAGTAGGGCTCTTGCTGCTCTGGTGCTGTTAGCTCCGATCCTTAGGAAGGAATCCAAGATAGAGGCTGTCTAGGGACAGAAAGTGGTAGCACTTTGAGTTAGGGCAAGACAGCATCCCGGTGACCAGTTTTGGTTGAGAGTACAAACATGGCATCCTGAGGGGCTTTGGCTGGTGTCACTTAAAAAATTTGATGAAGCTACCAGCTTCAGAGGTGCACAGATGGGCACTTAAGTAATTAATGAGGTCTGGTGCTTGCTTCAGGTTTGACAATCCCTTTTATCTAGTGTAATCATCACCGGTCAGTACCTGTGATTTGGGTGAGGATTTCAGGGTCTATATTTAAATAGATGATGTTTAATTTGTTACCAGTTGAGTAGGTGCACATAAACAAATTTTGAGAAGCAGTAGAGAGCCTATATTTAGTATATTTTTTAGTTGTCATGGACCTTATTTGTGTATGTGTGGTGCTGAGAATTGAACCCAGTGCCTCACACATGCTAGGCAAGCGCTCTACCACTGAGCCACAACCCCAGCCTGAGCCTGTGATTTCTAAGCTACTCTCTGGGTAATTTGGAAACCTATTACCAGTCATTGTGTTTCAACGTGGAGTTGCTGAACCTCATATTAACTTTTAAAAAATCATATATTGGGAGGGAGGGTTGTGAGTACCAGGGATTGAACTCAGGGACAGTGGACCACTGAGCCATGTCCCCAGTCCTATTTTGTATTTTATTTAGAGACAGGGTCTCACTGAGTTGCTTAGCACCTCACTTTTGCTGAGGCTGACTTTGAACCTGTAATCCTCCTGCCTCAGCCTCCCAAGCCACTGGGATTACAGGTGTGCACTACCATGCCCAGCACAAAATCAGTATTTTTATTATGGGAGCATTTCAAGCAGAGTAGTGCCATGAACCCTCATGGCCACAACTCCAACCTCAACACTGCCAACGTGGCAGCCTTTCTGCTTTGCCTCCACCCGCCACCCTCCCTTTACCTGCCTACTGCATGTCATCTGTAAACGTTTTCAGCATGTAGCTCTAAAATACAGGCTCCCTTTTCTAAACGTAATGATGCTGTCAGCATCACATTCTTCCAAATCAGTGTAATTCTACTGTCATTGAGGATCCAGGATTCACTTTTCCCATAGGGAAAATACAAAACTGTAAACAAATACATTAATAACAGAAAACAAGAAAAACGCATGCATTGCAGTTGGTTGATATGTCCTTGATGCCATTGCTTATCTGTAGGCTTTCGCCCATATTTTTGTTGAAGAAACCATGGATGTATTCTCTCTGGTTTTTCAATCTGAATTATGCTGATTGCATTCCTGTGGTAATTAACATGTTCTGTTCCCTGCATTTCCTGTAAATTTTTGATTTAGAGGTTTGATCATATTGAGGTTTTTTAAACAAGAGTCCTGAATAGATGGTATGTTCTATTATCTCTCTCTCTCTCTCCCTCCCTCCCTCCCTCCACCCCTCCCTCCATCCTTCCCTCTACCCCCCCATACCTTTGGACATTTTCAAAAATTTGTATTATCTAAAATTTGTGCTTTTTTTTTTTCTTTATATACTGATACCTTTATACAACACTCTCATCTATTCTTGCGGGGGCTATTTTCTACTGTAATATTTAAATTAGTGGCCTGATCTTTTCTCCCCTGAGCTGGGGATTTCAAGAAATGCCTGCTTGATTCCAGCTTAAATCTATGAATAAGTGATCACAGCTGCTTTCAGAACCTCACTGCTTTCCAATTTTTTCTGGTGGCCCCATCAAAACTGCTCTGTGGGCGCATACATCATGTAGTCTTAGTTCTCCGGTAAATATGTGCTTAGTGCTGGCTGCCACTTCTGTCTGCCCTTCCTTTCTGAAGGTCTTCCTGTAGCAGGTGCCCCTGGAGACACCCATGGGAAGTGTTTCCTGAATTACAGGTTCACAGCTGCCTGTCTGGAGTCTTTATGCTTAAAGGTTGGGGTGACTGATTTAAAAAAAAAAAAAAAAAGTCCTTGGCCCATCTTAGCTTTGCTCAGTTATCTTTAATATTTTACTCTAATGTCTTTTGTTGTAAAGTGCCATCAAAGTCTCATGCTAATCAGAGTTTTCATGCATATTTGACTTGGTATGTGTGTCTGGATACCCAAAGGAATCCTTTCACCTTGAAATCCAGTAGTTTTATAATATTGGCAGCTCTGGGTCGATTCCCCCACCCTACCACCTCCAGGGACATGATATGTTGCTTTAATATGAAAACCCAAGTGTTCTTTTTATTCTCCCTTTTCCACACTAAAGATATTTCTTAAATGGCATATACTGCTTGCTCTGTTCTGTGTTGCCTTAGGAACTCCCATTATGTGTATGTTAGATCTTTTTTGCCTGTCTTCTTCATATGTTTTACTTTTAAATTCTTTTAAATTCCTCTCTCAAATTCTTTATATGTTTTACTTTCTCTTAAATTCTTTTAGTCCCTTTATAGTTTGTTTGAATTTAAAAATAATCTTTCCCATCTTCTAGTCTATTTAAGGCACTATTCATTTTTATTTGTTCTTGTGTTCTGTTTATCCTTCCTTTCTGAAATTATTTCCATTTACCTCTAATTCTTAATTCTTTTGCTTCCATTTTGAAATGTCCAGTCAACTCCTTTAAGTTTTTAAAATTCTGATTTTTTTATAGTCTCTTTCATTTGCTTAATTTCTTTGTGTGTTCTTGAACTATTAAGTTGGAGTTTTATTTTGCATCCTTCTGGCCTGATCATATTGTCCTTATCAGGGATATCATTTGGCTCCTTAGTTTTTCTTTAAAATGGCTATTTGGAATTCAACTGTAATTCCTTTCTGTTTTTCACTGAGTTTTCCTGTACTTTTGGAAGTGTTGGGCCAAGTTGGCTTTGGTAGCATCAGGGTGATTCACTGATTCATGAGGCAGTACAATATGGGCACTCTGCTTCCTAATCCTGCCATCTTACTGCCTTTTGTCCCTAACCCCACTTCCCACCCATCCAGACCTTTCTTCCTTTTGCCCCTGTTGCACTTTTCTTAGATTTCATTCCCTGTGCTGCTTCTCAGGGAAGGGCTCTGCTGGGTTATTAGTTTGTAGGGCTCAGATCTTCCCCACTCCAGAATATTCCAACACATTAGACGTAAATGCATCCCGGTGTCCTCTGTGCTCACTGGTAAGAATGGAACCTGCAAAGTCCTTTCCCAGTCTCTGGGCATTCTCAGATGGATCTCTGAGCTTTCCAGGGAGTAGCTGATGGGAATCCTTGTAGCTGCAGGTAATTTGTTTCTACCTTCATGCAAGGGGTTCCTGGGATACCTTATCACTTCCTGTCGTTATAGATGTTTTCTGTCTTTTTTGATTCTGTTCTGTTTGCCCATTTTTATGGTTGAGGAGATTCAACAAGTGTGCTCCCATCCCTGCAGACGCTCCCACCTTCCCAGAGTTTATACTGACATTTTAACCTCTGGGTCTACCAAAGATAGATCAGAGTGAAATATTAAGACACTGGTAGCTGCTTTTAAAAATGATTTTCTTTCAAAATTAAGTTATTAAAAAATTTGTTGCAGTGACAAAAGCTAGTGGTTGTAAACTATCTGGAAACTGATGAGTGTGGAAATGAACACTCAGCATCCCAATGTTGGCTTCCTAAGCTTACTGTTGATGCAAACATAAGGTTGAAATCATACAAGCACCAGGAAGCTCATTGCTAAGCTGTTGTTTCTGAGCACAATTTATAAGAAGTCACACCCTTTTGCCATTATTTGTTTGGTATGAGATTCCTTGAGTTCTGAAGGAGGTAGTGCTGTTTTGGGTTTTAAAAGCATTAAATCACATGTATTCTTTTAATACCACCTAATAAAGATAACATCATTACTTAATTAGGTGCATTTTCTTCTCAGCTTTTTTTCCCCAGTGAAAAATTTGCATATCTCTAATTATAGTCAATGGGAAAAAAAAAAAAGTACTACCAGGGCTTGACATAATATTAATTTAGATTTCCAAAAATATTAAATTCCCTTCCTCCAACTTGAGTCTTTTCCAGTTGCCTACTGATTTTAATTACCATACTGAAAGGTTATAATTTTAGCATCCCCCCCACCACACACACACTTTTAAGGATGTCCATTATTCTAAACCCACATAAAGAAACAGTAAACTTTCTCAGTGGACATATTGGAAGCTTCCTTCCTTCTTTTTTTTTTTTTTTTTTTTTTTTTAATTCTGGAAAACACGAAAAGATCATTTTCAAATGTTTCCTCTTGTTTTCTACAAAGAGATTGAGAAGAGATCATTTCACGCACGGGGCTGCTCATTAAGAATTCTTTGCAAAAGGGAAGCAGGCTTAATGTATTGCTCTAAGTGAATATCACCCCAGAAAAATTAAGAGAAAAGTGAGCAGTCATTAAGCAAATTGACCAGCAAGCGTTCTGATGAATGTTGAAACAAATTTGAATAAACCAATTTTGTCCATTAGTGTGCTTTTAAACCAGTGCGATTGTTTTGGTCTAATTATTTTCTATTTTGTTTATTCAAATGTAGACTGGCTTCAGAATTAACTATTGCAGCAATTATCTGATTAGCAATTTAGGAAATTGGTGAATGGTATCTGCCCACGCACCAAGAAGTGCCTGATATTTGACAGGGCCCTGTGCAAGATCACGGCCTGTGCAAGGACCCGCCTCTGCTCTTTGCTGGTTTTCACCCACTGGGAGGGGCTCAGAGGCCCCTCGCGGATGAATATGGGTTGTGGATGTGGGTGCTGGGCCCTCAGGCCTGGTGCAGCAGATTGCAGTCTGATGTGCTGCAGAAGTTGTCTTTGCCACCCAGTGTCACTATTCTGGAGTCCTGTAGCTGTGACTGGTGCATTCTGCAACATTTCCCACTTTGAAAGCTTGGGGATTCGAGAAATCTGTGCCCGACTGGCTGCCAAGGCTCGTCAGGGGGACCCAGCGCGAGGCCGATTTCTAGGTGTAAAACCAGGCAGATTCGCTCACTCAAGAAAATCTGTTTCTGCAGGTTTGCTTTGAGTTCCAAGATACAGATCCTGGTACAGTTTCTTGCTTAATGCTCTGGGTTTGGGTTTCTTCTGCTAGCTGACTGCCTTGTGCAGCAGGTCAGGGCAGGGGGTCACCAATTCTCAGGTGGGATCTGGACCAGAGGTGTCAGCAGCTCCTGGACCCCCTGCCCTGACCTGCTGCATTGCTGGGAGCAAGCCCAGCAATCTCCTTTAAGAAGCCCCCCGTAGGAGTCTGCTCCAGCCTGAAGTTTGCGAACCACCAGTCTAGGGTGTCACAATTACTGGACGTTGTCACAGCGCCAGGCTCGTGGCCTCTTGAATTCCTTTAAGGTCAGACAAGGGTGCAATTCTCAGTTCTCTTTCTGTTGGACTAAGAAAGATAGATAGGAGTTTCGGTTAGTCCAGACAGGAAAACAGACAATTGCAGTACCCTGGGACAGCGCTGAGGCTTCCAGAAATGTGCACGTGTGGAGTGGGGGAGGGGAGGGGAGGTCCCTCTAGAGGTGATATTTTACAAGGACATATGTGTAGTCAGGGTGTCACCCACCCTGACTACAGTCTTTCAGAGTCTGCCCAGGAATAAATTGTGTCCTCTCAAGTCTGCCGGTTTTCATTTTGCACACACCATCACCTGCCTCATCCTTTGCTCTCAGAGCATCCTTGACTCCTTAAAGGTGTCCAGCTTCTTCTGCTCAGAGTCCACTGCCAAGGGCACAACCCTTCTCCCTAACCTCCTGTGTGCCTCAGCTCTAGCCCCTCTTGGACTCCTAGGGTGGGTAGGGCAGGTCGGCTTTGACTCTGTGCAGATGACTTCTTGACACTCATCACATTGTAATTATATAATTGTATAATTATTGGTTTATGGTTCCCCCTGGAGCTAAATATAAACTCCATGCATGGGGGATGGGGAAGGCCTCGCCTTGTTCACTGCTGTCGGGCGCCCAGCACAGAGCAGGCCTTCTGCGTGTATTCTGGGATGCATGAATGGTTGGGGTCATCTCACCTTTATTTTAAGGATGTGGGGGCTGGCTAATGTCCAGTTTTGATAGAGGTGTCACGTCATGAGTTTAGGAAGACTCATGGAATTCTCCCACTGGAAAGGCAGATCCCTGGCAGGGGGACGGTGACATCTCCTGATTTGGGTCTCATCTAACCCTGGTCTGGCTGTGAAGCACCCCAGGGAGGAAGCTGTTATTAGTATTTCAGGGTCATGGCAGAGGGTCAGATCCTTCTCTCTTGGAGAGGTGGTCATGATCAGGTCCTAACGCCTGACTCAGAAGCCAGCAAGCAGCCTGAATAGTACAGGGGCAATGGGAAGTTTTCAGGGAAGTGACTGTTGTCCCTCTCTCCTGGGCTCCCAAGAACCACTGCCTCCTTTGCCCACAGGAGTGGGGGTCGGGGTGCAATGCTTCTTCCCGCACACTTCCAGATCCAGTGAAGATAAGAACAGAGACATAGCCAGGCACAGGACACCTGCCTGTAATCCCAGCACTTGGGAGGCTGAGGCAGGAGGATCACAAGTTCAAAGCCAGCCTCAGCAACTTGGCGAGGCCCTAAACAACTCAGCAAGACCCTGTTTCTAAATAAAATATTAAAAAGGGCTAGAGATGGTGGCTCAGTGGTTAAGCACCCCTGGGTTCAATTCCCAGTACCACACATACAAGCTTTAATAGAGATGTACTCCTTTGCCAGTTGGTGGCCTGGCTAAAGCAAAGCTTCCTTTCATATCTAGAAGATGAAAGCTTGCGAGTTGCCCCCATAGGCAGCAGCTCCAAGGTGGGCATCTCTAAAGTAAGAAATTTATATTTAACTAGTGGCAAACCCATGCATTTGTGTCACTTATTAAAAAAATACTGTCATAGAGTGCAGATTCAAAAATTTTCCTTAACATGGGCATCTCAAGACCTAGAGGGTACAGATGTTCACGTGCTCTGGGAATCTTGCTTTTGATAGAGGAACTGGTGGTCTGTTGATTTTTGCAAATTCTTTGGGATGCATGTGTGTTTACATTGGGGTCTCAACACACTCTCAGACCTACATAAACTCCTGCTTGATTAAATGTAATGGACCTCAGTAAGTGTGGGAACAAAAGTCATGTGAGCACGATTTTGTAAGATTTGTGTCAGAATAGAAAAAACCTGCTAAGCTGGCAGGAGTGTCAGTAGCATAAAGCCGTAGATTTTTGTGTTTTGCTCTCTGTCCATTATTTTATTATCAGATGCCATTTTCCCCATCGCCTCAGTTCCTTCCGCATACCCCATCCCTCTCCTCTGCCTTTGTGCCCCTTCTGCATCCCAGAGATGCTTCTCTGATGCTTTCTGGGTAGTTCACATGGACTTACCCTCTGGCCCCTTTTGCTGTTACTCGCAGTAATCTCAGTGGTACTGGTAACAACAGGGACCTTTATGGAGTGTAAAGTACTTAAAGGATTTAGAAATGATGAACTGAACTATTCAGAGATGATCCTGACCTATTTTACTCCCAATTTGTAGATGTCAATGGACTTGGAGAGGTCAAGTTCACTTCCCCAAAGCCTCACAGTTGCTTGGATTGGAATCCCAACCCGTCTGGCTCCAAAACCTGCTCCTGGTTCATTGTATTCCTATTGCTTCAGTTGCTCATCCAAGCTCAGAGAAGCAGTATCATTTCCAGCCTCTGCACTTAGCTGAATTAAGTTACAAAGCTGGATCTGCTTTTTTCATCAAAGCTTTTTGTTTTGGAGATAATTTCAAACTTAAAAGTTTCAAGATACACAAAGAACCCCAGCACACAGTTGTTTACATTTTGATACATTTGCTTTGTCTGTTTATATACATATTATTCTTTCTGAGCCCTTTGAGAGTAAGTTGCTAGCATGGCTCCTTCTCTTTGTGCTCCTTTTAAGACCTTTTGTACAACTCTCAGCCTTGTATTTTCTGAGAGCAGTGCACCACCCAGCATGCATGCTGTCTTCCCTGCTTCCCTCTGGGGCCAAGGAGGGATGCTCTGAGTTTCTCCCATGTGAGCCCCTCAGCTCTTTAAGTTCAACTCAGACCCTAAAATGTGCTTGGTGTCTTCCAGGAAATCTCTCTCTAGCACCTAGAAAACAGATTCTCTTCTTTGGCAAGATAACACCAAGGCAAGTCGAAAGAGGCTCCCTGAACATTGCCATGTATTCTAAAATGAAGGAAGAGGGGATTCTCTGCTTCTGTTATCCAGAGCAGCAGGTGAACTGTTTTTCCCCTAATTCAAGTGGGCCTGAAGTCAGTTATCAATGCCAGCAACTGCCCCAGATAAAATTCCTTTCTGAAAAAATTATTGGTATTTTTGTTTTTACTTCCTTTGGTCTAAGCCAGCCCTGTAAGATGACAATTTTGAAAGTGGAAGCAGAAGGAGAAATTTTGCCTGTGTGGGATAGAAAGTCTGACAAGCCTATTAAAAGTGGAATTTTATAAAATTAGGAGAGAGATCAGGTGCATTGGTGCACACCTGTAGTCCCAGATATTTGGGAACCTGGGACAGGCTCCAGCCCAGGAGTTCAAGGCCAGCCTGGGCAACATAGCAAGACCCCATCTCAATAATAAGAATAAAACAGAAAGAACAAAAGTTGTGAATAGATACTTTACAGAAGAAGACATAGAATGATCAGTAAAGACATGAAGGAATAATCAGTCATTAGGGAAATATAAATTAAAAGAGAGATACCACTATACCTTCCTTAGAGTGCCTACAATAAAAATACTGGTACTCTCATACATTGCTGTTAAGAATGTAAAATGGTACAACCCTTCCTAAAAGGTTTGGAATTATCTTGAAATGTTTAACCTATGCTGAGCATAAGACCAACAATTTCACCCCCAGGTATTTATCCAGAGATAAATGAAAACATATCACACAGAGACTTATACAAAATTATTTATGGCACCTTTATAATAGCTCAAACCTGGAAAGAATCCATATATTCATCAATTGGTGAATGGATCAATTGGTGAATCATCAATTGGTATCATGGAATGCTACCCAGCAAATAAAAAATAGCAAACTACATTATGCTGAGTAAAAAAAGCTAAAACACAATACAGTATATATTATGTTTGAAAATATACAGTATATATTTGTATGAAAATTCTAGAAAAGACTAATCTATAATCATAGAAATCACATGAGAGGTTGGCCACAGTGGGGATTTGTTGACTGCAAAGAAACCCATGGGAACTTCACTAGTTATGGAGATGTTCTGTGCCTTGCTTGTGGTGGTTACATGCATCAGACTCTTCACTTAAGAAAGGTACATTATTGTATGTAAATGACATCTCAGTAAAGGTTATTTTTAAAAATAAGTGGAATTTTAGAGGGCATTCATGAGTAAAATGTATTGATTTACCTGTTATGGAAATTAGCATAATTAATCATTTAAGTCAAGTGTAATTCCCAGCATTTTTCAGAGATAGAAAATCTGAGAGGCTGTTCCAAAGTGTAGATCATAGTTGAAGATGGGGTTAAAAAATGCCTCAGGGCTGGGCATGGTGGTACATGCCTGTAATCCCAGCAGCTAAGGGGCTGAGGCAGGAGGACCGTGAGCTCAAAACCAGCCTCAGCAACTTAACAAGGCCCTAAGTAACTCAGAACCTGTCTGAATAAAATACAAAATAGGGCTGGGGATGTGGCTCAGTGGTCAAGTGCCCCTGGATTCACTCCCCAGTACCAAAAAAAAAAAAAAAAAAAAGCCTCAGGGAAATGATCTAGTTGTCAGGTTGAATGCAATGAAATATTATTCAGCTTTCAACAGGAAAAAAGTTCTGACACATGATCCAACATGGAGGAACCTTGATCACATTATACTGAATTAAATAAGTTAGACACTCAACAACAAACAGCAAAATGATTCCTTTTGTATGAGGTACCAAGAGAAATCGAATTCATGGGGACAAATGGTAACCCAGGGGTAAGAGGGAGGAATTACAGGGTGGCGTTTCTGATTGGGGTGATAAAAAGTCGTGGAAGTGGATGATGGTGATGGTCACACAACAGTGAACTGTACTTATTGCCACTTAACTACATACTTAACAAATGGTTAAAGTAGTTACGTATAGTTTGCCAAAATAAATTTGTCAAATGCCCCATTGCCATATGTGTGTGTAAATGCATTTTTATATGTATACGAACATACACGTGCAAATATTATCCAGTTAGTTCCTTAGTAATGTTTCCTTAGAAAAGTTTAGGGTGTCCAATTTTCAATTTCTTAAAGTTTTCCCCTCCCAAGCCTGCAGGGATTGGCATTTTGCAGAATTCTAGATTTCCTGATAGGAGGGAGGGTTTTGCAGATTCGTCTGTTAGCCTTGGAGCGCCCTGCAACTGCCTGGAGCCCAGGACAGTGGTTACGTGGGGCTCTGGACAGGTCCTACCGCAGAATCTCGCAGAATTTCGCAGAATTCGAGAGTTGACTGCACCCTGTTGTCTGGAGGATGTGCTTGGGGGCAGGCCTCTCCTTTGTCCTTGCTGCAGCCCGGAGGTCAAGCTGGTCTGTGACTAGTGTGGCTGACCTTTGCCATGCTCTTTGTGAACTGTTCCCTTTTGCTTTGTTCTTGGTTGTTCTTTAAGGAAGTTAATGTTGAAAGGCGTGAATGCCCCACCCCCACCCCACCCGAGCTTCACAGATGGTAAGGGCCTTGCCCTGGTGTTTATTGGATTCTAGCCCTTATTGCATCTTATCTGGTGCACATTTCAACAAGTGCTTTCCAGACTCAAAACACGGAAATCTACATATTTACAACAGGAGTTGTCCTGAACTATCAGGGAAAACCCACTGGAAATGAGGAAGTTCCTCCTTTCAGCTCAAGGATGTATCCTCACACACTGTGCTTGTCAAATCCAGACCTTATCTAACTCCCCAAAGACCAACTTGGTAATGGCCTAGGGAGGTTTCCTCTCGAGGTATTTTTATCTAAGATCAGGAAGGGAAGTCTGCTTCCTCAAACCCTGGGTTGTATTTTTCTTAGGATGAGTGAGCAGGGAATATATTAAGTAGTCTTATGAAAGCCTTCGGTGCTGGTAATGTGAGCATATCTAGAAGAAATTCTACAAAATAATTAGCTCAGAAGAACCCTTTTTTGAGTGTGGAATGATATGGGCAACCTCCTGGATATTATTGACTTTATAGGGGTCAAGGACCAAATCCCCTATTAAGGTCCTTATTCTATGTCCATACAGTAATTTAAAAAACAAAGTAGGTTATTTATTACTTATCTCAGAAGAATTACTGCTATTTAGCCACAAAATTTGAGTACTTCCCTTATCCTGCCCCTGGATCTTTTTAAGGAATTTCTTTATCTTGACTCTTTTATGACCTACCTATCTGGTTGCAGGTCTTGCAAGTTTAGAGTTTTTGGTGTCTGTAGACTGCCTCTTTAATTTTTCAGAGGAGGAAATGGAAGCCTGGAAAACCAAACTAGCCCAAGATTTAGAACCCAGAACTTTTATGTGTCTCACTGGTAACATTTTGTCCCCATTGGCATTCTTCACTAAGTATTTGAAAGCAAAAATAGGCAGTTATGCATTTTATCTAAAATGTACAGATACATCCTAGCGAGCACCAAACTTAATCATTTTGCTCATGTCCTCCAACCTGAGAAAGATTTGACATGCCATCACTTAAAAGGCACTCAGTGGAAGCTAGAATCCCTGCAGCCTGTCCTCCGAGTGAGTTTTCTTAGAAGCAGCAGAACATCTGACATCTCTTTGATCTTGGTTGTGTTTTTCAAAAAGCAGAAGCAGCTCAAGGGCATCTTCTCAGGGCCACCAGATGGCACGCTTGTGAGTTGGGACCCAGTGGAAGGAATGAGTCGGGGGTTCCACTAAGAGGGAGCTCCTAGCTAGACAATGTCGAGGAACTCAATGGGGACATACTTTGTAGTAGAGAATGAGGTCACCTGATTGCCAGGGACTACAAAATTAGCAACCAGAAAAGCAGAAAATGCAAATGCTACAGGAAAGGTATGATCAGCACAGGTGATTTATTGGTTCTGGGTTTGTTCATGTGGTTAAGGCAGAAAATAGAGGAGCTGGTGTGACCCTGAGGAGGAAGCGGCTCTCAGTAGCAGAGGCAGGAAGGGCCTAAACCACAGGTGGATCCACCCGCTGAACACCCACAGAGGAGAGGGTCAGAAGTTGGGGTGGCATGCTCTGACCTTGCCTCATCAGAGCAGGCACCTCTTTTTGCAGTGGGGCATCTCTTCTGGCATTGAGGAGCCTGGGAACCAAGCTTCCTCCAGTAGCCTTGGGAATGTGGGTTGCACATGCTACACCTCAGGCTCCTTTGCACCACAGTTCTGAAATACTAGGGGAAGGGACTCGTATAATAGTGTTTTCTCCCTATCTTTGGTGGCTTCCAGCACAAAATGACCACATGCATCTCACAGCCCCTGGGGTCAGGCAGCAGCCCAGGAGCCTCAGGTCAGCTCAGGAACCCTTCTCCTTGAGTGACTTCTGTCTCTTTCCCTGCCCCCCATTCCTTCTTTCTTTGTTCTCCCAGCCACTTGCCTCTGGATACTCATCCTCCCAACTCTTCCTGAACCCAGTAGGAGCACCCAGTGTCTTCCATTCTTCCACTGGCCCTCATAGTCACTGGCTCCCAAGAATTCTCCCTTCCCCTCCCCACCCCTCAGACCCTGGCTCCTGAAGTTCCTGCCTACCCAGCCTGCACCTTCAGGGCCAGGCTCACCTCCCTTCTCCCACTGCTGCAGGGCCAGTGTCCAAGCCCGTGCCTAGAGATCCTGGTTTGCTCATCACAGTCAGGCTAGGATGCCCACATTTGTATCTAGGCTCTGCTGGTGACTGCAGAGTGCACCCAGGGTTGGGGGTGAGAGGTGTCAGTGAATTGATGATCCCTGCTCCTTACTGTCAGTGGCCAGTCCTGCACATGGAAGACCTGGGGGCTGGTTCTCTGTCCTTGCCTGCTTCCTCACATGTTGCCATGTCCTCTGAATTTCCATCGGCCATCTCAAAGGCCCTCCACACCATCTTCTGAGGACTGTACTGGTTCATTACCAGTTGATTCTTGTCATTTTCTCCCTACTATAGCCATCTTAGGCTCTGCCACTTCCTTCTGTGTCACCTCTGTTTCTTCTACTCTCCATTCCTTCACTGGGTGATTCTGGACACCCCAGGTTACTACCCACTGTGTGCTAGTAAAATTCCAGAGTGTATCTGTGGCTCTGGCCTCTCTCTACCCCAAATTTCCAGGAACTTTTAGCTGCCACTTGCACAACCAGATGCCCCTGCATCCATTTTTCTTGGTCTAATCTCTTGGCCCCGTCTCCCATAATGGAAGCCCCAAACTGGAGTGCCTTCATGTTCCTTGCTCTTCACTGCCCAAGGCTGGTCACCCGGAGGCCCCTACTCACCTGTAAATACCTCCTACCTTGCTGTCCCTGCAGTTACTCATTTATGCTCTTGTCCTTGTCTTTGGGGAGACTTGTCTCCAGTCCTGTTTCCCCAGAACTCAGCCCTGTACGCCAGGAGGCCCCACAGCGGTCCTGCCCTCCCTTGGTGCTGCTGAAATTCTCCATGGTTTCGTGACCGTTCAGCACTCACTTCACTAGTTCTTCTGTGACATTCGCTCTTGTGTCCCTCCTGGCCTAATAAACCTCTCTCCTACTGCTCCATCTGGCCAGGCCACACACATTCCTCCGTTGGAGTTCTAGGAATTCTTTTCCAGCCTTTCTTCCCCTGCCTACCCACTTCATTTCCCAGCTCAGTTCTCCTTAGTGTGGATGCTTTTTGGACTTTCGATGGGCCCTTGTCCTGATAAAGTCATCTGAAGTGGAAAATATTGGAAGTCACAAGTGCATTTAATACACGGAACCTATTAAGCATCCTGGCTCAGCCTAGCCTCTTCAGTGTGCTCGGAAAACTGCAGGAACTTACGGGTGGGAGAAGTCATCTAACCCAAAGCCTGTTGGATAATGAAATGCAGTATGGAATACTTCCTGTTGCTGAGTCAATGCAAGAGAATATCCAGAGACTGGCTAGCCTGGGGAAAGACCAAAATTCAAAATCTGAAGCCTGATTTTTCTACTGCACCATCCTAAAGTTGAACTATTGGAAGCTGAACCGACTTCAGTCTGAATGTCTGAACTCTGTCCTCTTTTTGCCTACAATGGCTTCATTGTATGGTAATTATCCAGTGGTCTGTCTACCCCTCTGGGCTATGTATTCTTAGCCCCCATCCCCACCCAGGCCCAAAGGCAGGGCTGGGCTATCACTTCATCAACCCAGATGTTTTAGAAGTGTTACTGTCCCGCCCAGCTTTGTTACTGAACCACCTTTGTTTGCTATTGTTTACTGACACTGTAACTTTGCTTTATTTAGTTTTCTTTCTCTATCGGTGAGGTTCCTTCTGTGAATTGGTTCATCATCTTTAGACCAACCTTGAAATATACTTAAGGAGTTGCTTTCTTAAAAACCATGCTGCAATGAAGCCTTTTGTGAATTTTAAACCTGCTTTCAAATGGCTGATCATTTTCCAAAAGAATGTCTCCTTATTACTTGAAATCTTAAACTGGCTCAAATATTGAAATGGATTTTGTACAATCACTAAATATCCTGTACCTGATAGAGTACGACGACCTAGCATGCAGATAGAAAAATTCTTTAATTTTTAAAAGCGGAACAGAAATTTGCATGGTACAAAGAATTGTGTTTTCAGGTCCCAGAGTGCAATGAAACACTTAAAAGACAGATTAGGTCAGTGACTTGTTATTTATCTCATGTCTGAATGTACAAAGATCTAATGATGAATTCTACCCAGATAAGAATGTTAGTCTCTGTGTTACTGGATTAAAGATAGACTTGAACACTCTTTTATCCAGAAAATCCTTTGGAAATGGCAGAATAGTGAATCTACACTTGATGCATGGGGTCTTCTCAGACTTGTGTAGCGGTCCTAGGAGTTTGCAGTTGTAAGGTAGTTCGATTTTTTTTTTTTTAAAGTGCATGTTCCCCCACCTGGAAAGTGCATTTGATTTCACTTTCTTTTGTAAGATCTGTAAAACAATATAGGCAGTTACTTCATATGATCTGCCAAGTGAAATTGGCCTTCCAGAGAAGGCGTGAGCTCACAGCCTGGATTGGCGAAGCGCTGCCGAGCAGGATGAAGTCCCCAATTAGTCAGGCCTCCTTCCCGTCTGCGCCTCACATTCCCTCCACTGCAGTCCTGAGTACTTACTGAGCACATTCTGCATTCCTGGCACTCCTGAGGCATCATGCTTCAGAGGCAGACCTCACTTTGGATTCTGGAAGTGCATCGATGGGGGCTGGGGCTAGGGGTCCCCAGGCTCGGTTTACCCTGGATCGCTGCGCGCCTTCATACTTAGAGAATTCTGCCTTGGCTGCTCCTTTTTTTTTTTTTTTTTTTTGTGGGGCGGGGGGGACTGGGAGTTGAACTCAGGGGCACTCGGCCACTGAGCCACATCCCCAGTCCTATTTTGTTTTTATTTAGAGACAGAGTCTCACTGAGTTGCTTAAGGCCTCGCTAAGTTGTTGAGGCTGGCTTTAAACTCGGAATCCTCCTGCCTCTGCCTCCCAAGTGCTGGGATTACAGGCGTGTGACACCGCGCCCGGCTTGGCCACTCCTTGAACACACAAGCAACCACACATGCAAAGTCTGTCCCAGCTCTCCTGCAACACCCGCCCCCCCACCCCCCAAGCCTTTCAAGGTCCTTCTGGCAGCAGGATGGCTGCTTCCTTGAGTCCTGTGATGTGTTTGTCACCTCTTAATATTCCTAGTTCATTTGCATTGTCTGTCCCCGGCCTAGGACTGTGGGTTCCCCATCAGCATCTAGTTCCAATTATGCAACTGGTTTATGGTGCAGGAAACTCTTGAACAGATCAGGGGCAGACCTCTCCCCAGTAGGACGTGGACAGTGCTGGGGCCCTCCAATGCATGCTTTCCTTCAGTTTGTGGATGATCTAGTGCAAGGGCGTTTTTTGAGGACTTGGGTGGATTTCACTGAGTTCCTATTCCCCCTTCCCAGCCTTATTCTATTTCCAGTATCATCTCTTTGTTTTTAAAGCCTCCAGGGTGTTGTGGGCAATTACTAGAATCCTTCCATCTTGGTTTTCATCCACTGCATTCCTATGGGGATATAAAAGTATGTCAGAAAACAATATGACATACACATCATTAGCTTTTTTTAAATGACGAATTGTGGTTAAACAGTACACAGACTGAGGGGTAGTTGAACTACAACTTCTCTACCTTGGTCACAGGAGTTCCTGCTCTACTTCCCTAAAACCAGAATAGGCCTCTCCACGTGGGTTTTCTTCCTAGCCATTGTTTTGCCTGGTTCCTTATATTTGTGTCCAAAGGAGGAAAGGTTTTGAAATGACTTCCTTACTTTTAGCCCCAGCTATAAATCCAGACCTTGCAGCTGGAGACAGTTGTGAAGGATGTAAAGGCCTGGCAGTGATGGTTAGCATGGGCACTGCCACTGCGGGAAACCATCCCTCAGCAAGTCACTCCACTCTCAAGGTCGCTCAGTCCAGAACTGCAGTTCGGAATCTTCAGTTAGTCTGTTAATTGACACACTGTAAAAAATTCAGGTATGCCTTGAATATTTTATTTTTGCTTAAAAAATGAAAGCTGGACAGCTGGTGTATCTTTAGATAGAGGGCCAAAGCCTTCAGAGTTTTGATTGATGGATAGGTCCCAAGAGTTCCCTGCTGCCATATTTGCCATACACCACACCCAGGATGCCAGATCTGCAAATGCTAATTCTGATTTCCTTAAATGTCGTCCTTGTGCGACCTTCTGGATACAGAGTCCCCTTAGGTTTTTGTGAATCAGGAAACCCTCCTCTACTTAGGTTTCAGCCACATTGAATTCAACAGATCTAGTTCATGAATCTGCTATTGCAGTCATTCTTCATTATCAAGGAATCATTAGCTCTCTTCCCAAATATGCAGACACTTACCTTTCATCAGTTCTCATAATATGAACTTTGTACATATAATTTCTACATAATACATCATCAAGCACAACTTCCATAAACAGATTTGGGATTAAAACCAGGTGACTCAGGTGGTGTGAGCAGAAGAGCAGAGATAAGGCTAATCGGCTTGAGCTTTAAGTGCTTTGGGCTCTGATCAGTCTGGCTTAAAAACAAGAGCCACCAGGTCATTCAGCTCACGGTTAAAAGAGCTTCCAAGAAGGGGTGTGAGGTGGGAGAGGTGTGGTCCATGACCTCAGGCACAACTGTGTGGAACAACTAAAAGTTAATGACTAATTAATTTTTAATGATGAGATCTACATAACCATTAGGGGAACTCAGGCTCAACTAGAGGTCAGAGTGAACTGATAAGAAAGAGACAGGGCAGATGGTGAAGTTTAGGCCCTAGCTGGGCCTTGAATTGTTGAATTTTTAAAAATTGTAGCTTTAAAAAAAGAAATGAGGTAAAATATACATAACATAAAATATGCCCTTTTAAGTGTCTAGTAACACTGGTGTATTATAGTTTATTCAGTGTTTTGCAACGATCACCACTAGCTAGTTCTAGAACTTTTTCATCATTCCAGACAGAAATGCCACTCATAATCTAATTTGGCATCCCCTAACCCCTGGTGGCCTCAATTCTACTTTCTGTCTCTGTGAGTTATCCTATTCTAGGTACTTGATGTATGTAGAATCATGTTCTTTTGGAACCTGGCTTAGTTAACTTGGCATAATGGTTTCAGTCCTGTGTTGTAATATGTATCACATTTCATTCCTTTTTATGGCTCAGTAGTATTCCATTGCAGGGATATGCCACATTTTGTTTATTCATTCATCTGTTGTTGGACAGTTGGATTGATTTCACCTTTTGACTATTATGAATAATATTTGATTATTATGAATAATACTGTTATGAATAATAATATTTGATTATTATGAATAATACTGTTATGAACATTGATTTACAAGTATCTGTCTGAGTCCCTGCTTTCAGTTCTTCTGATGTGGTTAAATTTTATACCAATAGCAGTGTAGACAGCCAGAGTACCTTATGAAGCTTTGAGCAGAAGATGTGGTGGTGTTTCTTCTACTTCATAGTGTTGTTAAAATCTGAAATTGTGGACTGCTCATAAGTACCTCCTTTGTGGAGGGACTGTCTTTATGTCTTTTGTAAGTAAGTACTGTCTTTCTGGCTCAGCACTTAGCAGGTACCCAGGATAAGTACTTAGGAATAGCACCTGGATTTCCTAGCCTAGTATTCATTAAAGGAGTTGCTCCCCAGAGTGCTCAGTCTTGTCATCTATCATTTTCTTTTTGGTTCATTAATTAACATATGTTGAGGGAACAGAAAACGGTTCTTAATATTGGCTTTAGCTAAACATAATTAAGGAAGTACATTTACTACTGCAAAAAAATCCCGATACAGATAAAACACAATTCAGCAAACATTTGTCGAGAACTTGCTGTGTTACCAGACACACTTCAAAATGCATCATTTCAGAGCAGTTTCAAAGCTCAGTTGTAATACCTTTTTGAAAGATGTTCCTTTAATGTGAATCTGTACTTTTTTTTTTTTTTTTTTTTTTGGTGAGGCTGTTTTAACATTCAAGATAGTTTGGAAACGAGGATAAACATTACCCACAGTCCCACCCTAATAAAACTCTGTTTTCATTTTATAGTGTGAGTCTGAGGTTGAACTTTTAAAAATCATGTATTTTGAAAATAAAATCCTGAATTCCTTTGTTGATAATTAATTTTTAAATGACTTTATAAAACTAGAAGTAAAGCAAGGTACTGGTCTCATTTGTAGACCTCTGTTTTGCACTTATCTGTAGCTGTTTAATTAGTGAAATGAGCTGCTCTTCTCTTGGTGGAGCATAGAAGTGACATATGACATCTTTTGGGGACAGGGCAACAGATTGCTGGCATCTGTGAAAGGGACTGGGTGTTCGGGAACCTGTCTTTTATGTGATCAGGGATTGAAGGGGATGCTTTTGCGACTGTCCAGAGGACAGTACAGTTTGGATGCTCATCTATGGGCTGGAAGACCTTGCATTGGGCACAGGAGGTAAGATATGGACACAGCCCACTGGTGACATCCCACCAAGCCTAGTAGGTCATGGGGCTGAGCATGTGGTGGAATTGAGTGGAGGGCATGTTATCTTGACCAGGAGGGGTCAGGGAAGGACACCTGTCAAGAGTCTGGCCTTCACCTGGGCTTTCCATGTGACAGGAAGCTGGCTGGTAGGGAAGGTGTGTCCTAGGGAGAGAGGGTCAGAAAGATGGGCGAAGGAGTGAAGAGATCCTTAGCCAGTCAGGCTGGGAGCAGGCCAGCTGGGTTGAGGAGAACAGCTGGAAAGGAACCCTGGGAGAGTGCTTTCCAAGTTTCCAGGAGGCCAGTCAACTTTGAGGCTGGGCACAGTGGTTAAGAAGGGAGTGTGTGGGGCTGACAGGCCTCGGGGCTATGAGCTGGGTGGAGGTGGAGTTGGGGGTGGCAGGGAGGTGTCTGAGGGTGGGTGTTCTCCCTGTGAGGTGGCAAATGGCTTGTCTGGGCTGGGACAGCAAGTGTGGAAAGGAGCCCAGGATGTGTGATGGAGGTTCCAGAAGAACAGTGGCTGGGATGTGCTGCTGCAGAGGGAAGTCATGCTGGAACCCCTGGGGGCCGCCCTGGGGGCTGTGCACCTAAGTAGGAAGTGGGTAAGGCCGGCCCGACGTGGAGGGGCGATAAGAAGTTCTCTTTCCAGAATAAGTGCGCCTGACCTTGGTTGTTTTCTGAGTGCCCAAGACAGATCCAAGTGCTCTATGCTATAACCTCACAAATGCTGTCCCCACTTTGCAGGTGAGGAACCTGAGGCAGAATTGAGTGACTTGCCCGCAGATCACACACTCAGTAGGTGGCACTGCCAGGTGCACATCTCGATGTGCTTTTATTTAGTCTGTTAAAATGCTCCATGTGGTTGCTGGTACTCACTAAAAACCTCCCAGCCCTGTTTTAAGCTCCTTGCACGCCTCCTCGATTCTCATAAGAACTCTATGAATGACGGTATTTTCATCCTCATTTTCTATGTGTGCCAGGTGTGAAAACTTGGACACAGAGTTCAAATGACTTGCCTTAGGTCCCACAGCTAGGACTGAGACCTTGCCATGGGAAGTCTGGAGAAGCCAGCAGTCTTTATTTAAATTGTATTTCTGTAAGCCCTTAACATGGACTCATGAAGAGTTCAAACTGCATGAAATGTATGGTAGTGTAAATTCTTTTGGAATTGTTGGATCAGATTTACTACCTACAAGTGTATTGACTTAGAGCTCCTTCTTTTTAAAAGGGGATACTTAATTAAAGTAATCGCATCTGCATTTATTGCTGCCCTCATTTTCTTTTTTCAGGGGGTACCAGGTATTGAATTTGGGGTACTCAGCCACTAAAACACATCCCAGCCCTATTTTGTATTTTATTTAGAGATGGGGGTCTCAGTTACTTAGTGCCTCACTAAACTGCTGAGGCTGGCTTTGAACTCTCCATCCTCCCAGCTCAGCCTCCCAAGCCACTGGGGTTATAGGCGTGCAGCACTGCGCCCAGCCCCATTTTCATTCTTTACTGCTCTGTACAACTCTGAAAATCATCCCAGACACTCTGCATCCTTAGCCTGGCTGCTCTGTTTAGACGCGGGCCCTGCGCAATCAGGAGGTGTCCCCTGTGGCACCTCTCACATTGTTTGTGCTTAATAACGCTTAAAGATTCTAATCGACCTTATTGTTACCTTCAGCTAACCACCGTGGCTTGGGAGCCTTTTGATCTGGGGTGTCCTCTGGTTGACACAATGGGGCTACAGTTGTGCCTCTGGGTGAAGTGTTTGTCAGGATAATAAACGGGAGTGGAGGCTGGTCATCTGCACACACACCTGTGGGGACAGTTCGGCCTTTCTGTGGAGCACCTTTGGTGTGTCCCTGTCCCTGCTCTTTTCACACCTGAGTAGCTCTCTGTTCTCTTCTAGCCTTCTCTGGCCACAGCCTGGTCTCCTCTTCCTGCTGCAGGGCAGTCTTATATTTCCTATGGTCTCTTTATAACTGAAGCAGGGGGCTTTTTCTCATTCCCTGTGACCTCGCTGGCTGTGGCATCTGCCTGGGAGGAGCCCCCAGCCTTGCAGCTTTCTATGTGACTTTGTCACTTCTCCTGCCTTTCTGGTGGTTCCTTTTGAAAATTTCTCATGGCTCTTTCCTACTCTCGCTTGGCTGGTAGAGCCCTTTAAGATTGGTGCTTGGGTTTTTTTTTTTTTTTTCTTTTCTTTATTGATCCTTTTTTTTTTTTTTTAACTTCACAAGTCCTCTCTCTGCCACAAATATCTGAACTTCAAGTCAGAAGCCACCCTCTGCTAAGAAGTCCATGGGTGCACTAGTCAGCAGTCCCCATCTGATCATGACCCTGTCTCTCCACTCCTGCTGCCTTGCAGAAGGAGGTGGAAGCCCTTGGGAGCTCTGAATTGTATTGCCCTAGCCCACCTCACCCAGGGGCCTGTCACCCAGGTCGTCCATGATAGGCTGTGACATCACGTTTCCTCTGACTGCTTCTCCTCCTCTTATTCTCCATTTCGTTAGTAGGTTCCTGTCACTCTCACCTGCACACCAGCACTTCTCACTCCTTTCTTGGATCTGGTGTCTCACTGTGTACGCCACTTTCCAGTGAAAAACCGACAGTGAGTCATTCCAAGTACTTAACATCCAGATGTGCGGGGCTCTTGGTGGTCTGGTTCCATCCTGCTTGTCTACCACTCACCCCCTCCACAAGGAACCATGTTTTCCAGCCAGGCTGGTTTCTTTATAAGCCTGAAAGGCCTCGTGTGCCAACCTTAGTGCCAGCCAGCTCCTCCTCCTCCTTTGCCACCTCTGATATGGTCAGGGCCCAGCCTGCCTCTTTTTTTATTTTTATTTTTTGGTACCAGGGATTGAACCCAGGGGTGCTTAATCACTGAACCACATCCTCAGCCCTTTTTTTTTTTTTTTTTTTTTTTTTTTTTTTTTTGTATTTAGAGAGGTCTCACTGAGTTGCTTAGGACCTCACTAAATTGTTGAGACTGGTTTTAACGCTCCTCCTGCCTCAGCCTCTGGAGCTGCTGGGTTACAGGTGTGTACCCCCGCACCCAGCCTTTGTGTTCATCTTAAAACTTAAACTTGTATCCGTATTTTACTTATTCTGGCACTTAAGCAGTTTGTTCTTTAAGCTCTGAAGTGTGTGTGAAGACCACGTGTCATACTGACATGTGCTTTTCCTCAGCTCTAGCATGATGCTTTTGCATCATAATAATGAACAGATATTTGAATACATAGATGCAGGCATGAAAGAATGAATTGTCTATTGTAAATTTGCTAAGATTCAGGTTTCATAATCAGAGTCTAAGGTTTGCGTCTTTATTAAGCCAGATAGGCTGGCTTCCTCTCGAGGAAACCTGTCTAGTCGTTAGGTTGATCAGGCTGAAACCCAGTGCCTGTCACAACTAGTCTGACCTTAAAAATGGGATTCTCATTTTCTGCCTTGTTTGGGGAGTCTGAATAGTTCTCCTTTTAATGAATGTTGCCATGTAAGGAGAACTATATGGAAATAACTGAATTCACAAAGCCTGAAGAGCTAAAGATGTCACTGTCATGTACTTTCTGCTAAAAGAGTGATCTGCTGGTGGCTTTTCACTACCATAGTGTGAGACTTTGTTTTTGTTTTCTCTAACCCAACTGTCAGCACCATGGCGATGGCCAGTAATCAGAATGGAAACTTGACCCAGTCATGTATTTAACCCAAAGAAGGCTGTGGCATCCAGCAAGCTGGATCACCAAATGTGACCCTTAGGATTAATTGAGGGTTGCAGAAAATAACTTTCTAGATGAACTTAAGAAACTCTCCAGACAGAACTCCCTTCCTAGCCATAAATAGCAGGGCAGCTTTGTCCTATTTTTATTGTGGAGAGCACAGAAGATGGAACTCGGCATCGGAAGAAATGTTGTATTTCGCCAAGGAAGATCATACTCAACATGATTCTTATTTTTCTTGGCAGGCTCTTCCCAACCATCTGTGAGTCCAGGGGAACTGTCTCCACCATCTATCGATCCAGCACAATCAGAGTTAATAGTCAGCGTTGGCGACAAGATCAGGCTGATATGCACCGATCCAGAGTTTGTCAAATGGACCTTCGAGACCCTGGATAAGAGGACTGAGAATAAGAACAGTGAATGGGTCAGAGAGAAAGCCGAGGCCGCCAACACCGGCAAATATACGTGCATCAACAGAGGCGGCCTGAGCAGCTCCATTTATGTATTTGTTAAAGGTAAATGCCTGGCTCTCTCTGATGCTCAGTTTAAGGAACTTAACATCCTGTTCTTAATTTCAGATGACCATATGACTAAGCCATACTTACAAAATATATATATTTTTTTCCTGGTACTGGAGGTTGAACCCTGGTGTGCTCCACCATTGAGCTACACTCTCAGCTCCCCCAGCCTTTTTATTATTTTTAATTTTGAGACAAGGTCTTGCTAATTTTGAGACAGAGTGGCCTAGAGTTTGCAAACCTCCTGCCTCAGCCTCCCAAGTTGGGAGAGGGGTTATAGGCTTGAGCCACTGCACCTGATTATATGCAGATTATGCTGGCTGGGTCTCGAAAACCTCCCATTTCTTGATACGTGGTGGCTTTGAGCGTGACCCCAACTGGAGGGCTGCAAAGCTGTGAGACTCTTCCTAATGAGATTGTTTAGCTCATTTGTCCCGGTGCTCTAAGTAAACCCTGAAAATAAATTACACCCTTTGGGAAAGCTACATTTGAATGCCTTCAGATACTAGATACTCCCATTTAGTAAAAGCACTTTGGGGAACCAAGGCCTCTAAGGGTGGATACAGACCAGCACTTCAAAAGATTCCGCGCACTCTTTGAGAAGAAATGTCGGAAAAGCAACTTGGTCAACTAAGCATCCCTTGTCTGTCCCAGGTTCTTTGTAAAGTTGCTCCTTTAAAAAATTATAATGTCTCAGCAAAAGGAAAAGAAAGGTGACAGTTGGGTTTCTATACCTCCTTTCCTGTGACTAATTCAGTGATGCATCTATTTGTACTTTTACTGTCTTGTTAAGAGTAGGTTTGCTGGGCAGGGCTGTATCTTTTGATTGATATATAAAGAGATTTATGGACATTTTGAGACAAACTCAAGCTACAGGAGGAAAAATAAAGTCCCGGGCATGCCAAGACTGGGACTGTCATTAAAAACAGGCCTGAGGGACAAGGCCTTATCCAGGATATTGTGGATAAACAGTGGATACATTTATCATGGATGGGAAATCCGAGCTATTCGAAGGGTCTGTTTTCTCACTGCAATATTTGGGTAAGATTACCAGTTCTGTCTTCCTTGGGGAATTGTTACACAGAATTTTCCAAATGCTAGCATGCTCTATTAAGGGTTAATACAGCTGACTTGGAATATTGCCATGAAATTGACCGTGTCTCAGCTTAGTTTATCAGCTCTCCTTTCCTGAGTGGGTAGCTGAGAAGAAATGTCCACTGATAAGCCACAGCTAAGCTTCAGGATACAGGTCCATAATTGTTGAGCCAGTCTATGTACTCTCTGTGATGTCTGAGAAGGTGCTCATGAGTTCCAGGTGGTAATGAAGTATTGTTGCACTTACTAATAGGACGAGTAGATAACTGGATGTATGAGGAAGTGCTGAATTAGCCAAATCGCTCACCCGCTCACACACTTCCTTTACGGGGAAGTCATCCTCCATAACTTAGAACTGCCTTTAATTTCAGATTGAAGGTGACTGGATCCTTCAGTAATCTATGTCATAGCAACGAAGAAAAGCGGGGCATTGTTGGAGGAGCTAGATGCTAATGACTGAGAGAGAGTAGGCAGAAAAATAACCAACTGCAGCTTCAGATCGTAGTGTGACCATGACATTTTTTGAATAATTTTGTTTTCAAAATTAAATGATGAAATGGAACTCTGTTTCAGTGATGTCAGATTCATTTTTATGGGACACCTGGTGTGTAGATGTAAAGAACATCTTGAAAACCTATTTTTAATGTAATCTGTTGACCCACCCATTTATCTGCACTATCACCAGAGTTCAGGGTGGCCAGGAGTGTGCCCACAGAGTACACAGGCTTGTTTCTGCTTATGTGACGTCCCTGTGATGGAGCCCTTCCCCAACTATGCCCTGTGTCCTGCCAGAATGATTAACAGTGTCCCCTTCTGCTCCCAAAGGTCCTGGGCAGTAAAATATCTCATTGATAGTACTTAAACTCGTAAACTCTTCTTGTGCATTTGAAATTATTTACCTACTAGAAGTTGTATTCACACATTTCTTTTGAGAAATACGAATGTTGAGGCCCATGTGTTATTTGGACTGCATAGACTGCCCAGAGTTCTCTAGATTCTCTTCCGGAGCTAGACCATTCTGAAACCTGGCAGCTCTGGAGAACCTTCCCCTGCCTAGCAGGAATCATCTGACTGATTTGTTGGCTGCTGCTCCTAAGGCTATTACCTATTATAGGAAAAGAATAACTGTTGTAATGGAATATTCTCAGGGTCTTAAGAACTCAGATTTTGGCAACTTGAGTTTGAATTCTGCACAGCAATTTCCAGGGTGTGTCACTTGAGGATAGTTGCTATCTAGAGACCTGAGTTTTCCTATCCATAAAATGGATATAATGGTACAGGTTGAGTCAACCCTTATCTGGAAATTTGAAATCCTAAATGCTCTGAAGTCTAAACCTTTCTGAGTTGTCAACACAGCATTCAGAATTTTTTATATTTTGTTTTGGGGATGCTCAACTGGTAAAGTCTTTGCTCGTATTCCAAAATCTGAAAAACTCTGAAATCTGCAACATTCCTGGTCTGAAGCAAGGGATACTCTACCTACTGTACTGATCATAGACATTTTGAAGATTGATGAAGTGTGTAATGGTCCATCCTTAGTGCCTGATACATGAAAAGTCATACTCTTACTTGTTAGTGCTGTTTGAATAAATTTTGCTTTTGTTTGCACAGAAAAAGGGGTCACTAAGAATTGCTGTCATAAAAAGCAACATTTTAGATCTTGTAAGAACATTTTCAGTGTCTGTGACCAGTGATTCTTACTGATTTTTGATATGTTTATAGATCCTGACAAGCTTTTCCTCGTTGGTCTTCCCCTGTATGGGAAAGAAGACAGTGACACACTGGTCCGCTGTCCAGTGACGGACCCAGAGGTGACCGATTATTCCCTCAAGGAGTGTGAAGGGAAACCTCTCCCCAAGGACCTGACATTTGTCCCTGACCCCAAGGCTGGCATCACAATCAGGAACGTGAAGCGCACCTACCATCGGCTCTGTTTCCGCTGCGCAGCCATCTGGAAGGGCAAGTTGGTGCAGTCGGATAGATTGATCCTAAAAGTGAGGGCAGGTATGGTGGCTTCCTTCATTTTTCTAGGCACTTGAGAATCTGTTCACCTAGGGATGGCTTGTCTTTTCACTGTCCCACCTTAGTGAAGGTGATCAGGGACATGGGCCCTTCATTAGATCCCCCAGCTTCCAATTAATGTCAGCTGTGACTACCTCACTTCACAGTGGCAGCCCTAAGTGACTCATCCTTGACATTTTCTAGTTGAGATGGTGTATCTGCCATAGATTGGCACTTAGACCACATTGGGATGATCATTAAACCTACTGGCTTAGGTCTTGCCAAAGCTATATAATTGCACCAAGTGTTCACACCAAGAGAAGACCCGTCGGAAACTTTAATTATACTGTTTGAAAAGATTAGCTCCAAATGATTCATTCTTTAATTTATTATTGACATTTGAATTGACTTTCTCTTTAGCCAATTAATTTTAATGCATTCTCAAACTATTCCAGATCTGAGAAGGAAAGTATCCATTGACTCTGGACCTTGTTATTATGACATTAAGTAGAATATTTCAGAAGCTGGAAGATATTGTAGGTTTTGTATGTGAGATTATCTAATTCCACACCAGTTGGCATTTGGTTGTTGAGTTGTAATTAATGCTTTTGAAAAAGTATGCTCTTTGAAATGAAGGAAAATTTGATTACTTAAAACCTGTGATTTTCAGAAGCAGGCAAGGTATTATTTGTATAATGTGTGGGAAAGATGTTGTTGGTTTAAAGAATATAATTACTTGTAAGTCACATCCCATGAAATCGGCAAGATTGTCCGAGGTAAAGATCAAAACTGCTGTCTGATGCTCGGGGTTGCTCCTGTTTTGAAAAAAACATTTTCTAGTTGCATTAGAATTTCATAGCAGACATTCCTGGCTTTTTCACTCAGTAGTAATGAATTTATTTGAAGGATGTATGATGTAATTGTTGATGTCCTCAGATATGCAAGCAATATAGGTAAGTTAGTACCACGTTCACATTTGAGAAAAAAAAAAAAAAGGCAATTTTAAAATTTCATGCTAAAATAGAAGGGCTGATTTGAGGGTCATATTTCTTTTTATTCCAGCCATCAAAGCTATACCAGTTGTGTCTGTGTCCAAAACAAACTATCTTCTTAGGGAAGGGGAAGAGTTTTCAGTGACATGTACAATAAAAGATGTGTCCACTTCCGTGGTCTCAATGTGGATGAAGGACAACAGTCAGGTGAGTGAATTGTTTCATTCATTCGTCTCAGTATATTGTTCTGTGTGGGAGACGTTAAGGTTTTTTTAAAAAAAGAGTGTCCTAGGCATGACTCCACTGGCATGCTGGCTGGTTGGAATGGTCTGGGAGTGTGTTTAGATGCTTATCTGCCCGTTATGTGCTTCTGCATATGCATTTATTATAGTGACAAGTAGCTGTCATGTTGCAAATTTATTTGGAGAGAAAGTCAGCATCATATTATTAATGCTGTTTCTTTGAATGATTTCAGTAGGGATTTTTTTTTTTTTTAGAAAAGGAGTGGTTACCTTCATAAATACCTTGATTTAAAGCTATTGTACTATGCAGGACATTACTTAACATAGAAGGAGTTGCTATTGTTTCCCTTCTACAGTTACAAAGAGTAACTGGTCTCAAATGTGAACCAGAAAGCTCTTCCCTCCCCCACAAAATGGCCTAATCATTGAAGAGCCAGGTTTCTTTGCATGGATCTGATTTCCTCCTTTGAGGCTGATTACCTGAGATTCAGTTGCTAATGGTTTTCTATTTGTTTTAGTTGCTATTAATAAAATGGTTCCCTTTAATCTGAAACATTTGGGTATGTTTAGGCTCTCATTCGTTTAACAGAGGCATAGTGAATGCCTACTATATGTCAGATACTGTGTTAGGCATCTCATAAATTTCAGCCAGGTTTTTGTTTGTTTTGTTGCTTTTTTGTAGTATAGGTATTGAACCCAGGTCCTCATGCGTGCTAGGCAAGGTCTCTCCCACTGAGCCATCTCTCTAGACCATACATTTAAAGTTGTTTTCCCACTATCTCTAAACACTCATATTACTAAGGAGGTTTTTCAGCTGTCTTAATTTTCCCTAACATTTTGCTTTAAAATCCTCATTGACCAAGTTTTCAATAGCTTTTTCTTTCTTTTTTTTTTTTGAGCAATCTTGGCCATCTAGTTAAGTAACCATCACAGTGGTTTCTCTTACCACTGAAGAGAAAAATGTGTGCATTAGATTGGAAAAAAGAAACACCATATTTTATTCCTCTCCCCTCCCCCTCCTCCTCATGCCTTATTTTCAACCTTGGCAATTTCATGCCTGTTTAAAGAATTCTTTGCCAAAACATAACCATGGTAATTAGCATAATGCAGCCTTTCTGATGGTATTCATGTAGACTTGTGATAGATATCTTGCTCAATGAAGCCTGCCATTGACCTGGACAATGGATTGTAAAACCAGTGGCTCAGAGAACAAGTTTTAGTTTTCATGTCACATAATGTAATAAAAATAATAGCTTATATATGGATTTTTGGCTAACTTTACAGAACACAATTCCATATTAATTGGCTTTCTACAATCCTTGATGTTGGATGAGAGAACAATTTAGACTGTGCGTGTGTGCATTTGAGCCTCTATAACTTGAAAATTAGCCTTTTTGAGATGAGAAATTAAATTGCCCCAGGTGGTTTTGTTCAGAACCATTTTTCCCAGGAGCCCTGCATGCCATTCCCAATTAATCCACTGGCATTGGTAGATAAGCCTTCAGTGTTGGGAGCTCCTTGGGGAAATCCCAGGGTGTACCTCCAAGGGTTAAAGAAAACCAAATCACATGCAAACAATATGTAATGTGTGACTTGCAGATGGGGCTCCTGGCTGTCTGCCAAGGTTCACCCATGAATCTTTGATTGATATCCTTTGGCTTAATTTGGAATGCTGTTAGCACTATCAAATTATTCCAAAAATCTGTAATATTTGATCCTGACCTTTTAGAATTAAGTTTATCTCAATGAAATTTAGGATAAAAAGTTTGAAGTTGCTGAAATTATTTGTCTAAGCATAAGAGTCTTGGAGTTTATTCAATACTTGTTAATCTTGGTAACCTTCCAAAATCTAGCATTTTTACTTGCTTTCAATCCTGAGCTTGACTGTATCCTAAATTATGATCCATGGGTTTGGATGTGGATATTGCAAGTTATTCCATCCAGCTCTGACCCATCCAGTGTTGCTCCTAGGCTTCCTACTGTGGACTCTGAAGTCCTTAAAAGAAACAGATGGAAGAGTCTTTCAATCTAGAACTTGGTGTGTTCAGTCTAGAACTATCTGTGTCACTCTGCCTTTGGAGAAGAGAAATCTGAGAATTAATGACTTGAGAAAGGCATTTGCAAACATGGCTTCACTTTGCTGGTGGCATCCTTTTAGCTATTGATCTGATGGAATGAAATGGCCAAATTCTGCCAATTGTTAGAAGAAATTCTTAGAAGGGGCAATTTCAAATCTTTACAGTGTTCTAAACTGGAAAGGCCTTTAAAGATAAATTTGTTTCTTCACACCTCTTTGGAACAAATGCTAGGACTAGGGGTGTCTTTGCCTTGCCTAGGAGCTCACACTTAGTTAGTAGCAAAGCACGTTTCTCTTCTTTCCATTTACCTTCAGTAGTCAACTTTTATGTGCACTAAATATTAATGTAAAGCAAATTTCCAAATTGGGCTGGAGGTATGGTCCTGCCTAGTATGTACAAGGCCCTGAGTTCAATATCCAATACTGAAAAAAAAAGAAAATCCAAAAATATAATTAAAAAAGAGAAATAGGCATAACACCATGTTTGTAGATTGCAATGCTGTGTAATAAAAATTCATTATGAGTCTCAAGTAATTCCATATTTTCTAGTGGGTATATTACAAAAAGAAAAAAAGTTAAAATGCATTTTAATCAAATGTCTTATTTGGCCCAGTATATCCAAAATGTTATCATTTCATCCTATAATTAACTGGAGTTATTAATAATATATTTTGAATTATTTTTTCATACTCAGTTCTCAAAATCTGGGACATGTTTTACACACACACAAAGCATAATTCAGTTTTGACTACCATGTTACAAGTGCATAGTGGTCACATGTGGCTGGTCCTTCAAATGCAATGTAGCCCATTTTTTTCATATTACTTTTGTCTCTTCCTCCATGCATATGTACTATCGTATGGCCGCAGTTTCAAAGTATATTCAGATTGTGCTTTTTAAGTAATATAAACATTTGTCTTTTAAAAAAATGTTTAAGAATTATTTATTTTTTATAAATACACAAAGTTAATCTAATAGACACCTCATACCCACTTCTGAGTTAATAAACGCCACATTTTCTTTGGAAAATGTAGAAAGAATTAAAACAGTTAAGTTTCAGTTAAAGACCTCTTTGTGCATCCTAGTAGATCCTCATTTCTACAGTCATAATTTTTAGTTACTTATACCTGATAGGTCATTTAGATTCTTTTGAGTTTTAACTGCAGTCAGCATCTTGGAGCTTTTGACATCTGATATTTCCTTGAGATAAATTTGCTGGAGTTTTCCGAGGGGTACTGCCACACTATTATCTGGAAGGATCGGTTCTGACTTACAGCACTGTCCAATGTTCTATTAGGGTCGCCATTCCAGGTTAATGTCCGCTCCTGTTTACTTTCTTTTTTCAATTGCTTGCATTTTCATTGTAATGGGAATGGTGTGCACATGACAGAAAATTTGGAAGACACAGAAAGCTACAATGGACACTTTTTTTTTCTTTTTTTTTTTTTTTTGATACCAGGGATTGAACCCAAGAATGCTTAACCACTGAGCAACATCCCCAACCCTTTTTATATTTTATCTAGAGACAGGGCCTCACTGAGTTGCTCAGGGCCTTGCTAAGTTGCTGAGGCTGACTTTGAAATTGCAATCCTTCTGCCTCAGCCTCCTGAGCTGCTAAAGGTGTGCACAACCACTCCTGGCAATAGTTGACTGTTTTTAATATTTTCAAGGAGCTGCTGTAGTTTCTACTATGGTTTTTCCATGATATTTTAAATGCATTCAATGTCTCCTTGTCTGTAGACAAATAAGAGTGAGATAATAATACCACAAGGTAAATTCACAGCCCCTTCTCTTCAGTTCATGCTTAAGGACTCTGGCTTGGGCTTTGTGTCTTGTGTCTCTCAGAGCTGTCTTCTGTACTTGCCAATATTCTATTGGGTAAGAACTGTAGGATGAATTTCCAAGTTAGTTGTACACATTTTAATTCTGTTTTTTTTCCTACAGATAATGAATGTTAATAAACTAGAACATTATTAATGCCAGTGTATTTTCTTTCAATCATTGGCATATAGAACAGAAAAAGATAACAGGAAATGTTAATATGACATAAGTATGCTGACTCATTATAAAATATCAGTGTTCTGTAATATTTCTTATATAGTAACTTTTAAAATCTAATACTGCAGGGAATTTGAAATGAATTTTCATGTTTCTTTCCAATCATTAATAATGAGTATCTTTCAATATAACCCTGTAAGATGTGAAGCGTTCCAATGACAGTCTTGTCATGATGCTTTATTATTCCTACTTAAGTAGTGTATAATGAATGCTAATATGGAGAAGTTAATTGCTGCTATTTTTAATTTAGGAAAGATCCTGAATATAAATTATATGGTAATCTTTGATTTTTTTTTCTCCCCCTTCTGAAACCAGCAGACTAAAGCACAGGTAAAACGTAATAGCTGGCATCAGGGTGACTTCAATTATGAACGTCAGGAAACGTTGACTATCAGCTCAGCAAGAGTTAATGATTCTGGAGTGTTCATGTGTTATGCCAATAATACTTTTGGATCAGCAAATGTCACAACAACCTTGAAAGTAGTAGGTAAATATCTCTATGGGAATGTATAAATTACTGGCAATAGTTAAAGAAGAAATTACTAGATAGTTTCCTTTTTATGTAAATGGAATTCTAAGAACAGATTCTTAGAATTTTATTATCACTGAATGAATGAATGAATAATCTCCCTGTAGCCTCTTACAACTACAACACAAGTGAATCCCACCAGTTTCACAGGAGAAAAGTCTGTCTCTGAAGTTTAAACCTGTCATTCCCTGTGCCCCCCACCCTCCCTTCCCCGGTAAAGGATAAGTGGAGCATTTTCTAAAATTCTAGTCTTTGCTGAATGACTTGAGCTTGGAATTGGTTGTAGATGTTATTTTTATCAGAAAGGACAAATGTTCAGAGGCTGGAGTATTTCCGAGTCTTTTGGTAGTGTTCCTCTGCCCATCATTGTGATCATTTGTGGTACAGTCTGAGTTGGGCGTCTCCTGCTTGGAGCTCCCCTTCACCTCACCCTGTCAGCAACCTTGAAGATGATGGATGGCATAAGCCTTCAGGAAGGAGGCTCCCTGGGGCATTGGTTCTAGAGAATCAACTAGAAGAGGGTCATCTGCCCTGACCTCATCTTATCTGGTATGCGCAATTGGTTTAGCTTTGTCCTCTCTGCTCTAGAAATCCCACTAAATTTGTTTTCCAAGCATCTCCTTAAAGAGAGCAGAGTGTAGTAAAGTTACTTGAAGTTGCTTGATGTTTTAGGGGCCTGGGGATGTAGCTCAGTGGTAGAGCACTTGACCAGCATCCTGAAGGCCCTGAGTTCCATGCTAGCACACACCCCATCCCCAGAGTTTCTAGGTGTTTTTGATACTGAGAACAATAATAATTATCTTAATGCAGTCATATTCTTAGTGCTTGGCTTTAATTAAATACTTGTGGGGTGGTGGAATTCATCATCATGAGCAATATTGAAATGATGCAGTATTTGTTTACATCTCTCTCCCCCTCCCCAAATTTTCTTCAGTAATTCATGTAGCAGTGAAGAACTCTGAGTCACTCCATGATAATCTCATAAAATTTTGGTGTTTCTGCCCAAAAAGAAATTCTGGTGAGAAAGTATCTCACCAGAATGAATACAGAAAAGACACTTCTTGCAATTATACAGTTAGCACACAGAAAGTATACCAGTTTGTCCCTAAATGTGATTGTGAACCATTTATTAATTTGAATAGAAAGCTATGCTTTTAAAATATTAAACTCCATAAGCACTAATTTGCTAAGTTGATTAGGGAGCATGTTGATATATCAGCTTCAGCTCCAGAAAGCAATTAGTAAGGATGTTTTGAGCATATTGTTGTATGTAATCGGATTTTAAAAATCCATTCATCAATTTCCAAGAATTATAAATGTGTGACTGGAAAGACTTGTGGCTATGAAATTTGAATCTGGTTTTGTATTGTTTCAGGAGGGGGTCAGGGTGGAAGGGGAACAGGAAGAGACAGAGAAAAGTAATTTTTTAGGGATTGGTAATAGGATTTCATTCCAATGTAGAATGGGAGAGAGAAGGTGGCTTTGGGACCATCCTGATTTGGGTGGTGTTTTTTTTTTTAAGTAATTTTCTTAAATTGTGTATAGTAAAGTTATACATGATGTTACAGGGTTACATATAATGTAGATATAATATAGATATATATAAAATAGATGTAGATAATAAAAAGGTTACTATTGTGAAGCATATTGACACACCCAGAATCACACATAGTTAAGGGTTTTTTGTTTTCATTTTGTGGCTAGAGAAGCTTGAATCTGACCTAGTTTTGAGTTGAGGGCTATACTGCTTAACTTTCTAATGCACCCTACTTCAGCTCCACCTACATTTTCTTTTCTAAGAAACACAGTTGTGATCTTCCATGCTGCAAAGGAGAAGTAGCAGTAGGTTTCATGGAAGTATCAGGCATTGATTAAATGTTAAAGCATCACCAATTTCTTAATGCATAAGTACTTGAAAACGATTATACTTGATGTTATAACAATTGATTATACTTGATGTTATAACAATTCGAGTGGGGTTCTTTGATTCTTTTTGTTATAGCAACCAAGGTAAAGTTTTAATAATTCTTAACATTTTGTGGATTTGAAACTCTTTCACCTAAAGGCATAAGTCTATATTGAGCAAATTGAACTACAGAAATCTCAGGACTAAGTATGTTATATATGGTCACTGTGATAGAAATAATTTCTGTGCAGATATTGTCTGAAATATCTGAATACTTTGCATTGTGTACTGTTTTTGAATTTATGACCTTGAGAACCTGAAAATTTAATGCAGCATGCAGATGAATCTTTTTAGTCCCTTAAAGTTAACTTTGATTGGCTTATAGCACGGCAAGGTATGTAATTTAAATTTAGTCATAGAATGAGGTGGGGATTTCCATCTTTCTCCAGTTTTTATTTGAATAATTTTCTATTCTTGCCTGAAAGACCCTTTCTAAATTGGTACAATGGACAAGGAACAGTTTGACTGTGTTTTTTTATTCTGAACTTCTAGGAAACTAAAGAACAGTAAAAATGACAATGACAATCTCTTGCATATCTCATTATATTTACCCAGATAACACCAAAGTTAATGAATAATTTTAAATTTTATAATTAAATTTTAAAAAGTAAATAGAAGAATAAAATTAAATCTCTTCCATTATCCTAGTAACTTTAGAGAACGACTTAAAGGTTTTGTTAAACTGCTAATATTTTGGTATGTAAAAAGTTTAATTATACATATCATTTTATTTATATTCTCACACTTAAAATAAGAGTGGATATGCTATAGTAGGAAGAGATTGGCCTTGACTTCTTGCAGACCTGGGTTCAAATCCAGGCTCTGCTGCCTAGCTCCTCAGCCAAAAATACATCATCTGTTTCATCTATAAATTAGAGGTTATCATCAACTCTGTCTATAAATTAGAAGTTACCAGATCTATATTGTTTTTCATCTATAAATTAGAGGTTACAGTTCTTTCATTTAATTTTCAGATTAAACATCATGATTGTTAAGTACAATGTGTGCTAAAGTACTTAGGGTAGCTCTTGGCACTTCATAAACAGTCCATAAATAGTGGCTATAAAAATAACATGGACAATTATTTTATTGCTCTTTCTCAAGTTCTTTTTTCTTATGTAACCATTTCTAAGGCTGCATTATTTAACCAGTTCTCTATTTTGTCACCTCAAAAATTATTCTAACTAGTATCAACAGCACTTCTTTTGTGTCTGTCTGTCTGTCTACCCAACTTTAAGAAGAATTCTCAAATGGAAATTACAGGATTAGATTTAAAAATAGATCATTTTAAAAAATCTATATTGCGGAATGCTTTCTAAAAGAACTGTGCCAGTTTAGAGTGTGTGAGTCAGTGTGCTACTTTTGCCACACTCGCAAGATTCTTGAGTTTATTTTAAATTAGTTTTGCTATTTTTAATAAGGGAAAAGTGGTATGGTATTTTCATTACTAGTTTGGCCATGCAATTTTTCCTTCTGTATTTCAATGTCGTCTTTTCCCTGTTACCTTAATTAACTTTACTATATAGACATTTAAAACTGTTTATGTTCAAGTTTGTCTTGTAGGATGTTTTTCTTTTGTTGTTTCCCAAAAGTCTAGAACCTGCCACACCCTCCTGAGTCTGAGTGGAATCATTACTGTGGTTTAGTTAAAAGGATGCGTTGATTCTTCATTAAATTATTGTTTGATTTATCAGTGATGTATGATACATGAGGAGACCTAAGTTTATTTTTCTTCAAATACAAAATGACATTCTTTTATCACCTTTCTTAGTCATTAGAGCTCTTTCCTTTCTTCACTCATGGCATTTTTTATCATATGTACAAATTTATAGGGTCTGGGTCTGGGCTAATTATTTAGCCCCAATATCTACTAACCTAATAAGCATTGAGACTAGTGGAATGAGAAGCCTTTGGGGATGGTGACAAATCATTTACTGCTTTGGGAAGTCAGGATTTCCAGTGTATCACAGGAGTAGAGTAAAATGAACCAAAGCTAGTTAAAATTGTCTCACTTATTGCTAGAAGACAGTCTTTTTAATTCTAAGATGGTTTGTGCTTTTTCTTGGACAGTGGTGGATAACAATTTCTGTCTCATTTTGTCATAATTAGATAGAGGCTTCATTAATATCTTCTCCACAATGAATTCTACGATATTTGTAAATGAGGGAGAAAATGTAGATTTGATTGTTGAATATGAGGCATTCCCTAAACCAGAACACCAGCAGTGGATATACATGAACAGGACCACTGCTAACAAGTGGGAAGATTACCCCAAGTCTGAGAACGACAGCAATATCAGGTAAGAAAAGGACCTGAGCTGGGGCTCACATGCTTCTCCTGTCCTTCCCAGGTCCTGTTTCTGTGACCTGTCAATGTAGGAAGAGATTCTAGGACTAAGGGTTGGAGGGATAGGAGGGGTTTGGAGGTGTCCAAAGAAAGGAGGTCCAAGGCTGCCTCCTGAGTCCTCCTCTGGCTTTCCATTTTGTTTCTGGGGCATGCCCTCCATGGCCTCTGCCTTGGTCTTCTCATCTGTAAAACAGGAGAGGCTTCTCTCTTTGACAAAGATCAAATGACTAAGAGTGCCTGGGCCTGGGTAGAGCTGTATGCTTTCCACTTAGGGGCCATTGGCTAGAGGTAAGAGTGTCCTGGGCTGCGGACGGGGGATTGGAGGGAGGAAGATGGATTTGGGAGGTGTCCAGAAGATGGAGTGGGAAGAAAAAGGAGGGAGGGCCTGACGATGCTCTTAAGTTGGCTAATGAGAGCCACACCATGCAAGGAGAGGAGGATGAAGGTCAGTTTTCTGGGGGAAAGCCAGGTCAGTTGGGGTTTGTTAAATTTGAGGTTGACAGTTGAATCTTGAGTGGAGACGTCCAGGTAGGAAGTATCTTAGGACAGATTCTCTAGAAACAGACACAGGGATTGCAAGGGATTCATGCAAGGAATAAAGGACCTGCCGAGAACTTGGAGGAGGAGCCAAGAAAGGATTGGGTCAGGTGACCTCAGGGAGCTCTGTGCTGGGCATTGGTACACCCCCAGTCTTTTCCCTCATGGTCCACAGACCTGGCTGGCCTGTCAGCCTCCTGGTGAGTTCAAGAGCATGAGACTGACCCTGGGAGGAGGTTGCCGGCCCTAGGTGTAGTTGGGTGCACCCACAACAAGGGAATGTGGGGACCTGGAAGTAGTTCTGTGTGGAAGATGCAGGACAGAAAAGTCTGCCTTGGAGGTAGAGACTGGAAAGTTGTGAGCAGCAGCAAGTGGTTCTGAGTAGGTCACCCTTTGTGTGAGAGGAAAGTCTGATCAGGGCCACTGCAGATGGCCAGTTGGTCAAGGAATGCCCAGGGTGATATGTCCACGTGGTAGCCCAAGCTGGTTAATTAGCCCGAGGGTTGTAATAGTGCCCAGTCTACACAACCATATCTAGTGTCCCCGCAGTAAAGCAGAAGCTGGAACAGCAAATATTACAATAGATTCTGGAAAAGAAGTCTGGGGGGCAGGAAGAGAACCAGGAAGCAAGGTTGGGCAGCAGTATGGATGGTGCCAGGAAGGCTCTGCCACATCTGCATGAAGATGGTAGATGCGTGGATGCCAGCCCTCTGAGGTTTCGCCAGGTGTGTGGGGGGTGTTAAAGCCAACAGGGCCGGTGAGTTGAGGACACCCACAGAAGGAGGCTGGAGAAAGCAGAGATGGCCGGGAGAGTTTCCAGGGACAGAAAGAGAGGCCACAGGCTCTGAGGTTGCCTGGGCGCTCAGACGGCCTTTCCAATGCTGTGTTATCATACAGCAGGCGTTTGTCCCAAGTCAAGTGTAAGTGTTCGTTAATGTGGATTTTGTTAACACTGAATTAAGTGAGTCATATTTTACCCCAAACAGGCATCTGTTTCCAGGTAGATCTGAAAAAGATATGCGCTCCGAGGTGGAGGAGGTGTCCTCTGGGGACTGATTTATTGTGCTTCCCTTGTAGATATGTAAGTGAACTTCACCTGACCAGATTAAAAGGGACTGAAGGAGGCACGTACACATTTCTCGTGTCCAACTCTGATGTCGATGCTTCCATGACATTTAATGTTTACGTGAACAGTAAGTCCAAGGAGGGGCTCCTTATCTTTGTATTTTTATTGCATGTTGTGGCTCGTGTGTACTGCAGCTGCACAACTGAGCTCGTTGTGTACTGTGTAAATAATGTTTCATGATAATTTTGACCTTAACAAAGACCTCGTGGTTTGGTGGTTAGGAGAGAAAACCAATTCCTTGTCCTACTTTTCACTGACCACATGACCTCGTTCAAGTGGCACAAATTCTGGGGGCTGCCTTTGAAGTAAACAGGAGCCATCCAAGTTGAAAATGGCAAGTTGAGGGAAAACGTGTTATTATTGATTGTTGAAATAGGAGCCAGATGTTGAATAGGAGCCGGGTTGTGGTGTCAGGTGGGAAAGAGGCCGCTGAGCCCTGACATGATTTCTTTGTTGCACAGCTTTCTCTTCCCAGGCTCTGATGCGATTTGTGTTTAGATGGTCCTCCCTTAAGACCCATGCAGTATTGATTGATCCAGCTCAAGGGTTCTGCCAGAGTAATGGGAGGGTCCTGTGGGAGCAGGTAGCGAGCAGGTCTCTGAGGGAGGGTGGCTGTGCTCATGGGAACCTCAGCACGGCCTTGCTGAGATGTCACCCACCTCCTCCCTGCCCAAATCTTCTTCAAGAAATGTCTGAACAGGGGTTCAGGCCAAGGGAGCATGAGCCCCAGATGGAGCCTCTACCAAGTGCAGGGCTTCCTCCTGACTCTACACTGGGTCCTATTTGCATTTCCAGGGGAGGTTGAACCCATGCCTACCACACCATACCCACCAGAGTGAGGGAATAGCCCAGTAAAAGGAATGTCAGAATTGGCCCTTCTGGGGTCTGGGGGATTGGGAGACAACAGGGAACATTCCCTATAGACAATTTAGCAACTGGACTGAGTGCTTTGGTGTGTTCTGCTGCAAGAGGGGTTTTGGAAACAAAGGCTCCCAGCCCTTTCCTTGCCCCAAGGGGCTTACCTGCTGTGTTTTGCATAATTAACTCCTGTACTGCTGCAACTTAGCCAGGGCAATGGGGTGGGGAGCCTGATCCATTTAAAAATGAAGGAACAAAACAGCTAGTGAGTGACACTCTGGACAGGTTTTTGATTGCTAATCTAGAAATTTTCTTACTATATCAGCATTTCTAAAATTGCGTTCCCTAATACAATGTTAATCTGAGTTTAGATAAAGAAGGTCACATGCATATATTTAAACACATTTTTTTAAAAAATTACCAGCCTCTTTAGAATCTTTAATGTGCTGATGTGTATTCTGCCTCCCCTGGAGGGGGCTCTGGGGTGGAGTGTATTATCCCAAACTTGTTTGACCACAGAACTCGCCCTTTTCAAGGGAAACATGTTAATTATTATTTCAGTTCCTCAGAACAGTTTTGATTATGTGGTATCTCATTGGCCCTCAGTTCAAATGTTTCTAGATTAATTCAGATGTTAATCAAAGGAGCTCAGTATATTACACAGGGGCAAAATTACCTGCTGCTCAAAAATCTTAATATTCAACTAACCTAAGAGATGACTGTAGGAAATCAATATCCTCGCAAGCATACTGTTCATTCAAAACTTTTTTTTTTTTTTTTGGCACTGTAGTGCAGTAGAAGTTCTCAACCCATCTACAGCAAAGGACTCCCTGCCCCTCCCCCCCCAGATTCCCAATTCACTTCTTCCAACAATAACAGTGATTAGAGAAGTGAAATAAAACAACAGAGATGAATAAAATGCAAGCATAAGATTTTTCATTCATTAGATTCCACTGCTAAGATTTTCTTTGACAAATCACTCCTTCTAAATGTTCTCAGCCTCCCTGTCTTTCTGCTATGAACCAGTGACAGCAGATCATGGGTGTGGCATGCCCTCCAGAACTCACATGGAGAAGCTCAGCAGTCGGGAATTTTGTTTTCTGTTTCTCTTTTCCCTTGGCACCAAGGCTAGAGGGACTTTGCGATGGGTCCCTTTCTGTGCTCTTCATGCTCCATCTGCTAGAGAGCAATCTATCATTTGGTCTTGAGGTATTGACCCCAGAAGAACATTTCTGACTTTCTTCTGGAGGGCAGACTTGCTACCACTTTACTTATAAGACTAACTTGACATCCCACTAGATTATATTGAAATCACTTTCTCTGATGAACTTGTGCCTCTTTGAAACTAGATCAGATATGCCCTTAGCTTTCCAGAGGATCCCCCTCTGGTCATAGGAGACCTTTCCTGTTCTGGGTCCTGGGTGTCCAATACCCTGCTGTATCACTGGGGATACAGATGAAGACAAAATAGGCTCTGCCCTCTCTGGTTAAGTTCTTCAGGATCTCTCTTCATTCCTGTCAGTTTGTTACAGACACTAAGCTGACTAAAGGCATTCCCTTCACTTGCTAACACATTGGCCTTCCAAATGTGAACTCCCTCTGGTGGGGTGTTTCCCAAGGACTCTACATTTAGGGTTGGTTGATTTGTTTGTGGACTTTTTTAATTGAAAAAAATATACATATTTTACAGTATTATGAGATAGGACATTTATTTTGAAATTTGAAATCAAAAGCTAAATTTGTTTTAAAATTTAGAACTTGGAACAGTTGTGTCCTTTTGGGCATCATTTTAGATGGGGCATTATATAGATAGGTCTGCTGTATGGCTTACTCTGTAAATAAGCTTAGCCTCCAGGGTACAAGGAGTTTCTGCAAAAATTAGAATTAATAAAAACCAAGATAACAAAGGCACAGTGTTACTGTAGAAATTCAGGCTGTTCAGTGACACTGATGCGTAATTGCTTAATAGATTCACTGGTGAGAAATGCTAGCGGAAATCCTTGATTTGGAATGAATAAATGTTTGTTGGTAGAAAAAAACATTTGTTTTGAATTTTTCATATGTAGATTTGAATATATTAAGTGTATATGAGGTAGGGGGAGGGCTTTAAAATTACTGAGACTTTTAAATTATTGAGCTCAAATCATTCATGTTAAGAGAATATTTAATGTGTAACATGTTAAATTTAAGAATGTTTTAATTGTTTTTGATTTCTCTAACCAAGCCATGATATACGTGGGTCTGGTAAACTATCTCAGTGCAACTTACGGTGGTTTTGATGACCAAGAGTTAGGGTTTATTTTCCATCTTTGAATAGAACTTCCAATGGAAAGTTATCAGAGTTTTCATTAAAAAACAAAGCAAGCTGGGTGTGGTGGCACATGCCTATAATCCCAGGGACTGGGCAGGTTGAGGCCGAAGGATCACAAGTTTAAAGCTAGCCTAAGCAACTTAGTGAGACCCTGTCTCAAAAAGTGAGAAGGACTGGGGATGTAGCTCTGTGGTAAAGCACTCCATGGTAAAGTCCGCAGCACAAAAAACAAAGTAAAACAAAAGTCAGTTATTCTTTGCATTGAATTTCATTACTGTCATTCCTCTTAGAATCACTTATCCAAGATGAATATAGGAACCAAATTCCTAATTCTAAAATGTTTGATATCTTTTGGTGAACGTGGTGATGTTTCCCTTGCAGATGGAAATTAGGAGGAATATGGAATGCTAAAAACTTTAAATCTTTACCTCAAAGCACTTAATGGGCTTTACTCTTTCTCAAATTCCTGAAGATGTTAGAAAAAAATCAAGATTTTATAGTTAGCCTGTGCTACGTATTTAGAAATCCACAGTCTTTGGTTATAAGAAATATCATACAGTAAGATTTTTTAATCAGATCCAAGGCAAATAAAAGGCCAGGTTTGTACTTCAACCTTAATTTATATTAAAGTGAGTTTAATTGGCTCCACTGCATTAAATTTCTTGGGTAAGTAAGAAGCTTTATAGTGAATTCAAGTGGTAGAAAGCAAAGTAAATGTTTTGTAAGTTTATTTTGGCTTCTAATTCCAAATACTCATATGAGTCCTAAAGTAGTATATGTAATTATAGAAAAAAGTTATAATTATACATCAATTATTTTTTAAACCTCTGGAGTGATTTTTTTTTAAAAAAATGATCCTGTAACTTTAAAATAAAACTTCAAAGCATTATATGATAGCATTTCCAAATTGGTATTTTGAATTTAAAATATGTGGCATTTAAATAGTATGTTGGGGTCACAAAGAGATCCCTCTCCAAGCTTGAAGAAACACCCTGTAGTGACAAACCCCAGCCAGTTGAGGAGACTGCTGCAGTCTCAGATGGTGATGACTGGAGGCCAACATTGAGAACTGAAGAGTCTGCTTTCATCCCCAGGCTTATAAGAGCACCTCTGACATTCAGCTAAACTGGAAACCCAAGGACCACTGGACTGCATCAAATTAAGTCTCAGAAGTCGCCGAAGTCATTCCACTTATGGAATGGTGTTAAAGGGGGATTGAGATACAATTTAAGGACATGCTAAATTATGTATTATTTCTAAATCACGTGTCATGTAATTAACATCCTGCCTGGTGTTAGGTGATTACTTAGATCCTACAGTATACCAAAACCAGCCAAAGCAGTCCATCACCCGGAATGAAGTCTCTTGATGAGAGAGTTCCCCTTGGACCACACTTACAGAGCTTATGTATTTTTGGTCGTGGTTGAATCCGGTTACAGATGGCGGAACCAATTCTAGGTAGAAGCCGCCGCAGCGCAATGGCCTGCGAGTAAAGCACATGGCCAGAGCACCATTTGCCAAAAGAGAAGGTGGGCCTGTCAAGCCAGCCGTGTAGATTCTTGGGACTGCCTGCCAGCCTTCAGCCATCTGGGTCACCCACCTGACTGGAATCTCAGGGACTGCTTCCCAAGCTGAACCAGTAATGGCAGGCTTGCCTTCAAGGACTGCTCGGTTTCAGGCCTTTGGGCCACTATGCCCTTCAAGAAGAGCCTCATAAAACAGAGCAAAGTTACTAGAACTTGGTCTCGTTGAGGAGCTGGATATCTTTTCCTCCCTCATAATCTCTTAGCTTTCTGTTTTTTTCTTTGTTTTTTTGTTTTTGGGTGCTAGGGATCAAACCCAGGCCCCTCCACCACTGAACTGTACCCTAATCCCTCTATTTTCTTTAGTATAACATAGTAGATCTTCCAAACACATGGATGTTCAAGCCATACTTGTGTTAGAGACTAAAATTTTGAAATGTAAACACATTCTCTCTGCGTTTCTCCTTGAGAGATTTTACCTTTTAGTGTTTACCCCCATTAGGTAGATTCTATTAGAATCCTATATTAAATTATTGGAATTCTTAACCATGAAGTAAAGCTGGTGCTAGTAGAACTCCTCTCTGGCTTACTTTCTTGCTTTTGAGAATGGACTGTGGAGCTCATAAAAATAAAGCAAGTTTTAAACCAAATTCATTTACATTTTATTATTTACTAATATCCCTTATTACATATTCTTTCAGTGCATTTAAATTTTATTTTATTTTTTGTAAAAATGAGCTCATACTGCTTCACAACCTGAATTTTTGGTGTTGAATAGAAGATATGTTGTGAATATCTTTCCGTGACATAAATGCCCTTCCACAGCATCCTTTTGGTGTCTCAGTGTGAGGTTCTTGTAAGTGTGTGTCTGATGCAATTTGGAGACATCATGGAGTGAGGCGGGCTTCTGAAAATGATGTGACTGACTTTTAAAAGAAACCTGTCAGATGATTGTTTAAAGTTTATAATTATCTTGTTTAATCTTGAAGGAGTGACCTTGCTAAGTGCCTGGAAGTTAGTGAGGTCACCATCTGTCATTATCTTTCATGCTCTTGTGTCTTCCACATGTACGAAAGCGGCTCGGTTAGGACAGTTTTAACTTAAACAATAATTCTCAGATCTTCTTAGTGTGGTAGCTAATTTACGGAAAAACAGTTGCTTGTCTTTTCACAGTGATCTTTTTGTAGATAATGTGTGTTTATTTGAGATGTCAGACGGTGTTTGAACTCTGTTTTATTTTCTCTTCTTGAACTTGCAATGAATTTTTGTTCTCAGATCGGGCATGATGAACGTTGTTTCTGGTGCAGCTCTCTAATATCTTCTTATAAAGAGAATCTCTGGATACAAGAATGGTTTTAGACATTCAAATTAGAGAAGAAAAAATACATGGCAAACTACTTTTATTTTTTAGTTGTAGATGGACACAATACCTTTATTTATTTATATGTAGTGCTAAGGATCAACCCCAGTGCCTCACACATGTGAGGCAAGTGCTCTACTGCTGAGCTTCAGCCCCATGGTAACTACTTTTAATGGAGGACTTGATTCTCTTTTATTATGGAGAAATTCAACATTGGTAGCTACAAACTAAACATTTTTCCCCACTCAAGCATTGGTGTCCTTCCTTTTCCTTCATATCATAAGAAAATTGGGTGTGTTGCTGATTGGGGAGGGATCTGTTTAAAAGCTAACCTCTGGGAGGAGGAAGTAACCCCCTGGATGCTCAGGCCCTATGCTGTCCAGTTTGTGGGTTTTTTTATTTATTTATTTTTTAGTGAATATGGTACAAAAGTAGAGAAATAGGTTTAGGTCTGTAATTGCATAAAGTTTGCTGAGATCGTCCCTGGACTTTCCTAAATGAGAGCATGAGGAGCAGCTTTCGTACTGTGGAACTTCCACTCTAGAAATTTCCTTTTCAGTGGAGCCAGGTGTGTTTTTACATCAAATTAGCCTCCTTCATTTATAAATGTGTGCGGGGTCACCTGTAATTTAGTGGAAATTTAAATTAATCCAAGAATAGATACATAATTTTTCCATGGGCATAGTGTCAATAGCCTTCCCCTCCACTTCTGAATTATGTGGCAAAATGAATTAGCTACTTTTACAGTGTAGGAAAATAGCACTGAGCCCATGCCCGCTCTCCTTGGCAGCACGTGGGGTTGTGTTGTGATGGGTACCCTGGTCCCCTCCCTTATCTGGGTTACACAGCAGTGGGCTCCCATGATTCTGGCTGAGCAGGGCTTTCTCCAAGTAGAGAGTCATCATTTTTCAACTGCATCTTGAGATGGGGAGATCTTTTTGATGACTGTTTCGAACAGGGATTGGCAAACTAAGCCTGCAGGCCAGACCCAGCCTGATGCCTGGTATTGGATGGCTACCAACTAATTTTTTTTTTTTTAAGAAGTGGGAAAAACTCACAAGCTTTCATGAGGCCTGAATAAAATTCATGTCTCAGTGTCCATAAGTGAAGTTTCATTGGTACATAGCCATACCTGTTTGTTCAGGCCGTGTCCATGGCTACTTTTATATTCCAGCCACAGGGTAAGCTGGTGCGAGAGAGGCCTGACCTGAACACTCATCTCACCCTTTAAGGTGCAAGTCGACTGACTCCTATTTGAGATCACTGCTCCATTTCTTTTTCTCAGCCCTCCCTCCCTCCCTCCCTCCCTCCCTCCCTCCCTTCCCTCTCTCCCTCCCCTCTCTTCTTCCCTCCTACCCTCCCTCCCTCCCTCTCTCTTTTTTGTTACTGGAGATTGAACCCAAGGGCACTTATCCACTGAACCATATCCCCAGCACTTTTTAAATTTTTATTCTGACACAGGGTCTTGCTAAGTTGCTTAGCCCTCGCTAATTTGCTGAGGCTGACTTTGAACTTGCAATCCTCCAAGAGTCACTCTCTCAAAAACAGCTTGGTACAGGAGACCATAGTTGAATTGTTCTGTTTCTTAAATAGACTTCTATTAAAGTGCCCATACACCAATTTGTGGATATCCTTAAAAATGTATGAAATGCAGTCTATTCTGGGGATTTTCTCTAAAACAGTTTAATATTTCCTTTAGTATGTAAAAAAGTTAGCTTGAGTTATTTTTGTACTCCTAGTTTAGCTGATTTAAATTCCTCTGTTATCACAGTGTTGTGGCAGGAATGTAGGTTCAGCCAGACCAAAACCAGGATAGTGACAAATTTCTGAAAAGCACTGCTGCATTGCCTTTAAACACGAGCAGCTCTAGAATTGTACAAGCAGAAATTCACCCTTCAGATTGCTCTTCATTTAGTCTTTTATTATGTGGAGACTTGAGTCTGTGTTCTTTGTCCTGCTGATGATCTAGTGTGAGCAAATGTGCATGAGTAGTAGGAGATGGTTAAGGTGGAACCAGGCAAGAGAAGAGGAGATGAAGGAAGGAGAGACCTCCCCCTCCACTTGCCAGGATGTGCATGCCCGCCCGGCCCTCGTCTGCCAGCTCCTGGTATCTGTGCTATGTTCTTAAAATTCATTTTGTTCTTGTCTTCCACATGGACCTGATGGTAGGAAAAAGGAATATTTTTCAAGATCACAAAATCTGTGGGGTAAACCAGTGAATATTTAGGATTTTTAATTACATGAGCAAAGAATTCTCAGTAGTTAACTGCCTACAAGCTGATCACTGTTGTCAGAGACACCAGAATGACTCAAGTCCACAATGCTCTGAAAAGGAAAAAAGGCTATTTTTTTAATCTCCACTGGAAATACATAACTTATGTGCCTCTTAGGCTTATCTAAACCTCCAACTTGGGAGGAATTAGGGAATGTGTCATTTGGTACACTGCTTATTGCAGAAGAGCTAAGAAACCACTGCTCAGATTTAACCTGGAGAATTGCAGAGAGTTATGTATCTTTAACAGAAAATGTCTACTTAATACCTTACACATTAAGGCATTGAGGAGAATTGAGGCATTTACAAAATGCAGATGAGCCCAGATTTTCATTTTTAGGAATCAAATTCCTACCTTGCTCATTCTTTATGCATTAGACTTGCCATTTACAGCTGACACTGGAACAGTTTGTAACTAAGCTTTTTCACAATGAGATGTCACACCGCCAACACTCAGGACAGGGCTGGAGCCACTCACTGGCAATTGCCCACTTGGGAGACATTTGCGATCCATGCCTTCTCAATTCCACACCAGGGGTGCTCGTTTGCCTCACCCTGTTCCTGGCCCTGGTCAGGGTTCCTTGAAGATGCTCTAAAAAACCCCATTGCTGGGTCAGAGCCTTAGCCTACAGAAGCTCTGGAGGGGGCACCCAAGAATCTGCATTTAGCCTCTTTTAGTAAGTCTAATGCACATTGAAGATTTAGCACCGTCTGAGGCCCAACAGGACAAAAGCTGCTCAACTGGCCTCAGGTCATGATCCACCTGGGATAGGAGCTTTAAAAAACCACCTAATTAACCAGCGTACAGGAGCAAGTAGGCCAGCCAGACCGCAGTATTGCCTGCCATGGCCCTTGTATAACTGCTACCAGGTGTCATGCTAGGAGGCTTGGATCTTAGAGCACTTGTCACCAAAGCTAAATGTAATTGATTATGTAATTTTGAGCTGTTCCAATTTTTTAATTGAAAAATGTTTTATAGGTTCATTTTTGGCTACATGTTCACTATAGAATAAAATTAGAAAATAAGTCAAAAGAATGGAAACTATCTGTGTCCTTGCTACTCAGAGATAATCATTGTCAACATCTTAAGGTATCCTTTCAACCTCTTAAAGCATTTTTTCTATTGAGTAAATATTTAAGTCCACTAAAAGTCCATCCTGTGGCATTGTGGGCATTAGGTAGGATGAGTGACAAAATGAATGTAGGTTGAAGTAGATCTATGTTATGAACTTGATTCCCATTTGAGACCAATCCAGCTACCTCTGCCACCTATGTATGGGCTTCCCACACATCATTATTATCAGTTTTTTTAAAAAAATTCACATGGCTTGGCATATGTGAGGATTTCTTATGTTTTAGCAGCCTGCTGTAAGAATAGTAGAAATAATTCCCCTACCAAGAAAAGTCACTATTAGGCTCTTCTTCCAGGTCTATTCTTGTGACTATAGTTGAATGCCTTTGGAATCTTAAAGACTTGTTCCTTTGGGTGGGATCAATCCAGTGATTGCTCTTAATGTGTTCTCTGTGAGGTCGGACCCTGGGCTGGGAGTCAGAGGTATAACATCTATGATGCGGTTCCTGCCCCTGAGAATGTGGGAGGCTGATGGATGAGGCAGATGGAGCTCTTGTGCAAGTGTCAGGTGCAGGAATGGAAGAGAGACCATCCAACTTGGCTTTGGTGAGTTGGAGGTTGTTTAGAAAAGGAGGTGACACTTAAACCAAGTCCAGAGAGACCCCACCGTATGGTGCCTCCAGTCTTCAGCAAAGTAGCATTCTCCTAAGAGTCCCCTGGTTTTTTTGTGTTATGTCCTACTTTTCAGCCTGATCACACAGTTGCCCATGATAATTAAATGAAACTTGCCAGATGGATGCTTTTGCAAGATGATGGCTCGTCTTCTTGCTCTATTTGTGAAACCTGGCATTGGATCCAAACTCTCAAGGATGCTCCTACCTTGAGATCATTTTGGAGAGTAGTTCTTTTGTGTGTATTTGCCAAATGGCCTGCCCATCAGCAGGGCCAGGCTGAGTGACAGGTGGGTGTGTCATGCATGTGGACACTCAGATCCTTGCCAACTCATTTTGCCTCCAAGGAGATGAGCTACTGAGAGGTTGTTCTACAAAGATGTCTTTTATCAGTATTACCTTCTTTTGGGGAGATAGACTTCCCAAGCTTCTGATCTGTCAGTCTTCTCAGCACATTTAATGCTCTTATCAGTTGCAATATAATTAATATTGAATTCCCAATACACCTGGTTAAAACACATACACATTATCTCACTATCTTAAAGAAGCAATTTTCAGATCATTGAAGGGAATGCTAAGAGTGGCAGACACAGTTAATCTGTAGAAAACTTGATTAGCCAAGGAGGAGAGGTGCTTTGATTAGAAAAGGATGAATTAGTAATAATGATTAATAATAAATGCATCATCTCCTTTCTGTGAGTCATTCTTTGTTCTTTGTATGCACCGTCTCATTTGTCTTATTTCAACATCCCTGTGAGGTGGGTACCACTATTACTCCCATTTTACACATGAGGAAACAGAAATTGGGAGAGAGAGTCAGAAACTTAATAGGGAGCAGGGAACCGGTGGTAGTGCGAAATGGCATTCAGATTGCCCACCACACACTGGCCTTCATGGTTCTGTATTCAGGTGTGGCCTAGCCAGTGCTGCCCCTTTAAGGGTACAGGTGGGCACCATCCATGCCCCCAAGATGAGCACAGTTTAGGTGCCTTGTTCTCAAAGGGCTAGGCGCCTTCCAGCATATTCCCTTTACAACAGATAAACATAAATTCATCTTCCTTTCACTTCAGAAATAATTTCAAGAATTTGAAATTGTTGAATATCCATTGATTATTGTAGTTACACAGAAGTGTCAAATTAGAGCCTTCCTGCTGATACAATTTATGTTTTTGCTGATTATACCCAGACTCTAGATATGTGTACGAATAAAATTCTTGGGCTGGCTTTCTCTTCTAATTTTCTGTCTGAATTTTGCATTCGAAATAAAGATTTGGAGTTAAAAGCACATTTTATCTTTCTATGTTTTCGCTTCCCTATAAATAGGATGATTCCGTTCTTCGTCGACACCACCCTCCTCGCCCCCTAAAAGGAGAGTAGGGTTATCCTGTATCTGTTAACAACTCCTAATCTCATCCATTCCAGTTCCCATAATAACTTGAAATCCTGTGGCAGGTAGAGTAATTTGAAATCCCACTGTCAAGAATCCTTTAAGCAGGATTTCTGCATTTAAAACATTTTGGACTCCTAGAGCCCTGCCCAGAAGCCGTCTTTCAGATTGTCCCTGTCTGGAAGCAGAAACCTGCCAGGTGGTCGTGCAAACTCTGCTTCAGAGATTTCCTGGAGACCGCCATGTCTGCAGGGCGGGTGGGAATGGTTCCCACTGGGCCTGGGCAGCAGTAATTGTGAAAGTCATGGCTGGACCCTCCTGTCCGCTTCTCTATAGCTTCCACTCACTGGTTCAGAATCTCCCTTTGAACATGTTCCCTTAGGCTCCTCGCAGCCCCCCAAAGGGTTGAAGGATTAGAAAGAGTGGGGTATATCTTGCTGGGTTTTTTCAGCAGTCTGACATATGGCCACTTCTCTTTTCCTGCAGCAAAACCAGAAATCCTGACTTATGACAGGCTCATGAATGGCATGCTCCAGTGTGTGGCAGCAGGATTCCCAGAGCCCGCAATAGATTGGTATTTTTGTCCAGGAACGGAGCAGAGGTGAGATGATTATTTTGGGCACTGATTAAAATGCAGAAGGGAAGGACTACAATTCAGTTGAATATCAAATGTGGGTTCAGATTTTTATTTTTATTTTTTTTTTTAAGAAAAAAGTGCTTTGTTTTGATTATTTTTTTCCCCTATCCAAGTGGCTGTTTAGAGGGGATAATGGCTATATTTTTCCTTGTAGACATTAATTTTGTTTGCTGAAAAATGATTACTGAATGACTTCTCTATTTTGGTGGTTATCTTTTTGGATTTATCATGCAATTTCTAGCCTGCAGGTAGATAAAGCAATTTTCCAGGACAGAGTAATTAGATTTCCATTCTATACACAGGAGGTAATGTGTGTGGGAAATGTGGCTGTAGTTATCATGAAAAAATTACCTCAGAAGTTAATTGCCAAGTTACCAAAAAGTAATGATCGCACAATTACAACATACATATGGCATTTGTAAGCGACGGGTTTTATAAAGGTTTTCTCCTTGATTGGGTGCCCAGCCCCTGAACGGGGAACATCTGGCAATGTGCTGCTTCTCCCTCGCAGTCCACACTTAAGCCTTAAATTGTCCTTTCACATTACCTGAAGACGAAAATGGGGTCAACATTGCTGTTTTTATCCTTCAAATGCTATTTTATGCTCTGGCTTTAGAAGCCGGGTTTAGCATCACAACTGAATAGTTAGGATGCGAGGGGAAATTTTATTTTTCCTGGAATAGACAACATGTCGGAAGAGGTTACATAGGCTTATCATTTGGGGATGAGCTTTAGTGGAATATTTTCTTTGGGGCAATAATAAGAGGGGTGTAAGACCCCTGGAAAGCAAGCCCACGGTGGAAACAGCCCCTGTCGCTGCAGCCTTCAATTCAGCAAATATTTACAGAGGGCCGACTGTGCCAGGTAGTGCAGAGAACATACTGGAGTCCCTTCGTTTATGAGTGTGTATTCTAGTGGGTGGAGAGAGACAGTCGACAAGATAAACACCTAACACAGGTAGGTGTTAAGAAAGGAAGGGGAAATGTCTGGGCATTTTAAATAGTGTAATCAGGGTCTCACTGTGAGCAGGCTCCCTCCCTGTGGTGGTAGAGTAGCACCAGATGGTGGACATATCTGTCCACCTAGAACCCTGACCTCAGGTCCTTGTTTCTGCAGTTCTGAGGACTTCCCTATCCTTGTCCTTCTAGATTTTTCTTGCTTTCCTCTCCATGTTCCTCCTTTCCAGCCACTCATATGCCCTTTTAATATTTGTTTATTTCTAAGGATCTGTTACTGTATGCCAGGATCTATGGCAGTTGCTATGATTCACTTTTAACCTTTTAATATTTTAGTAACCCTCCAGGATGGGTATTATCCCCTTCACAGCTACAGAAACTGAGTCCTGGAGAATTGATGTTGCTCATCAGAAGTCAGCAGAATAGGCATATTTGAGGCAGGATTCTAACCCACATCTAACTCCAAAACCTCTCCCTCTTTCTTCCCTTCCACAGTACTTTTCCCTCTCCCTGGGCCACAAAGTGCTCATCCCTCGTCAGACTCTGAAGACTATGAAAGGGAGTTTTACCAATGATGAATCCTTTTGTTATAAACGTTAGGCAGGTGCAAGGTGTCTGACGTGTCTGTGTGTTCTCCCAGCGTCAGCCTGCGTTGTTTTCTTGCCTCTAGATGTTCTGTTCCAGTGCCACCAGTGGACGTGCAGATTCACAACTCGTCTGTGCCGCCATTTGGAAAACTCGTGGTTCAGAGCTCCATAGATTCTAGTGTGTTCCGGCACAATGGCACAGTGGAGTGTAAGGCTCACAACGATGTGGGCAAGAGTTCTGCCTATTTTAACTTTGCATTTAAAGGTAACAACAAAGGTATATTTCTTTTTAATCCAATTTAAGGGGATATTTAAGCTCAGTCTACCATATCAAGCATGATTTTAAGTCCATTCCAACATTGACCGTGTCATTTCTGATAATACCTGCATCACACCATACTGTCATCAAACCTGACAAATGTCGTCCCATAGTAGCTTGTTAATAAAGGTTATGCTTTTACTAGAGTAATTTTAACCACATTACCATATATATTTTATGTGTGTGCATGTGTACACACTCATGCGTGTGAATACCTGTCTCTTTCTTACTAATTGTATATTTATAATTGTCTCCATTAGAATGGGATAGAAAGTAAATAGGGGTATATATTTATGCTCAAACATAATTAGATCCATTTAAATTTTAAATTTGATTTAAAATTTTAGTCATTTAAAATAAGTCAACACTTTACCAGACACTATATCATAATGTTTACTTGGTCCTTCATGTAATCATGTGAGCCAGCCATTTCTTTAAAATTGCCTCATAATGACTAGCTCTTCTAACATAAATTAAATGATCCTTGAAGACAAATTGATGAATTTGTATAAAGTTAGAAGAAGACAGAGAAACTGGAAACCTCAGTTTTTAGGGTTTCGTTTTTTGAGGTTTTTTGTTTTGTTTTGTTTTGTTTGAGTTGGCAAAGATGAGTGCCAAAAAGTTGTTTCCTCAGGTTTTGAGTAATGAGGGAAAGAGTCTTACATTGTTCTCCATTATTGATTTTTTTTTTCAGACAGAGAACTAAAAGGACACTTTGTAAATCACTTTTTCTTGGTCATAAAATTACATTTATGCACAGTATAGAAAATTTGGAGAACACAAGAAAGCAAAAAGTTGAAAATATAAGCCACCTAAAAAGGAAGTTTCATTTAAAAGTAGTCCAGGGCAGGAATTTGAAATACAAAGTCCACTCAGACATTGCTTTTCATGGAAAAAACAACATAAAATTATTCATGGGGTACAGAGATCTCAACTTCTTAGCAATCTGGCTTGGCTTGTACTTTTATTGATTCATTTGAATAGCGAGAGTCAGAGATGGCCAGGGTGAGGATCTGAAACTCATGGCTGTGTCCTCTGCATGGGCTGTAAGACGGGAGGTGGGTCAGTTGGGAAGGTGAGGCACTCCTGTCTGGCTAATAGTTTATGATCCCCATTTCTCTTCCATCTTAGAGCAAACCCATCCCCACACGTTGTTCACGCCCTTGCTCATTGGTTTCGTGATCACAGCTGGTATGATGTGCATCATTGTGATGATTCTGACCTACAAATATTTACAGGTAACCATTGATTTGTTCTCTCCCCTGAGTGCTGTAATAACTGAGGCATTGATCATTAAAAGGTGATGTGTCTTTCCCTTTCTCCCTGCAGAAACCCATGTATGAAGTGCAGTGGAAGGTTGTCGAGGAGATAAATGGAAACAATTATGTGTACATAGACCCAACACAACTTCCTTATGATCACAAATGGGAGTTTCCCAGAAACAGGCTGAGTTTTGGTCAGTATGCAGCAGGGGCTTTCCATGCAGCCCTTTGTATACATGTAACAGTTGTTTTGGGGAACTCAATGGCTTCCTTTGTTTTATTCCACCTGAAACCAGAAGTGTGTCTGTGTGACATTTCACAGAAACTGATTAGGTGTGGCACAGAGGGCTCTGTGGGGAACCATGTGTGGGGTATACTTGTCTTTGAATTCCTTTGTCCATTTTTCAAATTTGCAAATAGCCCTTTCATCCCTCTGCCACTGCTTACCTTGTCGTCCTCCTTTCTGAAGGGAAGACCTTGGGTGCTGGCGCCTTTGGGAAGGTGGTGGAGGCCACGGCCTATGGCCTAATTAAGTCGGATGCGGCCATGACGGTGGCTGTGAAGATGCTTAAACGTAAGTTCCTGCAGGGTACTGCACGCGCCCGAAGCCAGTTTGCCAAGTTTCTTGTTTACTGAAGCGAGATGTTTACAATTTTAGCAAGTGCCCATTTAACGGAGCGGGAAGCCCTCATGTCCGAACTCAAGGTCCTGAGCTACCTCGGGAATCACATGAACATCGTGAACCTCCTGGGAGCGTGCACCATCGGAGGTGAGCCCGAGGCCCAGTTGCCTTGTATTGTCCGTCAGGTGATCAAATGAGAGACATTTTAATATGATTTTGATGATATTTGATCATAAACTGCAGGATTTTTACCCAAAGTTTTATTTTCTCTTGGTACATTTTGTTTCATTCTTAGAACATGGATTTTATCGTTTTTATGTGATGGGAGCCTTCAGACTCCTCCTAGTTACTTTGAGATGTGTTATTGCTCTATAGACTATAGTTGCCCCGCGTACTGTTGACCATTAGAACCACTGCTCCCTCCCTCTGCATTTGGTTGCCCATTTTCTACTCTCCCCCTCCTCTTCCCTGCCCCCATTGACCTCTGTCCTGCTCTGTTTTTAAACCATCAACTTCTTTAGCTTCCACAATGAGTGAGAACGTGTGCTATTTACTTTCCCTTGTCTGGCTTATTATTACCCTGATCTGATCACTACATGTTGTATCCATGTATCAAATTATAAAATATTCCATAAATAAGCACAAATGTTATATGTGAGTGAAAGAAAAGTATTTGGGAATTTACATCACAGGGATAATTGAATACCCAACTTAATGGATAAATACATGAATTTTTAAAAAACGATTTTAGTTTTATCATCCTGAGGAGGAACAGCCCAGGACATACACCAGTTACTGTCATGTATTGTTACCTTGATAGCAACCTTTGAGTATCTCATCTTGACCAGAAGACTTTTCTTATCTTGCCAGCTTTATATATGCTTAGTCAATGAAGGGTTAATGCTCACTTGCACACCATAATTTAAAATAGACCCTTGAACCTCCCAGTTTTCAAATGTACACCAAATGAAGCAAGCTTGCCACTTCTTTAAAAATAAAATTTCTAATTCTGAAGCCTTTGTTGAGGTTCCTCTGAGATTGTTTGCAGAAGGCATTTTGGTCTAAAGGAACACAGAAGGATGGGATGAGCTGTCCTCCTCGGGACAAATCCACAGGAAGGTTGATAGCTTTAGATACTGTCTTAAAACAGCCCCCAAATGTTGCTTCTCCACATCTTGAATTGTTCATGAGACAATTTCCACCTGAGGTAATTAGTTGCCTTTGAACTTCAGAACTGCAGCTTTAAGCATCCATAACACCAAAACTCTATCCTACTCGTCGTGCTCAGAACACAGGTCATTTCAGGTTTTCGCCCACTTTCCAGTCTGGTCTCAGCTGGCTGTTCCTTGTGGTTGATTTTCCTACTGTGCTGCAGTTTGGGCTCTTCATTTCCATAATAACGTTACGGAGAGTAAGTGAAGCCCTGCCGTAAACAGAAATGAATCAAAGGCTTCACGTAGGAAGCGTGATGATAGCAGAACCTTTGGAAGCAGTAACTTCTATCTGCAAAAGCAGCAGTCCTGCTTGCCTCCTGATGCTCATGTCACTTAGAAATTTGGGTGGAAAGGGGCTTGCTTGTTTTATTTTAGTCCAGGGATGCTGCTTTCCTGATTAGTGATGTTAACAGAGAGAATTGTATTGAGACTAAGAAGGCTCGGCCACGGAAGTTGGGTGTTAATGGCCATGGTCATACTCTGACGGGAGGCAGGATTATCAAAGTTATATATCACCTGTTTCTAATCTTTTCTTATATCCTTGTAGGACCCACCCTGGTCATTACAGAGTATTGTTGCTATGGTGATCTTTTGAATTTTTTAAGAAGAAAACGTGATTCATTTATTTGTTCAAAGCAGGAAGATCAGGTAGACGCAGCACTTTATAAGAATCTTCTGCATTCAAAGGAGTCTTCCTGGTAAGACTGATTTGCATAAGTAGTCAGCTGTTGACAGGCAGTTTGTGGGGTCATAAGGGTTTGCAATCAAGGCTGATTCTTTAAAAAATGAACCAGGTACTCTGAGGTGCAAAATCAGAATTATTAAATTATTTAAATGTGATTAACTGTTTAGGAAGTTGGAATAGTGTTTCTGAGGATTCAAATCATGGTAAAGTTAGGTGTTTGTTGATTTTTTTTTTTAATGCATTTTTAGGTTTTTCCCTAAGCCTAAATTCTACATGACTGAATGGATTCTGTATCTCTTTCTTTTATCATGATTCTGCTCCTGCCTGTGTATTTCCATTTGTACCGTTGAGCTTGGTACTGTATGCATCTTTACAGTGTAAGACTGTTTATAGGGAAAATGCTAGAACCTGTCAAGTTGTCACAGCAAAGTCCTTTAAAACTTATAGCAGAAAGGCGAAGAGCCCGAATGCATCTCTACGTGAAGGCTTTTGCCATCAGCCCCTGAATCACCCCTATCTGACTGACTCCGCACTTAATTCATCACGCTATAAGAAGCATAGCTGCTTGAGCACATTTATGAAAGTTCTGGACCTCATTCTCTTCCCTTTCATCAGCAGCACCATTCTGAAGTTGAATGGTGTGTCAGGAACCTCAGGTTCTTTGACAACCAGCATAGAAGTGTGCACTGCCATCCCTCCCATTCTTCCTTTCTGAATGTATTAAGACCCACCCCTCAAGACCTCTATATTCACTGGGCCCAGTGACAGTCCTAGTCATGCCCAGTCCCTTTCCTTGTATTGCTGCAGCACTGTGTGGATTTCACCTCTCCTTTTAAACTTCACTCCAAGGTCTAGGGGTAGAGCACAGTGACAGAGCACGTCCATAGCATCTGAGAGGCCTTGGGTTCAATCCCAAAGAAAATAAAAATTTTTATCTCCTTTCATTTGAGATGGTAAGACTTTGCCTGCTAAACTCGGTACCAGGCCTCAGTAAATATTATTGATGAGTTACCCCTTGAAGCCATTTTTTATACCTCTGGCTAGAGTTGCAAAGGTGAAATTTTGTACTTTATGTTTTCAGTCCTGTAAATTTGAGTAAAGTGGTAGGAAAATACCATAAGACTACCTTTCGTTGGTTTTCCCTGAGCATGTTCTCTTTATATGAAGACATGAGCCACTGCGCCTTATTTCTAAAAGCTTGGCCCTATATGTATTTTTTAACTTTCTGAAATAATGGCCTGAATTGTTCAGTCCTGTGTGGTGTTCTTTGTGCTTTGGGATCCCATATGGGTTTGGAGCCACCAGCACACTCTGAAGGAGGTTGTTGTCATGGTGTTTCTATGCTAATCAGAAGCAGGAAGTACTAGAAATCTTGAAGACTCTCCAGCCAAATGTTGCAGATTCAAGAGGTCCAGATGGTTCAGAAAATCATCCAAATTATTGGTGTTTATCTGAACCAAACTTGGTTTTTTTAAACCTACTCCTATCAGTCACTATATGTTAACCATCTCCCCGCTAACACATCTCCAAAGCTCTTGTTCTTTATCTTGCATCTTGTCACTCGGGGGGTGCTAATTTAGAGAGTTTGAAGTAATATAAGATCATGTTTTGGGCTTTCTGTTTCCTGTTAAATCCAGCAGGTCTAGAGATGGAACACTTCTAACCCAAGTCTCCACAAAAGGACATCTAATTCCTGGGGATTGTACTCTTGTATTGATTTTTAAAAACTTAGGTCTTAGGGAACATGATTTTTACGCAAGTGTTGTGTTGCTTTCCTCCAGTAAAATCAGCCCATTGTGTAACAAAATGAACGAGGAGATAAATCCTACCTGCTACTACTCCCCTAGAAAAGCTCCCCTGTCTATTCAGTCATGACCTGATGGGTGCTTTGTCTCTCCTAGCAATGACAGTAGTAATGAGTACATGGACATGAAGCCTGGAGTTTCTTATGTTGTCCCAACCAAAGCAGACAAAAGGAGATCTGCAAGAATAGGTGGGTAACTATCACACAAGCAAGCAACTTTATTTGCAGAGGGTAGCTCATACTACTGGGGAATATAACATCATTGCCAGCAGTGACCCTCCCATGGCAAAACCAATGGGCAATGCTGTTCTAGTTCATAAGTGGGTATTTGGGGACAGAACATGCGTTTCTGTATCTGAGCATCTTTCTATATATACGAGATTTTTAAAATGATTTCACCATCCCTCTAAGGATTTTGTAACGCAGCCCAGAGTTGTTGAATATTGGTGTTGCAATTCACTACCTGCCTTTCCTCAGTACTGGGGAGGTGATTTGCCTGCAAGTTCACATCCACTCACTGATGGCCCCAGCCTTTGGTATTGTCATTGCTACTGTCTGTTTCCAACCTTTAAGGCTGTAATTGCTAAGAAAATCCCTGTCTTCCTAACAGGCTCATACATAGAAAGAGATGTGACTCCTGCCATCATGGAAGATGACGAGCTTGCCCTCGACCTGGAGGATTTGCTGAGCTTTTCTTACCAGGTGGCAAAGGGCATGGCTTTCCTCGCCTCGAAGAACGTAAGTGGGAATGATTCTTGGAAGAGTCAGTCTTCTTTTTTTTTTTCTCTTTTGAGAAGAGAGCATTTTAGAGCCCTAGTTAGAATGCAGAGTGTCATTTTGAAGTGTGGTAACCAAATGCAGAGGAAATTTAGTTTCTTCATGTTCCAACTGCTGTCTCTTTGGAATTCCTGTTCTAATTCATAAGCTTTAAAGTGCAAACCTGTCTAAATGAGCTTTCCATGAATATTCTTTTATATGCAGTGAATTCATTTAAAACTTTTGGCTTTAGGATATAGGATTTGCTCCTTGAAAATAGTAGGATAGTATTATATCAGCAAAAGCAGGGGCATACCTCATAGTTGCTATGCTCGGTGAAGCATATAGTTGGGTTTTATTGAAGTTAGACCCGAAATGTTATATGTATGGCTTATGAGGTAACAGGAAATAAAAGGTCAGAGAGAATAGGAAATTTGGAAAAGATGGAGATGGGAAGAAAATGATGGAACCAAAACAAGAAACATGGATTATGAAAGGGTGGGAGGCATTCTCTTAAGAAATAAGAATGAACGATGAGAACGAGGTCACACAACTCGTACCCTTAAGCATCACTAGTGCCATTTCCAAACAATTACCAAACTGAAAGAGGATATAGAATAGCTGAAACAAAGACCCTTTTCCTTACATCTTTGAGAGATGTCAAATTGAACTTGCAAAGACATTTTAGGAGGTCTTTGAAAGGACATTCAAAAAGGTGCGTGCAAAATGAATTTTCAGTTTAAAACAGATACAGCTTGACTATTTACCATATATTTTCCTATGAATGAAAGTAGTACTGGGGGGACATTGATTAGAATTGGTTTTGAAAGTGATTATAGTAATTAGGGTGCTGATAATGTGAAACAAAAATGTGAACATTCAAGGCATAATTTTGATTTTTATTTTTGGTGCATTAAATACTTTGCAACAAAAGTTTTGGATGTTTTATAATGAAAGCAGGATTCTAGTATCAAAAATAGTTTTCACTCTTTGAAAGTTAAAATGAATTTCAATTGGTTTTTCTTTTCTCCCCCAACCTAATAGTGTATTCACAGAGACTTGGCAGCCAGAAATATCCTCCTTACTCATGGTCGAATCACAAAGATTTGTGATTTTGGTCTAGCCAGAGACATCAAGAATGATTCTAATTATGTGGTTAAAGGAAATGTGAGTACCCGTTCTCTGCCTGACAGTCCTGCAAAAAGATTTTTAGTTTGAAGTTTTAATAAAAATTGTTTTCTAAGATTTTCATAATGCAAATTCTACCTTGAAATATCATGCATTTTAGCAGTCAAATTAAGTGTACTTCAGCAAAATTTGCATGGAAAGTTGAACATTACACTACTAACATTTGATAATAGAATTCCTAATTCTAATTGTGTAATTATGGGGCATGTGAAGGAAACAGAAATAGCCTTAATTTTCATTATAGTCTGAGAATAGCAATGAACTTGATTTTGCTCAAGTGTAGCAAATGTAGACCTGAAGGTCACAGCAGCCGAATTTTTTTGGAGATTGACATGGTATGTGAAAATGATTACAACCTGAGATCCTGTTCGGAATGTTGGATCTTATAATCAATAGAGGGCTATTAAGTAGGTTCATAAATAATAATTGGTTTATAGAACATGGTAAATTTTTTCAAAGTGCTTTATTTCATTGGCAGTTTTCATGATATCTTCAGAATGAACCCATGCCCTTACAATGTGGTGTCTTTCCATTTTTAATAGTTGGAGGAACTAAGGCACAGTATATAGTAGTGATTTTTTTTTTTTAAATCTGAGATGACCCTGGTCAGTAGAAGCTGAAACCAGAGCTCCTGATTTTCAGAGGAGTCTCCCATAGGTATGGAAAACGTACCCTCCTTTATATATATTCTTCTATGCTTATTTTCCCAGGCCCGTTTCCAAAGTCCAGATTTATTCCTGGAGGTAAATTTTTGTGTCCCTTACCATAACGTAACATTTTCTCCTTCATTACTGTAGCATCTCTGTTGGTAGGCTGTGCTCGACTTGGTTTTTATAAAAGTATGGCTGGGTTTAATCCTCTGACCCAAGCACATCATTCTGAAAAAGCTCCCCAGAGGCCAGCTATCATCACTTAGGAAAGCTGATAAAACCAATTTCTCTTCCTCCTGGTTCAATACTAAGTCTGAGTAATTGTGACAGTAGTCATGCCACAGCTTCTTATTTGCTGGTTATTATGCTTGACAGGGGTGGGTGAGGTCCCACCAGACCTCTAGATTGTACACTTCAGTCCGAGTTAGTTAACTCACCAATCACTGACATTGCTGTCCTCGTGCTACTGGGTGTAGAGAATTTATGAAGTAAGTTAAAAACAAGAAACACAACATGTTACTGCCCCCCCCCCCATTGATGTCATCATCATCTGAGATTTCCTTACTTTGTCAGGTTCTCTGAAAATTCTCCCATTACATAGAAGTTCTTAGTCATTTTTATGCCATGGGCCCCTTCAGAGTCTAGTGGAGTGTACCAGCTCCCTTGTTAGAATACTCTTTTGAATGCATAAAATAAAGTACAGAAGATTACCAAGGAAAGCCATTACA
>JAJEJO010004434.1:335528-369851 GCA_020662805.1 Glaucomys volans
CACATCGTCTATTTATGCCTTAAGACAATTCATGGAAAAAAATTGGAAGTATTGCTTTTTGTTTTATAGAAGAAGATTCTAAGGCTTAATTTTCAGTATTTAAATGACTTTTCCAAGGTATTAGTGAGGGATAGTTTGGGTTGCATTTGACAGAAAATAAAAGAAAGCTAAGGATTGCAGGTCAGGTGCTCAGGACCAATCCTTCTGCCTTTGTAGGGTTGGCCATTCCTGGGTGTAGCCCTCGTCTTTATAGTCCAGGGAACCACCAGATAGAAAGCCAGCCATTGCAGCCAAAAGGCAGGGTGGAAAGAAAGAGAAAGTGACACTCCAAGGAGGAGGGAAGAGACCCACTGTATTTTAAGGATGCTTTTCTAAAGCCACCACACAACAGGTTATCACTGAGTGGCCAAAAGGAAGCCTCAAGGCTACAAGTTGTTGCAGAGCAGTCTGGGAAATGTAGTCCTCCTTGTGGGGAGCCATGTTTCTATTATTATGAGGGAAATGTTCAGGGGCAACTAAGCGATCCAATGGTGGAGCCAGGATTAGAACCCATGTCTGTCTGTCTGACTTCTGTGCTCTCACTCACTGTGCTGTACTGACTCAAGGTCCCCATCTTTAAAATGGGGATGATATGATCATGAGCCACCCATTCCACAGGTTGTGGGGGTCATCTGAGGTCATGTAGGCCAAAGAGCTTATGCAATGGTACTTAGGTTGTCATCCCCATCTTTCCTTGGGAGAGACATCTGCAGGAATATTTCCTATTCTGCTTTTTTGAGCTTCTTCATTAACATGGTTGAATCTATTGTGCTTCCCTCCTAGGCCCGACTGCCTGTGAAGTGGATGGCCCCTGAAAGCATCTTCAACTGTGTGTACACATTTGAAAGTGATGTCTGGTCCTATGGGATTTTTCTGTGGGAGCTCTTCTCCTTAGGTAAAACCGTCCTTGATAATAGCACCATTATTAGACTCAGTACATCTTCTTGAGATTTCATGAGTGTCCCGCTTACTTGTATTGATGATTGTGATTTGCCGACTGTTTGTGCTTCAGGAAGCAGCCCCTACCCTGGAATGCCAGTCGATTCCAAGTTCTACAAAATGATCAAGGAAGGTTTTCGAATGCTCAGCCCTGAGCATGCCCCTGCTGAAATGTAAGGGTCAAGAAGTTTTTCCTTTTAGATGATATTTCCCCTTTTCATTTTCTTTTTAGAGACAGGAATTCAGATATTGAGGGTTTACATTAGCACAGTTTGAAATGTCATTCGGTTCCTTTTGTGACACTGATCAAATGTCACTGCTGTAGTTTCTTTTCATAATCTCTTGTCACCCAAAATACGGAAACTTTGGACAATATCTTACACAGACAGTGTTTGCATATGTCATCTTGTGTCCAGGGGGTTAGCCCTGGGATTCTCACAGAAGTGGTTGCATGGCATACTCTGGAGACAGGTTAAGGGCATCCAGGAGTGATAATGTCCCTTGTTTTGGCAGGTATGACATAATGAGGACTTGTTGGGATGCTGATCCCCTGAAAAGGCCAACGTTCAAGCAGATCGTTCAGCTCATTGAGAAGCAGATTTCAGAGAGCACCAATCATGTGAGTCCACGGGCCAGGTGTAGTCCCTGTTCTCCCACTTCCAGCTATGTCATCCTCGGGTTCAGGGGTGAGGCCCAGCCTCCCCACAACCCCTCCTTGACTTGGATTATAAGTTGGGCTTCATGCAGTAGAAGGAAAACTATGGAAACCAGTTCTTTCTGCCCAACCTCCCCGCCACCCCCCCAAATCTGAGCCAGGGAAGGATGAGACATGAGGAGGGGCAGCGGTGGGGGTGAGGGCAAAGGACTCTGTACTCAGAAGTGTGGAAGTAGAAGTTCCTTTAAGCATTTGCCGTGTTTCCTTCTCTACCCGAATGTTGATCACGAGGTCAGTATGGTTTCTCTCTCAAGTCGGGGCCATTCATCTTTGGGGAGGGTTGGGGTGATGTCAGCTAGAATAAAGACATAAAGCAACAGCTTGTGACTGCAGTGAAGTTAGCCTTCTGTGTGGGCAGACGTAGCCCACGGTGGCAGACGTAGCCCACGGTGGCAGAGGGCCACAAGCCATATTGAAGGAAGGAAGAGTTGTTTGAAGTTGGGAGCTCCCTCCCCGTGACTTTGGGAGAGGGGATGAAAACTCAAATCCATTATTTCCTCTCCTCCTTTTAAGGAGAATTAGCGATTCTTATTTGACTCAGGTTTTTTTGAAGCTGCTCCCCCACCCCCCAGCTCTGTGCTTGGAGCTATCTTTTTAAATAGCATGCCACTGATACTTCTGGGTTAAAGCTTGCTCTGCAGGGTGTCAAAGCATATTTCAAATTAAACAGCATTTTCCACCCAAGTGCTTTGACTCCTGACAGAAGAGCCCTGGTAGGGCAACGGGCTTCTCAACAAATTCCATCTGCAGTCAGGTCGCAGTTGGCTATGGGGATTTGTAAACGTTTTTAATAGGTTAGATAGTACTTGTTCCCAGATGTTTCCCATCAGAAGAGCTAGACTTGCTTATGTTCTTCTACTACTTCTTGTGTAAAATGATTTCCTTGAGAAAGAGGAGGGGATATCGAAGCCTCTATTTGTTTTGTTAATATGATTTGGGTATTAGCCACCAAGTTCTTGGAAAACACCTTCCTTAAATAGTCTTGGCCTGGTGGCTAAGTGGTGGCTCTGAGGTCATCGGTGCCCTTGGTTGCTGTGTTCATGGCAGGGACTGCTGTATTGACTGCTGTATTGCCTTGTTTTCCTCAGATTTACTCCAATTTAGCAAACTTCAACCCCAACCCAGAGAACCCCGTGGTGGACCATTCCGTGAGGGTCAATTCCGTCGGCAGCAGTGCTTCTTCCACCCAGCCCCTGCTTGTGCAGGAAGACGTCTGAGCAGAGCAAGCGTAGGGGTTCTGCCCTGCAGGAGCGAGCCCCGTTCTCTTGGCTTCCATGATGGTTATTTTATTCTCCTCTGACTTGCATCCTACTCCAGGGTAGTGGGCCCCCACTGTAATCCTGTCTTTATGAGCACACTTTAGTGGCTGATGATTATTTTTTCTTTTTTGTCATCAGCCACCATCCTGTTGCAAAGGTTCGAACTGTATATATCCCCAATAGCAAAATAGCTCCTACTATAAACAGAAGGAAAGTCCAGTTTAAAGAAAGGTAGGGTGAATTGGGCTAGATGCCCAGACTTCTTCCCCATGCTTCTCTAATTCTGGTCAAAAATACGATTGATAGTTTTTTAAGTACATAGAAATAGTCACACTTGGCCTACGGAACCATAATGATAAGATGCAGGATCAGAAACTGCAGCCTAAACCCTTTAGGTAGAAAATAGAACATCATTAGAACAAAGGACACAAGCAGGAACATCTGGGCTTGAGAAATCTAGTATTTCATGCTGAGAAAGAGACCTAGGCCATGGAAAAATGCCCCCCAAACAGGAATAAAGACACTCTGCTGTGGACCACTGCATGAGCTTTTGTATGACTGACCTGATTTTGAAATAGAGTTTTGCTATTAGGGAGTTGAATTGGAGACGAGGCCTCCCTAGCCAACGTTTGTATATATTCATCTATAGGTTGTACACATTCACACATTGGAGGGGGAACCCACAAGTTTTGGTTTCTGTATACAACCCTGGTGTGGTGTCCACTGTGTGTAGGAATAGATTAAGAGCCATACAAGCTCAAAGGAAACAGTTAATACTGGCTTGATTGTTAGTTAAGGAAAAAAAAAAGTAACTGCCAAGTACAGTCTTAACAAAACCTCCTCTTTTTAGCCAATGAACTTGCTCTGCAGATTCTTCAGAACAAGCCACCTAGCTGCAGAATGGCATTGTAGTCAATGGATTTGATGCTGTTTGAAAAAGTGATTTACCATAGCATGATTCCTGCAGGAGGGAGAAAGCAGTGCCGTCTTAGTGTGGATTTTGATGTAGCAGGAAATAAAAGATTCAGCCTCCTCTACAGACACATCCTGGACCACATCCTGGACATCGGGCCAGTAGCTATATACCTGTGTATGCGTGTGCTTGTGTGTATGCGTGTAGACAAGGGGGCATTTTTGCCCTGAGTCCAAGAGGGTCCTTCAGTACCTGAGGAGTAATTTGGCTTCCTTCATCAGTCCTGTTTCTCTGCACAAAGTTGTCTAGAGGAACTTGCCAGAAGCTGGCTTAGAGACTGATCAGAAGCAGAGTGCATGAGGACCTATTTATTTCCAATCCATCCCCACTTAAGGCACTCTGTTATTTATACTTAACATACTGTACCCATTGCTTAGACATTATGTAATGCTACTGTTTCACTGAAACATATTTAAATTTTACCCTTTAGGCTATAACCTGGATATTATTCTTGTAGTTTACCTTTTTCTCCCCTCACATAGAAGAGGTAAATGCATACGTGGCAAGATTCAGGTCTTCGCCTTCACGGTTCCCCGCATCCATCCTTTAGACAACATTCAGAGAAGTGTGGCCATCAATCTGGAAGTGACCATTTGCACTGGAGTTCTATGCTCTCGCACCTTTCCAAAGTTAACAGGTTTTGGGGTTGTGTTGTCACATAAGAGATTGTCGCCGTTTGCCATATTTTGTCCAAAAATTTCCTTTGTGTTCCCATTGACTTTGATTATAGTAAGAAAGGTAGTTAGTTGTTAATTGTAGATGTCTAGGTACTTCAGGGCACTTCATTAAGAGTTTTGTCTTGGATATTCTTGAAAGTTTATATTTTTATAATTTTTTTTTTTTTTTTTTGATTTTTTTTTTCATTTGCTTAATGTTTGAAATTATTTTGTGGCTTTTTTTTGTAAATATTGAAATGTAGCAATAATGTCTTGAATATTCCCAAGCCCGTGAGTCCTTGAAAATATTTTTTATATATATAGTAACTTTATGTGTAAATATATAAGCGGTGCAAGTTTAATGGATGTTGGTGTTTCATGTGTTTTATTTCCTGATATGTGTCCAATTGTTGACAGTTCTGAAAAATTCTAATAAAAATGTAAATATATAAATCAAATGATTTCTTTTTAATTTCTTAAAGCGTATTCAGCCTGACAGAAAATTTTGCATAAAACACATGCAGGATAGTCTGATCACACTAGGACTTACATAATTGAAAATTAAATAGGCATTTATTAAGAATTTTGGTATGTGCTACCTCTTCTCATTTTTATTCCCACAGCCTAGGGCCTGTATTTAAATTGAAAAGCAAATGTAGAAAACATCTTGAATTTTGCACATAGCCATGATTATTAGGTTGATTCATGGGAAATGACCACACTTGTCAGTAAAGTAACAGTCAAATAACAGCAATTTCACATCCAACCTAATGCACCTGGCAAGTTTCCTCCAAAGAGATTGTCTAAGAATTAACTTGAACAGTCAAGTAACACACAAGTTGACATCAGGAATCCCAAGACAACCACTTGCCTTCGGTTTTGAAGACTAGTTGTTATATCATGAGATATCTATGTTCTAACTCAAGTCCTTATTGGCTTCTGGAACAAAGTTAAGGTGTATCACTGTGTTGGCTCTGACCAAAATACATGGCAAGAACATTTAGAGGAGGAAAGGTTTACTTGGGGCTCACAGTTTTAGAGGTTCAGTCCATAGTGGGCAACTCCATTGCTCTGGGCCCAAGGAGAGGCAGAACATCATGCAGAGGAAAATTAGTCAGCTCATGGCAAATGGAAAGCAGAGGAGGAGGAAGGAACCAGAGAGAAAATAGAATCCCCGAGGCCATGTCTCCCCAGTGACCTATTTCTTCCAGGCATTCCTCACCTGCCTACAGCTACCACCCAGTAGCCCATTTAAATTATTCATCCATCCATGAGGCTATAGTTCTCATAATTAATCCTCTGAACTTTCCTGCATTACCTCACACATGAGCTTTTGGGGAGATATCTCATATCCAAATCATAATAGTCAGTTGTGGGGAGTGCCTTGAGTTAGTCATTGTCATGTGTTTAGACCATTCTGTGGGACCAGATATACTGTTCAGACTATCAGAACCTGTAAGAGTTCTCCCAGCTTAAACTTAAAGGACACCTTGAACCATGTAATCCTATGAGCATGGGTTGCAGGCAGCTGAACACCATCAGTCTTGACTTTTATGATTGTGACATCTATAGCTGCTAAAGTGCCTCCTGAAGGGAAGGGCTAAAAGGTGACTAATGAGGAGCACCACTTTTCAAATCAGGAGGGGATTGTGTAGCCAGGAACCCATCAATAATTAGTGCAAAATAGACCCACATGTCAGTCAAATGATTGTCATTATTTTATTGCAGACAAGAATGAATGATAATTGATCACAAAATGAAGTTCTTTCCAGATGTTTACACTGTCATTCAGCCTTGTTCTTGTGTATGAAATCTTGAGTCAGAAGCACACAAAGAGCCCTAAGTTTAATTAGTCTGGGACTGTTCCCTCAGTGACCCAGCTTTTCATTGCAAAGTAATATCAGGCTCTTGATGTCCAGGCTCAAACTGTGTTCAAATCCTGGTTCCAACCACGTCTGTACCATTACTTCTGTGTGACATCAGACAGATTAGCTCCTGAAATCTCAGTTCCGTAACAGTAATGTCTACCATGAGGTGCTAATATGAAACTGTCAAGATCACTTTGTTCATGTGCCTAATATGTAAATCGTGCTCAAAAATGATAACTTTGGTCAAATGGCAAATTAGGCTTATTAAATTGGAAAGAGAAAGCACAGTACTCCTTACTGGCATAACCAAATAGAATTCTACAACCAAATATTTGATTTAGTCATTGTCTTTTTCCTAAGTGCAAACAACATTGCACTCGAATGCTAGGAAGCTTGATTTTGCTGTAGTATTTTTTATGCTTTTACTAAAATTCTGTATTTCAGCTAGTGACTGAAAACTGCGTTCTTGCTCCAGCCTTCTTTCTGGGTTTCCCTGTTGACCCATGAGTATGCCTCACACTCTTCCACTTTCATTCTCAGACTTCTACTGTCTTAAATAACTCTGTCTTTCAAAACCAACAAAATCCTCTCAATTGGAAGTTGCCTCTGAATTCCCCCAACACTTGGTAGTTCTTTTGCTCTTACAATTGATTTTGCCTTGCACTGTGGTTATTTTGGCTCTTTCCTACCCCCCACTCTATCCAGACTTAATTAACAAAACACCCAGATGCTCTTGGGTCACTGGCTTCATTGGTATCATTTACTTGCTCAAATATTAAATTATCCAGACACACTGAGATTAAATTGCCCAAGAGGTTGCAAGAGTTCATTAAGACTGAGCAGTACACAGAGCCAGAATTTGTATCCAGATCCAAGCCTGCATTTCAGTGATGGCAAATGCCTGGTCTTCTCATGCTGGCATCTCCCATTGCCCTGTCCATGCTGGACATCACTCCTCACCCAGCATTCATCCCAGAGTGCCTTAGGAGTTTGAGCCTTCTTGGAAGGCCACACACATCAACTGGAGGTCTGAGGGCAGACTTTCCTGTCACCCTTAAAAGATTACCAAGTTCCCATGTTCTTAAGGAGCAGAACTCCTTTCCAAATGCCCCTGACACTGTTCACCCAGTGCTCCGTGAATGGCTAATTAATAGTTGTTGAACAGTCAGCACTCCATCATGGGCAGTGAAGTAGAGTCATATGGGAGGAAATGACTCCAGGAAAAACACAAAAGATATAACAAAACTTTTTGTCCAGAGTGGAACCTCAGTTCCCACTGGGGATGGGAGGCATGACTTTAAGGAATAGGGGAACTGGGGAAGTTCCTTTGTGCAGCCTCACCAAACCTACACAACCGCTTTGTGGAAATTTTAGGGGAGGAGAAGTGAATAAAAGGAGTGCTTGGGTAGATGGGTAAGGGTGGAGAGGAAGTTCTCTTTCAATTCACGTGGGCGGTAAGGCTAAAGCTGCCAAGTAGAAGCAGAAGACTGCTACCCCAGACATGACCTTGGAGAGGGTCAGCAGAGCCAGCACATGCCAGGAGAAACGCCCTACAGGAGCATTCTGGGCCAGCTGGGCTTCAGGAAGTACCAGCTGGGCAGCCTTCTGGTGAATTGTATAAAGGAAATAGTATTGATTTGCTAGGGCTGCCACACAAGGTACTCTAACTGGCTGAGTTCAACAGCAGAGATTTGATTACCCCACAATTTTGAAGGCAAAGTTTGGTTCCTTCCGATGGTTGAGAGAGCATCTGTCCAGTACCTCTCTGCTGTCCTCTGGGGATTACGGCCCACCCTTGGTATTTCTTGGCTTGTAGATCATTGCCTTCATCTTTACAGGGTGGTCTCTCTCCTGTGTTGTCTGTCTCAAATTCCTCCTTTTTACAAGGACACTGACCTTGTTGGATTAGGGGTCCATGCTACTCCAGCATGACCTTGTCTTCACTAATTAATCTGCAGACATATTTCCAAATCCTGAGGTACTAGGGTTAGGGTTATGATTTAAACATGTGCTTTTATGGGGAGCACACAATTTGGGTGCTCACAATGGGGAGCAGACCATAGTGGAAGGTCTCAAAACCCCTCTGTTGAAGGAGGTGGCCTGGTCCTCACTAGAATACTCAAACTCTCCAAAAACTCTGGAATGATATCCAAAATGCTCATTGCAGAGTACCTTGATTATTTATTATTTATTTGAATAATATCATTGATATCATTTAATTTAGGGCCTTGCAGTGTGTTTGTAAAATCTCATAGCACTGGTCTAGATTTTGAGTCTCTAGATTTTTATTTAAGACTGTACTTAATGAATCATTGGACAGTCAAGGTCCAGCACTCAGAGGAAAGGCAAAGACCTGTAAGTAGTAAGATACAAAGGAGGAACTTCATTTTAGTGAGGGTCTGTGGTTGGCAACCCCCCTTAGTTTTTGTTATCTGCATTATTTCATCCTCATTCTTGAAAAATATTCTCCCTAGTTATAGAATCAAGAATGGTTTTTATATTTTTCAGCATAGTTACTTCCACCCTTGTCTGGATTTCACTGCTGCTACTGAGAACAGCCCAGTCTATTGTTCTTCTACAGTAACCTTTTTTCTTTATGGTTTCTTACGTTTTCCCTTTGCCCTTGAGTTTGAAGTTTCACTATGATATATCTAAGTTTGAATTTTTAAAAAAATCTTTGCACTTCTCAAATATATGGATTGTTGCCTTTCGTCAATATTGGAAAATTCTCAGTCCTTTTTAAATTGCCTCTGCCCCATCCTGTTTCTCTCTCTCTTCTGGGACTCTGACTCAATTCATCTTAGACCCCCTCATTCTATCCTCTATGCCTCTTTATCTTTCTTATTTACTTTCTTTTTGACATTCTGTGCTGCATACAAGACGATTTTTGTCTTTCCTATTATCTGAATCCCCCTTCAGCTCCTGTCCATGGAGAATTTCTTTTTAGCACTTTTATTGAGCCATGTAGCCTCAATAACATACCATAAAATAACAATAACACACCATAAAACATTTCAACATACCATAAAATCTACCTGTTATAAGTATATATTCAATGATTTTATTGTACAACTATCTCCACGGTCCAATTTTACAGCAGTGCTTTCATTCCAAATATTTCCCCCACGCTAACTAGGCACAGCAACACATACCTGTAATCCCAGTGACTCGGGAGGCTGGGGCAGGAGGATCTCAAGTTCGAGGCCAACCTCAGCAATTTAGTGAGGCTCTAAGCAACTTGGTGAGACTTCATCTCAAAATAGAAAATGAAACGGGCTGAGGATATGGCTCAGGGGTTAACCACCCCTGGGATCTATCCCCAGTACAAAAAAAAAAAAAAATTCCCTCATGCCAGTATACAAATAATTAATTTTTCAGTTATTCTCTAATCTTCTAGTTTTTTTATTTCACCATGACAAATAAGAAAAGATAAAAGAAATCAAATCAACTGCTGTGCTACTATTGCTGACTCCTCCTCTAAGATGCTGGTTAAGCATGATTGAAGCTAACATGAGGCCCTAGAATTAGCTGCTGATTTCACAGGTGTATGATCTGCTCACTCTCTTGCACACCACGTGTCCCTCGTCCCCAAACACCTCTTCTGTTTCCAAGCCATTTCCATTTGAAGCTTATGAGAAAGCGTGCTGAATTTAGAGAAGGGTGTAGGATCTGGGGTGCAGAGACAAGCACGGGGAGGGTGAAGCAAGGATGGTAGATCCATGCGAATGTTCGAGAAAACACTGCCTTCCCTCACTTCAACAGTTGTTCTGTTGGTTATAAATTAACAAGCTGTTACCCATATGTCCCTCCGCCATTGATTCTACTTCCCTTGGTTCCCTGCAGCTTTTATGATGTGGGTTCTGCTGTGGAGGGTTTAACCTCACAAGCGCTGGGGCCCAGGGTCAGCCCTCCTGGTTGAAATAAATGTTCTCCAGTGGCTCGCCTGTGTGTCTCCGTCGCCCATGGCTGGCTTTGAAGTGTGAGTGCTTTTCTGAGCACATCAGCAGGACTGTGGTGTATTTTGCCAGACTGACCTTTTTCTTTGTGGCTGTGGCTTAGCAGTCACTCTTGAGCTATAGCAAATGTAGAGTGAAGGCAGGCAGAAGGACTTTCTTCATGGTTGTTTGTCTCAAGATGTGAATAGGTGTTCTCAGGCAACTGAAACCCTCAGGTCCACACAGCAGGATGCCAGGCCTGGGTACCAAACCTGCCTCTATGGCATTGTTTGCGTTGAATCAGGGGGTGTTGTGCTCCTGTGGGGTATTTGGTACAGAAAACTGATATGGGTGAATTTTCTATATAGCAACCACCAGATATTGCAGTTGATATGATATGAAAATAGTTTTCATTTGAGGAGCTACTCAACTAGTGACTTTATGAAGTGGCTTGTTAAGAAGGATACAGATTTTAAGCAGGTTCAAGGAGAAAGAATTCTATAGTTGATTAGTTATGTCTGCCTGGTCATGGGTATGGGGAATTGCATCATGTGTGCCAACTCTTACATACCACCTTTATATAGCTCTCATTATGTTCTAAGTACTTTATGTGCATTAATTAATCTTCTTAACAACTATGTGTAATAGTTATTGTCTCAAAGATGAGAAAATTAAGGCATAGAGAGGTCAAATGTGTTAGTCAGCTCTTCATGGCTGTGACCAAATACCTGACAAAAACACCTTAGAGGAGGAAAAGTTTAATTTGGAGCTCATGGTTTCAGAGGTCTCAGTCCATGGTCAGCTGACTCTATTGCTCTGGACAGAACATCAAAACATCGTGGCGGAAGAGCATGGCAGAGGAAAATTGCTGAGCTCATGGTAGCCAGGTAGCACAGAGAGCACATGGAGCCAGGGACAAGGTACATAGTGCCAGGGGTACACCCACAGTGACCTACATTCCCCAGCCATGTTCCCCCTGCCTAGAGTTTCCACACTGTAGTCCATTCAAATTATTAATCTATTAATGATTAGGTTACAGCTCTCATAGTTGGACTGTTTTACCTCTAACCATTCCTACATTGTCTAACATGAACTTTGGGGGTGAGGGTGTGCCTCACATCCAAACCATAACATCAAGTTAATTTGTTCAAGGTCACTTAGTTAGCATGGGGCCAAAGCTGGATTTGAATCCAGGGAGTCCAGCTCACAGTTTGGGTTCTGAACCTTTGTATGTGTCAAATTGTCAAAGTGGACAGTAGCAATAGGGGTCCTGGAAGGCCACCTAGCAGATTCCCTGGCCCTTCACAGACCACCTTCAAGTAAGTCCCATGCAGTTTAGCAGCCTAAACTCCCATCCTGCCAGGAGGTGGTTGACCGTAGCGGATGTCCTCTCTTACTGGAAGACTTCCTGTCAAACTGTCTTGTCATTTTGGTCAAGACAAATGACTTAGGTCAGTCTGGTTCAGGAAAGGCTTCACATTTGTTCCTGGCCTAAGATACAAGAGGGGGTCTTTACCACGATGCTTACTAGACAAAAGCTTCACAGGACTCTATTGCCCTTCTTTCCTCCCAGGCTGACAAGGCTTGAGTTTCTTGACTTTGCAAAATGAGATGGCTTTTTCAAACAGGTGAAGATTAAGTCCCAAGGATGAAGAAGTGCTGAAAGCACATGTCCATGACAATTTAACCCAGGTCTCTGGAATGCATGAGATCTGTTGGTGACGGGGAAGTTGAAGACACTATAAGGATTTCTTAGCCCATCACCCTGCTTCAACTATGCCACTATTTACCACTAAGGTGATCCTTTGTTTTAAATAAACGTTTTAAAGCAAACATTTCTTAAGCACTAAGCACCACATTACAATATTCACACCAGTCCTAGGAGATACAGATTCATCTGCATTACAAAGATGAGGACTCTAAGACTCAAAGAGATTAAGTCAATTTTGTTGGATTCCAAAGTCCCTCTCAGTAGAATCAGAAAAGTTCAGCTTTGGGTTTTTATTGTTACTGCTGAATCCCAATAAGTGAAAATGCCAATGAGCAAAACAGATATAGCAATAGAGTTCCCGGAAGTACACTTGCCCTTCCCACATTGCCCCCACTCCTCATTCTCTAGTCCTTCACAGAACACCTTCAGGAAACTGAGAATGTGCCCTGCAGTCTAGCAGCTGAAAATCCTATCCTGCCAAAAGGTGGCTGAGTGGTGGATGAGTCCTTTTACTGGACGACTTCCTGTCCTGGGGCATTTGGGGCTCTTCCCCAGCTGCTTACACAGACTCCTCTATTTACTCAGACAAACATGAATGGAAGTATAGCTGTGTCTACAGGTTTTCCAGCTTTCCCAGCACTAAGGCCCTTATTTTCAAATTTCTTTGAAATTTTCATTTAATATACAGGCATTCCTCTGTACCTGCAGGGAATTGGTTCTCAGACCCCCTGCAAAATAACAAAATCTGAGGATGCTCAAGCCCTTTATATAAAATGGTGCAGTATTTGCATATAACCTGTGTACATCCTCCTGTATACTGTATCAAATGCTATGCAAATAGTTGTTATACTGTATTATTTAAGGAATGATAAGAAAAAATCTGTACATGTTCAATACAGATGCAGTTTTTAAAAATATTTTCTATCCTTCGTTGGTTGAATTCATGGATATGGAATCTGCAGATATGGGGGTGCTGATTGTACTATTATTCTGAAGCAATTTCCTCAACTCAAACTCTTCTATAGATTCAGTGTTTACTTTGATATGATTCCTTCCATGCCTTTCTGTTTTTGTACGCATGTATCTATCTGTTACTTAAAAAAATGGGATCATGCTGTATATATTCTGCAACTTACATTTTGAACTCACAATAAATCATGATTAAACTCCAGATCCTCACTTATAAATTAAATTTATCATTTCCGCTGGGCGTGGTGACGCATGCCTGTAATCCCAGCTACTCAGAGGCTGAGGCAGGAGTATCGGAAGTTCAAAGCCAGCCTCAGCAATTTAGCGAGGCCCTAAGCAACTCAGTGAGACCCTGTCTCTAAATAAAATACAAAATAGGGCTGGGGATGTGGCTCAGTGGCCGAGTGTCCCTGAGTTCCATCCCCAGCACCAAAAAAAAAAAAAAAAAAAAAAAAAAAAATTTATAATTACCTTTAGTATGGAGGTACCTAATGTTTTCAGATAAGAACTCGTCACATCGGTTTTTGGAAGTCTAAGACCTTATATTTTTAATCCCCACCCACCAAATGTAGATATACTTTTGTTGTTGATTTGGTTAAAAGTTAAGTCAAGGGAATTATGTGAAATTTGATTTTTGTTAGTTTATTAAATAAACATAATCCACGTGAGAGGGCCTAGAGCAGTGTGCTAGGAGAGGTGCCTGTGCTCATTAAAAGCTCATTAAATCTGAAAATATAATGTACTTTAGTAAGTAAAAATGGACTGAGAAAGTAGGGGAATATTAGTGTGCCTGGATTGATTTTTATTGAATGTATTTTAAAAGTAAGATTATTAACTTTTCTTAGGTGTCTAAAGAAAACTGGAAGAAAAGGAGTTATTTTCCAATCACACACATGCTTCTATAGTTCAACTACCCGTGATTAAAATAAAGCCAAACCACACCAGGGTTACATTAGATATTCACTGTTCAGATAACAATAGGTTATCACTTTCTTTTTGAATTGCTCTCCAATGAATGCAACCCCCCTACTTCCAAGAATGTCAATCAGTTTGGGCTGATTGGTAAAGCATTAGCTTGCTCTTAACCGACAATGAAAATAGCTGCACTCCAGGTATTTGTCAGGCAGTATAACCTCTAGCTTCCTGACATTTAGAATCCATCGAAAGCCTCGTTGATAGAAACAATGCTTTTGCACAATTGTCTAAAGAATAGTCAGATCATCTGTCCTTTCTTTGAAATTTGAGTTCTCTCCATGCACATAAGAAAGCTGTGTGCATGAATTAGGTTGTGGGATCATGGGACTGTAATTCCAGAAATGCCTTAGCTAAATTATACTTTGGGGTAATCCATCATTGTTGTGATTAGTGTTTGGTGGTTGGAGACCAAAAGACTTGAGTTTTAATTCCAGTTGTGCCATGTATTAGCTATAAGACTTTAGGGGAGTTATATAAATTCTCTAAACCTCAGTTGTCTCATCTGTTAAATAGAAATAAGAACAACTTCTCCTTCACAGGCTATTTGTAGAATTAAATGAGATAATCCATTTAAGTATTGGCAATACGGTACTCACTACATGGACTTACAGGAGTAGCTATTATTTTAACCAATGCCCTCTAGGTCTTCTGTGAATCCTAAAGACTGATATCCAAACTTGGGGCATGTTTGGACCAACAGGATATTCTCTAGTTTGCCCACCCACTTGCGTCCATACCTATTGCTGTCTTTCCGCCCACGGTAAGACGCGACACAAGGTTGTTGCTTTTAACACACTTTATTCTAGAGCCCAATGCATGTTACAGAGCTGCTGTTAATGGCGTCCCTCATGGCATTCATCATGGTGTTTTCATGGCATTCTCATGGCGTTCATCATGGCGTTCTCAAGGCGTTCTTCATGGCGTTCTCCATGGCGTTCTCCATGGCGTTCCTCATGGCGTACTTCATGGTGTTCCTCATGGCGTTCTCTTGGCGTTCTCTTGGCATTCTCATGGCATTCTCATGGCGTTCTCATGGCGTTCTCTTGGCGTTCTCCGTCATAGTCCTTATATACGTGCTCCGTGTCATCAGGTCAGGTGGATGCTCAAACCAATCAAGTATCTACTTCCGTGGTGAGAGCGACTTGTTTACTACAACACAAAACCACATTGCCAACCTGCCAGCCGCCATCTTAGCATAGAGCTGGGGGTACCCAGAATACCCCGACAGCTCCCCCTTTTTTCTTTTAATAAAGGTAGGGACCGTGCCTGTCTTAGGTTGAGTGGTCAATACTTGTTCTTACCCGTCATCAAAGATTGCATAGCTTGATGCATCTTCTGTCTTAGGTTGATACAAGATCACCACTTCATTACCCGTCCTTGACTATTGGTCCAGCATACTAAGCCATATTGTGGGAGAGTTGCCTGACTCTATGGCCGCTAAGGCTTGATGGACAGCATGACGATCGTTAGCAATTATGTGTCGCATGGCACAAAACCAACAGAAGAGAATTATGATGGCAAAGAGCAGTAACCCACCAAAAGCAAAGAACCCAAACCAATGTTTGCCAAAATTTAAGAAAGATTGGAATAGATGGGCCAATTGTCCACTGGTCAAGGGGGTAACTCGGGTTATTTTAGCTGTAAAATTTCAGTCTGTAAAGTCCTGGAGAGGGTATGGAATTTTGCTAACCAGTTTGTGGTTAACATAGTAGAGAGTTCTTTAGACATATTAGCTGCTCTTGAGAAGTTGGCATAGGAAGCAGAAGTGATGCAAAGTCCTGGTAGAGCCTGAGTGCAACCTGAAGTCAACGTTTGTCCCAAAATATCTACTTGTTCCTGTAGCAGGTCCAGGCGCTGATTCGTCATCATTAGGCTGGTGTAGAGGTGTTAGTGGATGGCTTTCCACTTGAATCAGGACATATAGCCTCATCAACAGAATGGCTATTCCCCATATGATGGTCTTCATGTTGCTCCTCTTCCTCAGGAGGGGTTGTAACTATACGAGTAAGTCGTTCAGGTACCCAAACTGGAACTTGTTGATCCTGTGGGAATACACAAACACACCCTCGGACCCAACGTAAAATGGGGTCCAGACCTTTCCAGCACCCTGTAAGAATGTCCTTCCATCGTACATAATGTTTAGGGGCCTGATTAGGAGAACTGTGATGGTCAGCAGCTGAGCGTCCGTCATTGTCCAAATTTAAAAAATTTAAAATAAAAAGGACAAGGTTTAGTTTATCTTTGGGGGATCTAAAGGATACCCCTATTCCCCCTTTTTGTTTTACTAGGATATAGGTTATGTTGACTAGGTAATATAAGCATCTGAGCGATTCAGTCTCCTGGAGATATTACTGTAATTCCTTTTGGAGAGGAAAATAATATTTTAACTACACCTTTAAAATCAGGATCTATAACCCCAGGGTGTACAATAAGACCTTTTAATGTAGTAGAGCTTCTGCCAATTAATAAACCCATTGAGTCTGGGGGAATGGGGCCTTGTCAATCTGAATCTATGGCTTGTACTCCCATTTCAGGAGTTAGGACCAGTCTGGAGGTGGCATGGATGTCCAGTCCTGTGTTTCTGTTGTTGCTCTCCGTGGTCTGTTAGGGGATACCAATTCCTTGGAACTTGTTGGATTACCCCGTACATTTGTTGCAGGCCCCGGGGTGGACCCGGTTTCCTGTTTTTTGACAACTTAGGGTTAGGACCTAGAAAGTTACCTTCCTATCACGTACGGATTGACAAATGCTGGACCAGTGATTTCCCTTTTTACAACGAGGGCACAGTCTGGGTTTTGGATGCCCGTCTGGTGGTTCATGTTGAGTAGAATTAATTCTATTTGGACAATTTGCCTTTATGTAACCTAATTGTTTACAATGGAAACAGGTTCCTGGAGCAGGTCTTTGACTATAGATTGGTTGAGCATTACCTAAACCTTGAGTTATGGCTGCTGCAAGTACTTGCCCTTGTATTACAGAATCATTTATGTCTCTACAGACCTTTAAGTAGGCTGAGAGATCCTTGTTTTTCCAAGGTCTAATAGCTTCCTTGCACCATTTATTAGCTTGTTCATATGCTAATTGTTTGACCAATGGCATAGCTTGTTCTGCATCCCCCAAAATGCGAGAAGCAGTTTGAATTAGGTGGTCCACAAAATCAGCATAAGGCTCATTTGATCCCTGAATAACTTTGGATAATTGACCCTGTAAATCGCCAGATTCTTGCAGTGTTTTCCAAGCTTTTGTTGCAGCGGCTGCTATTTGCATTTACACCACTGGAGGATACATTATCTGGGCCTGGATTGCTACATAGTTCCCTTGACTCATTAACATATCCACATTCCAGTTGGGATTGCCTGTGGCAACATTACGTTTTGCCGTATCTATGCAATATTCTTGCCAAGCTGTTTTCCACATTAAATACTGTCCTCCAGAAAGGGTGGACAGTTAGATTTACCCAATCTCCGGGGACCAAATTGAGCCCTGCCACTGACTCCAACAATGATACTGTAAAGGCAGCTTGAGGTCCACAAGTCCTAACTGCTTTCTTTAACTGTTTAACTAATTTAAAATCTAAAGCTTGATGATACCTCTGGTTTTGAGCATCCTCAAAAACTGGGAAATAGGTATTAGATAGATCTGCCCAAGCACCTGATGGATTATATGAACATGCCCCTGAGCAATAACTAGCATAGGGAAGAAGTGGCGCTGTGGGTGAAGGACATAAGTTCTCTAATTTTAAGTCCTTAAACTTTGCCTCTAATTCCTCCCCGGTAAGTTCTTCCTCATCTTCACTTCCTGTTTCTGAGGACTGGACAGATCGCAAAGATCGTTCTTCTTTCACTTCCTCTAAAATAGTATTTCCCTCTTGTATAGGATCCTTAAACTTGTCCTTTTTAGCAGTCAAACAGCCCTTAACAAGGGCCCATATAGCCATCATGCCTGTTGGCAGTGGCTGTTGAGCATTAGCTTTTTGTAAATCTTCTCCTAAAAGCTCCCATTGTGGAACATTTAATAGGCCCTCATCTAAAAACCAGGGGGCTTGATGTCCTATCGTCTTTAAGAATGCCCTTGCTGTTTGAGATTTTAAAGGAGTCCCATTGGCTTTCAGTAATGCCCTTAAAGGGCTCTCCATATGGAGTCTGGAGACCTCGGAGTCCATTTTTACTGTTTAAGCCGCTTCTCCGCAGACCTGATTGAGCCACTCTACCGTGGACTTTGTTTAAGCCACTCAACCATGGACCTTGTTTAAGTCACTTTACCGTAAACCTTGGATCGTTGATTTACCGCGAACCTTAGTTGCTCCTTGGCAAACTTTCCTTTAGAAAAAAGACAAAAATAAAGACAGTACTTACATGAATTACTTACTGACTATTTCAGTTTCGTTTTTGGATCCCGGGTTTTCGGCACCATTTAACGCTGTCTTTTCGCCCGCAGTAAGATGTGACACAAGGTTGTTGCTTTTAACACACTTTATTCTAGCACCCAATGCATGTTACAGAGCTGCTGTTAATGGCGTCCCTCATGGCGTTCTCATGGCGTTCATCCTGGCGTTTTCATGGCATTCTCCATGGCGTTCTCCATGGCGTACTTCATGGCGTTCCTCATGGCGTTCTCATGGAGTTCTCTTGGCGTTCTCCCTCATAGTCCTTATATACGTGCTCCGCGTCATCAGGTCGGGTGGATGCTCAAGCCAATCAAGTATCTACTTCCGTGGTGAGAGCGACTTGTTTACTACAACACAAAACCACATTGCCAACCTGCCAACCGCCATCTTAGCATAGAGCCGGGGGTACCTGGAATACCCCGACACATACCTGCCTCGCTGTGGGCTCATCAAAGTCAATTGTGTTCCCAAACATATTTAAGTCAGTTGAACTTGCTACTATAATAATATATTCTAACATTCATATTACAATATACAAGAAGTATGACTAGAATTGTTATTTCAATAAAAATTAAGGGAACTGTTTGAAAAGACTTCATAAAGGTGAATAGTCAAGAAAAATTGTCATTAATGTAGATGTCCATAAAACAACCATTAAAAAATGGGGAAGGGGCTATTAAAAAAACTAGAAGACATATGCAGTCAAAATGCTTCATAAATTGTATAATTTCACACTCCAGTTTAAGCTGAAATTCCAAATTATAGGTGGATGTAATTTATATAAGAAAGATGCACTGTGATTTGAATCACAGGACTCTCAATCAGAGAAAGGACCTCACCCTATGCTGGCAGATTGGGGAAGGAATGTATATTGATAGGATTAATTAAAATAAAAGGTTTAAGTTATGTCTGTATCATGACTTTGTTTGTAAATACGTATCCTCCTTTAATCAGCATTTTTTGGTTTTGTTTTCCTTTTTCCTCAACCAGGGAGTCACTGGACACAGATCATTTCTACTGAATTATCATCATTCACAGCACTTTTCATACACATGAGAGAAAGCTCTCTCTGGTCCCAGAACAAGTGGTACTTTTCCATGAATCAAAATGTTTTATCTTAATGGATTTTGTGAATCAAATAATCGTTTTTCCTCTTTATAGTCACTCCTGGAAAGTTTAGAACCAAATTGGGGATCTATCCCTTGCAAATGGAGACAGTTTGATAATGTGCATTTTGTACTAATCTCATGCCTGGCCCCTTGTTTCTCCCTCATTTCATTTTCCTTTTTTTAAAAAAGGTTTATATTATTTTATGTAACTTTATGTATCATTCAAGGTACATATACAAAACTCAGAACCATTCTATGTCAGATAGAGAGGGATTTTTTGGTGGGGGAATGAACCCAGGGGCACTCAACCACTGAGCCACATCCCCACCCCTATTTTATATTTTATTTAGAGACAGGGTCTCACTGAGTTGCTTATAGTCTTGCTTTTGCTGAGGCTGGCTTTGAACTCACGATCCTCCTGTCTCAGCCTCCCGAGCTGCTGGGATTACAGGCGCTCAGCTAGAGAAGGTTTAATAAAAGGAATTAGGTGAGTAAAGCATGGTTTAAAGAGCTGGAAGGGTGGGTTCTAGACTGGTCCTCCAAGAACTTCTCCCTAAGAAGCACTGCCAAAAGACCCCAAGGAATCCTGCTGCTGAGGCACGGTCAGGAAATGGAAGTCTGAAGGCTCTCACTGGAACTACGGACTTCGAAAGCTCACCTCATAGCTGCAGCCCAAAGATGAAGAAACTGCTGTCCCTGAGATTGCTGCCTCTGTCTTTCTGTTCCCATGGAGCGGGGGCTGGGCAATGCAAAACAGAAGCACACACCCAGGTCGAGGGACGCCGAGAGCAGCAGCCAAAGCAGGAAGGGAAGATGCCACCACCTGGCTTTACCTTCTGAATGTCATACAAGTACTCCCGACAGATGCCACTGAATCCACAGCAGGTACTGAGCTTCCAGGGAGTCCAGGTGCTCAGCCATGCTGTGCTCAAACTAGAAGGTTATCATGAGTGCTAAGGGACAATCCACGTGCATTCAAAGTACTGCGGTGAGTTGTCATGAATTCTTTCTGGTCCAAGATGGGGAGAAGCTAATTAGGAAAAACCCTGCCCATCCCTTTAGTTTAAGTGGCAAATAATTCCATGATGCCTCATTCAACGTACCTGTCTTTTCAGAGGCACGTATTAGGAGTCACAGTTGGAGGAAAGGGAGACTCGAAGTTGGCACTGCGCTCTGACGCTCCCTCTTCCTGTCTACTTCCGCAATGAGATGGCACCTTCCCTAATTACACCGCGTCATAGAGCAGGGACCCAAAGAAATCACATGTGTGTGGTGCAGTTTGCTTCATCAAACTTGCCTATGATAAGGATCTCATCAGTTTTTAGATCATTCAATTTTCTAAATCCAGTTCTATCTGCTCTACAGCCCATCCTACCCAGCTGGCAAGAGATTTAAACCAAATCATTATTGGAGCTTCTTTCCTCCCCAGAAATATACAGGCAGCTACTGGGACTCAGTGAGGTAGGATTTCTTAGTCTGGTCTGCTCAGATCACTGTGAGATGCCTACACTAGAGTCACCCATGGACCCTTGAAGCTGAGGGATTCGACCACTTCCAAACCAGTTAGACACCTGGGTCTTTGTTTTGGCTGAGATTTGGGGCATCCTGGGGTCAAGGAGTCCTTTGCCTTCAGGACTGTTCCCCACTAGAGTGTGTGGTACTGCAAAGCATGGGTCCCAGATCTGCTGCAGTGCAACATTCCTACTTCCTGTTAAGTCTCAGGGGACCTCCCCAAATATCGCTGTGGCCCCTGCTCACCCCCTCCAGGAAAAGCTATCACATGACTTTCCTGAACCTAGACTTCAGAAAATGAATGATGCAAAAAGGAGATGGATTGTTTTCTGGCAACTTCTGCCTGTCACACAATTAATCTCTCAACAAATTATACGGCCCCATCTGAAGAAGAGTTTTTAGACCTGTCAAGTGTTACACAATGCACAAAACAGAACTCAGGGCTTCACTTTCATCCGATTTCATCCTAGGCTGGTCCTAACAAACAGCTGCCTTTGAGACCTAGCCTTCGGCGACTGCCTAGAAAAATCGTACACATTAGAAAATAGAAAGCACTATTTTAATCACTATTTTTAGCAGACATACCTACCAGAAAGGAAGCAGAGACATAATGTTTGGGTTTGTATAATCCCACTAATATGCTGAGCAAAGCAGCCGGGTGACTTTGTACAGGTCATTTATGCTCGGTGGGGGTTGGATTCGTCATGTTTGAAATGAGATGGTTACGATATGTCAGTGGTTTCCTAAATACTCGGTAGGCATGAGGATAGGAGTGGATGGGGCCTTGGGTCTCCACTTCTGTTTAACCAGAGCTACATGACATTTATTGCGGTTTACGTAGCTAGTTAGAAAAACGAATTCTGCTACTCAAAGCAAGAAAGAAGTTTTGAAAAAATCACTGGACTGGATGATCTCTAGGGTCTGATTCTGTGAGTGCAGCTGGATCTCCTGAGAACTGGTGATGACCTGTCCCTTGCATGCTGTCCCGATGAGGCCTTCTCTCAGATGTGAGCAAATGATGGCTGTGGTCCCAGAACCAAAGATGGAGAGACAGGACTAACCCTTCAGGGATGGATAGCTCCTGGGGAAAGAGGAGTAGATGGTACCACTACCCTGCCAACCCCTCTCTCACTTTTTAAACTTTAAAAACTTTCCCCCCAGTCTTGCCTTGGGTGTGTAAATTTGAAGTGGATGAGTCAGAACATAAACAGGCAATCTTACCCTTTCTTTGAGGCTGCCTCACCTGCTGTGTTGGCATCTTCTATACTAGTCAAATGATGCCCACAGTTATAGAATCTAAGGTCCAGAATCACAACAAGTAATATTAATGAATCACTTAATCCCCTCAGTACACATCTGACACTTTTTCTGTATTAGGCGTGAGACCAGGCACCAGTCTTACAGTGACAAATGAGGCATAGACAACGTCCTTAAGGAGTCTGTGGGCTCCTGGGGGAGACAAATCATAAATACATAACACTGCAGTGGGATCTGGGGTCCACATGATGACTTGGGAGCACAGACAAGGGACAGCTAGCTTTACCTGGGGAACTGGAAGAGACTTCACGTTGCTTGGACTATAGTACCTTCTCAATGTTTATTGAAGATAAATTTGAGATGATGGGCTTTGGGGCTAGACTGCTTAGAACTGAATTCCAGCACCATCACTTTATCAGATACATGACTTTGGGCAAGTTATTTAACTTCTGTGTCTCAGTTTTTCTCTCTGAAAAATGAGGATAATAGTACTGACCTTTCCTCATCAGGTAGTTATGAGAATCTAGAGTTAACACAGGTAAGGTGCTCACAACAGTGTCGTGCCACTAGTAAATGCCCGCCTGGTCTTGCTAATTATTGTGAGCATTGAACCAGAGCTCGCTGAGCACAGAAAAGAGGCCAAGAAAGTGCACAGGATCAAGTTCAAAAACATGGGAGAGTTATCCAGAAACTCACTGAGGAAACTTGCTTTGATTGGTATTTTTTAAAATGCTTGGGGCTTGATCAGGACATTTCACATTGTATTAAACCATCATATCAGCATTTTGTGCTCTATAAACATGTACAGCTATAATTTGTCAATGGATAATTTTTTTTTTAATTCTTTTTTTTTTTTTTGAACCAGGGATTGACTCAGGGACACTTGGCCACTGAGCCACATCCCTAGCCCTATTTTGTATTTTATTTAGAGACAGAGTCTCACTGAGTTGCTTAGGGCCTCGCTAAGTTGCTGAGGCTGGCTTTGAACTCTCGGTCCTCCTGACTCAGCCTCCCAAGTGCTGGGATTACAGGCATGTGTCACCGTGCCCGGCTTTTTTTTAAATTTTGAAAGAGGCAGGTGCAGTGTGGGAGGCATCGTCCCCTGTTTGTCCTCCCTCCTCCTGTCTCTGGACGCTCCTCCTTCTCCATTCTTCTCTTTTCTTTACTCTTTGTCCTTCTTCTTCCTGCCCCTCTCCTTTTCCCTACCTCAGTGTCCCTCTCCCTCCCGCCACTCTCTTTTGCGCTCTGCTCCCTCCTCTTCCTCCTTCCATCTCTCTTCATCTTTCCAAGGCCTGTTCATCCCATCCTGCAGCCCCTCCTCATTCCCTTGTATCTCTGTTCTTCCTCTGCCTGCCCACCCCCTCAGGCTGATGGCACACACTTCCCAACAGCCTTTTCTCTGTGCCCCTCCTCCATCAGGATTCACACAGACCAGAGCAAAGAAATCCGTCATTTTTGTTGTTGCTGCTTCTCAGTGGAAAGTGCCAGTGGGTGCTCCTCTGTTGCCGGCTCCTCCAGGGCTCCCAGATGACACGTGTAGCTGGGGGTGATGGCAGCTTTTGCTCTTCTAACTTTTCACTGTCAAACTCTCTAGTGGTTTACAGGGTTTAAATGGCAACAAGCAACATGGACAGAATCATCCCTGCTGATAGCTGGAGGCGATAAAGCCTGGATCCTCAAAAAGAAAAAAAAAAATCATGAGTTTACCCGACTCAGAAATTGATGCTCAGGCATGGAGAGCCAGCCTGGAGTCAGAGCAGAAGGCCTTGGAGAAGTCTGCCTGGGTGCCTCCCAAGAGGGGCCTTCTTTTCCTCTGCTCTGCAGATGATTCCTGCACAGGGATTCTGTTGAAGATTGTGGGGCTTCAGTGCTAATAAGATAGGCCAGGCCCCTGCCCTCCTCCTGGGATAACTTCCTATGTTGCACGAAGACCATAAACTAGTAAAAATGCAAACAGGATACTTTTAGATAGTTACCAGTACTGTAAAAAAAATAAAGTCATTAATGGAAATATCTTTGTGGACAGAGTTCGCTTTAAATTGCATGGTCAGCAAAGTCCTGCCTAAGGAGGAACCCTTAGAGCAGGGCTCTCAATGACAAGAAGCAGCAGCCACGGAAAGACCTAGAAGAGCATTCCAGCAGGCAGATGGCCAAGAGCCAAAGACTGGAGGTGGGAAGTGTCTAGAGAACAACAGCTCCAGAGATGGAGGGTCAGGATCTAGAGAGGAGGGTGGTGTCTGATGGCTTTGGGGAAAGGGGCAGCGACCAGGATATGTAAGGCTTTGTAAGTTATGTCTCTGTTTTGTAAGTGACAGAGAATGAGTGGATGATTTTATCAGAAGAGGAATTTATTAATTGGAGCTTAGGTGCCATAGGATTGCCAGGGACAGATGTGGAAAAGAGATAAGCACATAAGGGCGGCAGTCAGATGCTCCAATGCTGTGCTGGTGCTGCCAGCTCTGGCCCCTGGGCCCTGGACAGCAGCCACTGCCGCTCTGCTGACATCTGAGTGGATTCACCACAGTCATCACAGTTGCATCCAAAGAGTGGGTGTGTTAGCAGGCTCTCCAGGGAAAGAGAATCAATAGGCTATAGGGTGTGTGTGTGTGTGTGTGTTATAATGAATTGGCTTACATCATTATGGAGACTAAGAGGTCCCAAAAACACAAATGGTTTAGCTCTAGCCTATGTCGCTGAAGGCCTAAAACCAGGAGAATTGATGGTGTGAATTCTAGTCCAAGTTCAAAGACAGGAGAAGACTGATGTCCAAACTATGAACAGTTAATCAGAGAGGGTGAATTTTTCTCTACCAAGTCTTGTTTTACTCAGGCCTTCAACTGACTGGAAATGACTCACCAATATTTGCTTTACTTAGTCTATGTCTTCAGATGTCAATCTTACCCCAAAGTACCTTTACAGATACACCCAAAATAATGTTTAACCAGATAACTGAATACCCATGGCCCAGTCAGGTTGATAAAATTAACCATCACAGTGGCCAAGTGTAGCCAAGGGGCTCAGAGGTCATGTGCCTGCTACCCCAGGGACAAAAGAAGCCTGGGAAAGTGAATGTCTGAAGTATTCTTGAGTGGGAAGCAGAGTCTTCTGGGGAATGAAATTGACCAAATCATTATGTGCATGAATAGATATGTCACAACGAATCCCACTATTATATATAATTATAATGCACGAATAAAAGAAAAACTCAACAGGCAGGGAATTTCCCAAGTATAGAAAGTGGGTTAGGATTCTGGGTAACCAAAGAAATGGCAAATGTCCACTCTATCTTGCTATGATGTCAGTTTTTTACTTGAGTGCAATGGGAAGTTATTGGAGAACTTTCAGTAGGAAGTTAGATGATCGGGTGGATGGTTTTAATAGATCAGCCTGGCTTCTAGGTGGAGAGTGGATGGTAAGGCAGCAAGAGTGACAGTAGGCAGATTCCGGAGGGACAATGTTGAAAGAGAACATTAGCTTGGCCAGCAAGCTTGCAGTGAAGGTGAGTTAGATTCAGGATTTATTTTGGAGATGAAATGAGCTGGACTTGCTGATGGATTAAAGGTAAGGGATTAGGGAATGGGGCTAGTCAAGGGATTTAGTTTTTCAATTAAATTCAGAGGGCGATGCAAGTTACAGGGATGTGATGTGGAGTCTTGAGGAAAATCAACTGCTTGTTTTGATGTGTGAACTTCAACAGGCATGAGACACCTATTTGTTTTCCAAGTGACAATGTAAAGTAGACCTTTGGGTATTTTAGGTAGGACTCAGGAGACAGGTCAAGCTCAGAGAGAGAGAAGCTGGCAGGAGCAGATAGCTTTGCTTTGGCTTTTGGTTCTGCTAATTACTAGCTGCATGAACTTGAGCAAGTTGTATAATAATCTGTGAGCTCCAATGTACTCAGCTATAAAACAGGGTGCTCTTTTTCCTGGGGCTGCTATAACAAAGTGCCACTGAGTAGCTAAAAAGAGCAGATATGTATTTTTCATAGTTCCAAAGGTTCAAAAACTGAAATCAAGGTATCAGAAAAGCCAGGATCCCTGCAAGGGCCCTGGGAAAGAAGTTTTTCTCGCTTCTCCCCAGCTGCTGGTCAGCTATGTCTGGAATTCATCGACCTGAAGCTCCAGTCTCTGAGTCAGATGTCATGTGTCACTCTTTCCTCCCCTTTCTGTGTGTTTCTGCCCTAAACAGTTGTGTCTTCAGTCTCTTTGGATATGGAACTTTCTCACTGCCCTTAATCTTGAATGACACTGAGATTTTTGAAGAATATGATTCTCCATCCCCTTTTTCAGCAAATTGTTCTTCATTTGGAGTTTGGGCAGTGTTCCCCTTTAACTTAGATTCAGATTTTTTCATTCCAGATAGGACAATTTCAAAAAGTGTGCTCTTCCAAGATGCCTATCGGAAGGCAAAGTAATTTTTGCCCAACAAGGCAAAGTAATTTTTTATTAAATATTTTGATGGAGGTATAGTATACATTCAGAAAAGTGCCCAATTAATAAATGGGCAGCTGTGTTAGTTATCATAAGATGATCACACAAATATTATCACCACTAGGATCTGAAAAGACTACTAACAGTACTCCATAACCCACCTTTATGCATCTTCTCAGCAACACCTTCCTCCCTCCCTTTTCCCCAAAGGTAATCACTAATCTGACTTCTAATATCATAGGTTGATGTTGACCATTTAAAAACTTGATGTTTTGGTGTATCTGGCTTCATGAGCTTACTTATATTTGTAAGATTCACTCAAGTTTATACTTAAAGAATATGGGATGGTGTTAGCATATGGGGCCTTTGGAAATAAATCAGGCATAGATGAGGTCATGAGGATGGAGCCCCAAGATGGAATCAGTGTCCTTAAAAGAGAAAGACGCTCATGCTCTCTTTCTCTGTCAAGCAAAGACATAACAAAGAGATCCTCACCAGGAACTGAATGGGCTAGCACCTTGATCTTGGACTTCTTAGCTTCCAGAACTATAAGAAATAAATTTCTATTGTGTAAGCCACCTAGTCTAAGGTATTTTTGTCATGCAGTCTGAATGGACTAAGACAGTACTGCTATGCCCAGGCTTGTACACATACTTTGTTGAACATGGGTTTGCATTTCTGTTGGTATATTCGTAGATATGCCATTGCTGGGTTGCAGGGCATGCCAGGTTCAGCTTTCGTAGGTATTATCAAACATTTTTGCAGAGTGGCTATATTAATTTTTCCTCATACCAGCAGTGTATGAATTCTTTTTGCTCCAAATCTCCTTACCACTTGTAATATATTGACCTGTAAAAATTTAGCCAATCTAGAGCACTTGAAACACAATCTCACTGTGGTTTCAATATGCAGTGAAGACCTTTTCTTAGACTTTTTGGTCATTTAGTCATTTATTTTTATAAAGTCCCTGTCTAAGCATTTTCTGTATTGTTCTTTTGGGTTTTCTCTGATGACTTTTCTGAGATTTTTCTTATTGACTTTTAGGAGGTCTGACTATTCTGGATTTGAGTCCTGTGTTGGTTTTATATACTGAAGTTATCTTCCTTCTCTGTTACTTGGCTCTTCATTTTCTTAATGATGTTTTGATGAATCAGTTTCAAGATAGTCTAATGTAATAATTGGTTCCTTTATGGTTCTTGTGCTTTGTTTAATATTTAACTTTTTCAAAGCCATGAAGACATTTCCATTTTATCTTCTAGAAGCTCTTGTGGTTTACCTTTCACATTAAAGCTACCATCCACATGGAGTTGATTTGTGTTTATGGTGTGAGGTAGGAGATATGAAGCATTCTTCATTTTTCCCCCTACATAGATGGATGTCCAGCTGACATTGCTCCATCTGTTGAAAAGACCATAGCTTCCCCTCTGCTCTTCTTGGCCGCTTTTATTGCCAATAAGTTATAACATGATAAATTATTTATTGTCACTAAAATATGTGTAGTTCTATTTCTGTATTCTCAATTATATTTCTTTGGTTTATTTGAGTATTCTTGTGCAAACAATTGCAGCCTTTATCAGAGATTTATTAGAGCTTAGAGTTTTGTACTAAGTCTGGAAGGCAGATAATAGAAGTTCTCTAGATTTGGACATCACAGGGCATTGGGGTGGGGGTGCTATTCTTTACTCTTTGAATTTCATAAAAATCTAGAATTTCCCTGTTGAATATTAACAAAAATATCTGCTGGGTTTTTAATTGTCAGTCAATGTATAAATCATTTTGAGAAGAATTGACATCTTTATAATATCAATCTTCTGGTTCATGAAAATTGACACATCTTTCAGTTTATTTAGGATTTCTTTAATTTCTCTCAGTGACATTTTATACTGTTCAGTGTATGGATTTTGAATAGCTTTTATTAGATTTAGTCCTGCATATTTGATTGTTTAAAGAGTACTGTAAATGATATTTTAATAATGTTTTATTGCTGGCATATTAAAGCCCAAATGACCTTCTGTTAATCTTATATTCAGAAATCTTACTAAATTAACTTTTAACTGATAAAAATATATGCATAGATTTCTTGGGTAGGGACACAAATCATGCCATTGTAAATAATACAAGCATCATTTCTTGACTCAAGGTGCTTTTATCTTTCATTCCTTTTGTGACATTGTTGTGCTGATGGCTGTCTGGGACCTCTATGTAAAACTGGCTAGAAGTCTTGATCAAGGCACTGATCAAGAAGATCAATCAGAGTTCTGCAGGATTTCTGTCAATACTCTTCACCACATTAAGGTTTCTATTTCTAGTTTAAGTTTTGTTTTTTTTTTCATGTGTGAATGTTGAATTTTGTGAAGTGCTTTTTCTGCTTCTATTAAGATGATTATATGATTTTCCTTTTGTTCTGTGAGCATACTGAATCATATCTATTGATTTTCAAATGTTCAATCAACTTTGCATTCTTGGAATAAACTCAGTTTAGTCCTGATGTAATTTTCTTTCTCATATTCAATTTGCTAACACTTCTTTGTTTCTTTTTTGGCATTCCATACCTAGGTTCTGAAACATGCTAGGAAAGAGCTCCACCACTGAGCTATGTCCCCAGACCAGACCAGCGTTAATACTTACTAGAATTTTCATCTATGTTTGTGAGAGACTCGAGTCTACAATGATGGTTAGGATTTAGTTTCAAAATTTTGTTAGTCTAATAAAGCCAGTTCAGAAGCTTACTCTCTTTTTCTTTCTATTCCCAGAGATTGCATAAGATTGATATGATTTTTCCTTAAATAGCTTAATTAAATATGTGGAAGAATTCAATGATGAATCTGCATCTGGGTTTTCTTTGCCGGAAGGATTTTTACTACAGATTCACTTACTCTGACAGCCAGAGGACACTTCGGATTTTTAAATTAATTTCAGAATGGGTTTTGGTAGGTTTTCTTTTTCTAGATATTTGTTTAATCTAAATTTTAACATTTATTCTCAAAAATAATTCATGATATCCTTTGACTATATTTTCAGTGTTTGCAGAATTTAAAGTGGCACTCACGTTTTATTCTTGGTATTCATTATTTGAGCATTTCTCTCTCTCTATCTCTCTCTCTTCTTCCTCTGCCTCTTTCTCCTTCTCCTCCTCCTCCTCCTCCTCTTCCTCCTCCTCTTCTTCTTCTTCTTCACCAAGAAGATTATAAATTTTTCAGTCTTTTCAAAGAATCAACTTTATTCATTTCTGTTCTTATCTTGATTATTCCCTCTGTTCTACTTTCTTTAGTTTTACTTTACTTTTTCTAATTAAGTCTTTTACTTAATTTCCAAACATTTGGAAATATTTTTGTTACTGATCTCTGGCTTAATTCCACAGAGGTCAGAAAACATACTCCGTATAATTTCATTCCTTTGAAATTTTTGAGTTTTGCATTTGGGTACCTTCAATAAGTGTCCCATGGGTGCATGAGGAGAACATGTGTTCTACAGTTGTTGGCTGCAGTATATACATTAAGTGGGTCAATTTATATTCATTTATGTCTATTTATATTTATAAATTAGGTCAATTTTATTCATAGTGTTGTTCAATCTTTTAAATCTGTTTTGCTTTTTGTGGCACTGAGGATTAAACCCAGGGATGCTCTACCATGGAACTATACCCCCAGCCCTTGTATTTTTTATTTTAAGACAAGATCTCTCTAGGTTGCTGAGGCTGGCCTCGTACTTGCAATCCTCCTGCCTCAGCCTCCAGAGTTGCTGGCATTATAGGCTTGTGCCACCATGCCTGGCTTTTATATCCATATTAATCTTTTGTACATTTATTATATCAATAAGCAAGAGAGTGTTTAACTATTCTACTGTGTGATTCTTTCTGCTCCCTTTTTTAGGAGTGTCACTTTCTTCATTATGTATTTTAAAGGTTTGCCTTTGCTCTGCAGGCACTGGAGTAGGGTTGGATCACCCTAATCCACTGAGCTGATTTGAAGCTGGGTCCTTGTGAGGGCTGGTCTACTCCCATTTGTCCTCTTGGTTAATATTCTGAAGTGTTTTAGGTTACACATACATTGATTCACTGAACAATATTTCCTGCATGCCCGCTATGCCCTGGGCACTGTGAGAGGTGTCAAACCTTCTGTATCCTGCCAAGTGTTAGAACAGAGGGCACGGTCTTTGAGAAGGGCTTCTAGCACTGAGGTGAGTATTTCTTACCTGGCACCCTCATTTCTTAGGGTGTCATTCTAATTCATCCTATATTCCACTACCAGATGAATTTCTCTGAAGCATCTCCCTCATTCTATTATGCATACACTCAAAAACCTTACTTCCTAATTAACAAAATTCTTTTGTCCAGTTTGGGGGATCCAAAAAGCACTTTCTTATAATTTCCTTTTGGCCTTCCCAGCATTTCCCTTTCCTCAATGTGAGTGAACAAAAATGCAAAGAGAGGGAAAATGGGAATCTGTTGAAATGAATTCTTTTTCATCTCTAAGAATTGCAAAGTCTAAAGACTAAAGTCTAAGGACTTTCTTATAATCGTTGGAAAGCATAAGAAAAAGTTTTGTAAAATGGAACAATTATGACTATGAACTAAATGATGCTTTGGCATTTTCTCTAATTTAAAAATATCCTGCCTTTATGTAGGTCTTAGATTTAAATTGGCAAGACATTTTATTTTTAGCCTCTTAACATCTTCCAAAAGATAAAGTATTTACACTTTAATATTATAAATATGGCAGAAGATGATCAAAAGATAAATAACTTCCCCCAAATGATCCAGGTAATAAAATCATCCATCTCTCTAGTCTTTGGTTTATTTTTCCTAAATGTGTCCATTCAGCAACTATTCATTGATTACCACTATCAATCATCACTGTCAACAGATACTTCCTAATTACCCAGGTACTGGATATACAATAATAAGAGACCATTTGTGAAGCTTCTATTACAGTGGATGAGTAGAAATTAATAAATCACAATATTCATATCTGATGATGACATACAACAGAGAAAAGGAACCACGTAGGTGAGTTTTAGAGACACATGGTGCTATGGTTTCTGTATCACCCAAGGTTCATGTGTTAAAGGTTTGGTCACCAGCCTTTCGAAGTTCTGGAAACATTAAGAGAGAGGGCCTAGGCAGGAGGAAGTTAGGTCACTGGGGGCATGCCCTTGAAGGGGATTTTGTAACCTTGGACACTTTCTCTCTGTTTTCTTCCCAGCCTCCATAAAGTGAACAGGTTTCCTCTGCCACATGCTTCCGCCATGATGTATTGCCTTACCATAGCCCCAAGGCAAAGGATCGACTGACCATAGACTGAAAATCAAACCTGTGAGCCAAAATCAATCTTTCCTCTTTTCTTTTCTTTTTTTTTTTTTTCTTGTTCCCAGGGATTGAACTTAGGGGCACTCAACTACTGAGCCACATCCCCAGCCTATTTTATTTAGAGACAGGCTCTCATTGAGTTGCTTAGCACCTTGCTTTTTTGCTGAGGCTGTCTTTGAACTCGAGATCCTCCTGCCTCAGCCTCCCAAACCACTGGGATTATGGGTGTGTGCCATTGCTCCCAGCTTCAACCTTTCCTTTTTTAAGCTAATCATCTCAAGTATTTTGTGATAGTAAAAGAAAGCTGACTAATTACATGGTCTATCCCAGGGGTTCAGGAAAATCTTACCTGAGAAGTGACTGTGCTAGATGTCAAGTAGATGAAAACTACATGAATTCCCAGGCAGGAGGTAGATTGTGCATGAGGCCCTGAGACAGGAAGGGGCTCTGCATCTCTGAGAAGTGGAGAGAAAGTCAGTGTGGCTGGAGGTTAGACCACATAGGCCAGGAAGTCCCCAGTAAGGCTGACAAGGCCTAGAGAGAGTCTTTAGAGGTTATGCTGATGAGTTGCATGACCTTAAATAGATCCCTTAACATTTCTAAGCCTCAATTTTCTTAAAATGGGGATGATTTTTTAATATGTTGAAGCTGTCACCCTGACTTCTCCCCTGAGCTGTCATTCAATGCCAATTTGATGTATTCATTCAGATATTTAGTAGGCATATTCAACTCATTTCCAAAACAGAATTGTGGATCCCTGCAGCTTCATCCTCTGAATTTCCCCTTATCTCTCTTCCCCCATTTCAGTAAATACCTCCATCACCCACCCAGCTGCTCAACTCCAACCCCAGGGGTCATCCTTCAGGTATCGTTTCCCCTCATTTCCCACACAAAGGAGTCTTGTTGGCTCTGATGCCAAAGCAGATCCCAAATCCCACTACTTTTGACCATCTAGCCTGTTATTGCTGCACCTGAAGTCTAGGTTTTCTCCTCTGGATTACTGCCACAGCCTTCCAGCTACTTCCCCATGTCTATTCTTATTCTTTCATGGTCCATCATCCATGTAGCACCCAGAATGTTCCTATTAAATGTGTATTTTCTTGCCATCCCTCTACTTCACATACTTCCATAGCTTTCCCCTGCACTTAAAATGAAATCCAAACTACAAGTCCTCAGATGAGCAAGTCCTGGGCTGCCTCTCTGAGACCTTCTTGTCCCTTCTGCTCTGGATGCTGCAGCTACACTAGCCTTCTGCTTCTCAAACATAGCATGCTCATCAGATCTTTCTCATCAGTTGCTCTTCAACCGAAAAAAAACACATTCCCAAAGAAGGCTTCTCTGACCCTCTATCTAAAGAGGTCCCTCTCTAGAGTCACTATCTGGGCTAAAGAGTAACTAACTATCTAGTAATAGTCATGACTTAATTTTAGTTTCTCAGTGACAAATTACATTCTCTGAAGTTATATCAAAGTTACTTATATCTTGCTAACCTAACCCCAACTTCCAAATATAAATTCTAAGGGAGCAGGACCATGTCAACCCAATCCTCCTCTCTCAGCAGAGTCTGGTACAGGGTGCGAGGGAGTTCAAATGTGTGCTGGCTGAATTAATGGACATGTGGATGAAGCCATGTCACAGGAGTCCCATTCAATCCCAGAGACAAAATTTATTTGCCTGGACTGCACATTCTGTTGTCATGGATGAGACCCACTGAAAGCTGACAGTGCTTGACTTAAGACCATCATTTCATCACATGGGCTTGATTTCAGTTTTCAAGGCCCCAATCCAATGCCTTTAGTATAACCCAGGGCCTGTTCTCACCATCACCAGCTGTGTCAGTAAACGCATCAGAGTTCAGATATTTCACCTTCATGTGAGTTCCATACAGTGGTCAGTTCATTCCCATGATTCACTTTTTTTTCTTTTTTTAATGTTTCAGTTTAAAAACAAACATGAAAGAACTCAGGAAAACTATCTCCCGTAGAAGCACATAAACTTTCAAGTAATGGTTTAAAACATCGATTGATTGCCCAGTGGATGATTTGTAATTACAGATTGCACATTTGGTGAATTGGTCTTTGTGGGCTCTTTGAAACTTGTTTTATTGGGTTAACAGATAATTAGGGGCTTTTATGTATACATACCATAACTCCTTTGGAGCGATTAAAGTTTGCAGAATGGATCCCCAGCTCTGCTGCTTCTTTGATGCACCCCTCCAGCTCCTGTTAGAGCCAGCAAGAGGAGAGAGAGAGAGAGAGAGAGAGAGAGAGAGAGAGAGAGA
>JAJEJO010004434.1:369951-391866 GCA_020662805.1 Glaucomys volans
AGAAGAAGAAGAAGAAGAAGAAGAAGAAGGAGGAGGAGGAGGAGGAGGAGGAGGAGGAGGAGGAGGAGGAGGAGGAGGAGGAGGAGGAGGAGGAGGAGGAAGGAGGGAGGGAGGCTCAACCTGGTGTTTAGGGAGAGAGCTGCTTTGCATTCAAGGTTATCCCAGCATCCTGGGTGAGAGCAAGGGAGGGTGAGGGAGTTGGTTCTGTAGTCCCTGAGGCTGTCTCAGCTGCCCCCAGCAAGCCTTGGGCACAGTGTCAATTGCTGCTGTTTCCTCACCAGTGTGGACCACCAACCTGCACCGTGTCAGACTCAGCGCTTTCTTTTCTGGGCCGGGTGCACCAGTTTTCAACTTTCAGTTCCAAGGATCTGTTCCCAGGCTGGTGCTATGTCAACATGACCGTTTCTTCTTTTCTTTCTGACTCCTGCTTTGAGAAATACTTTCAAATACTCATCACGAAGTTTTATTCATTCCAGCTCAGACTCAGGAGAAACACTCTGGCTTAGGAGGCTGGTTCTAGAGTCTGACAGGTTTGGGTTTGAATTTGGGCTCTGGCATTTCCTAGATATCTGACCTTGGGAAAGCAGCTTGTTTGTAAGCAAAAAGAAAAGAAAAATAACATATATAGTAGCCAACTTTTAATAGACACTTGCTAATCACCAGGGATCATTCTAGGTATTCACATACATTTTTTTTCTTTTAAAAACATTGATTGATTTTTAAAAAATTATTATCTCCAATTCAAAGATAACAGAAATGCCTTGGGAATTACATAACTTTCCCAAGGTCACAAAGTTTCTAATGGGTAGCTACAGAGTTCAAACTAGGTCTGGTTCATGAGCTCCACCATTACTCTTTCCTTTTTCCTGATAGCATTCCTCTCATAGGGTTGTTTTAAGAATTTGGCAAGTAATGTTCATAAAGCTTTTAGCACAGATCAAAGTTAAATGCTCAATAAATATGAGCTATTATTATTGGCATATTCTTCCCCCTCATATGAAGTTTCACTTGACTCCTTCACAGTCAGCCTATCACCTGTGTACATTTTCTCTTCTCTAACACTTGAGCTGTAGCTCTTTATTTACCCACCTACAGGAGTGGTCCCATAGGTGGACCATTCTACTGGAGTTTCTCAAGATAGCAATTCTCATTTCCAAGTACAGGACTATGCTCAAAGGAAATATTTTGAATAAATAATAGTGAGAAGGTGAACTATGTAATGCATAGACATGCAAAGACCCAGAGCCCCGAAGAGCACAGCCCATTCAGAAGCTGTGCAAGAACAGCATGGCGGGACAGTGGGAGATGAGCAGGGGTGGGTGGTGAGAGGAGTTAGAAGAACTCACAAGACGATGCAGGTGAGGAAGGCAGGCCTGTGGGCCATGTTATGCAGTGGACATTACCCCCTAGGACCACAGGGATGATACAAAGGCTTTAAGCAGGAATCACATGATTAGATTTATTTCAGAAGGGCCACTCTGAGTGAAGTGTGGAGAATGGATTGGGGGTGATGTGGAACAGGGACTGGACCAAAGGCCAGGAGTCCACTTAGGAGTCTGCTTTCCAAGCAGGTGATAGTGGGGTCCTGTAGGGACTAGCCATGAGTGTGATTTCACATTGATAGAAAAAAAAGGGGGATTCCCAGTATCTGAGAAGAAAGCCTGGGGTTCTTTGAAAGCTTGGAAAAATACCTTCCAGCTCTTCAACACCAGATAAGAATTCCAAAGGCTGCTGCTTTTGAAATATCACTTATAACGTAAGTTATTGTCTTATTTATTTCAGAGACCAACAAAGGGTTATGGATCTAATCTGTACGGAGGTACCTTGTCCACCTCAACATCTGGAGAGAATTAGAGAATTTCCAGAAGGTTCCAAGAATGCTAATCCCCAGGTTACCAGTCTGCTCACTAGGAAGTCAAAGGAAGTCAAAAGAAAAAGTATGCCTTAGACACTAGTTTCCATGGATGACCTTTGTCTATTCTGACCACTACCCTTTCAGGTGACATGTATCCATTCTGACCTTCCTCTAACATAGTTATTGATATTACTACTTTTCCACATGTGGATCAACAAGAAGGAAGACAGCTTTCATCCAAACCCCAGGGAGAGGTTCCAAGGCAGTAGTATCAGATGCAGCCCTTCCTTCCAAACATCAATAGCAGCTTAGAGAGGAGGGCCATTGTGTGTTAGGTGCCTGAAGTGCTTTTCCAATTTTTTGCCCCCTGAAATAATCACAAGTCACTGTGATCCTCCAAGGACATGGACTCTGTTAATACACATACTTGTTGTGGGTTTCCCTTTGGTTTGGTGCTTTGGGGAGAAGTTAGGAAAGAAGACAAAAGGCCAAAAAGAGATGTCTGAGTTTACGAAGCATGAATAGGCAATATAAGCATCCTGGCTTGGTCAAGGGGCTGATAACTCCTCAGGGGACGAGCTGGGCTTATGTCACTCCTGTGAACCTCTGAATGTCCTGGGCCTGGAGCCCAGTTGAAAACCTTGTGAAAATTGCCCACATGTTGTCCAAAGTTTGCTCCTCCTGCAAGCTGAGCCCAGTAGACTGAAGGAGATGCCCTTTGCTCCTGAGGGGTGATAATGAATCCCAAGTTTGGAATTTTATGATATAAAGTTTAATGGTTTATGAAGCATTTACTCTGCATTATCATGTATCTTCTCCACATAGATCCTGCGATACAGGTACAGAGAGCGCATTTAGTAGATGAAAAGACTGAGATCCGGTGAATCTATTTCCAAAGGTTGCAGAGTGATGAAGTGGTTGGTGAAGAATTAAATCTAGAGGAGCTCACCCTGTCCGGTATTTTTCACTGGCATCCTCTATAGTCAGTCGATGACATTGCAGGCACTGGGAACACACACAATGGTGAACGGGGGTAAGGAACCATCCCACAGACCTCACAGTCCATTAGATAAAGGAGTCCTCAAAAAAAACAGAAGGTTATAAATACAGATAAGAGCTATGAAGGGAAACATGGGGTACTGGGGGAAATATAATAAGGACCTAATTTAGACGTGCTGTGTGTTTGTATGTTTGTACTTGTGTGTGTAGGTGACTGAAGACCGGTTACAATATTTGAGACCTGAACACTAGGGAAAGTGACAGCAGATGAGCTGTGGTGCGAAGCTCCTGCAGGAGGTGAGAGAACAAAGGCAAGAAGAACTTGGTGTGTTTAAGGATCTGAAAAGGACTGTAGGAGTCTGGCAGATCTGGAGGGGTCCAGGAAGAGCCTGGCCCAAGATGAGCTCAGATGCTGGTACCTGAGGCCAGATCCTACAGTCCATTCAGCCACAGGCTGTTCTTTCCCTAATGGTGATGAGGGGCATTGGTAAATATTTTTTTATTTTTTTGTACTGGGGATTTGTACAGGGGTGCCTAACCACTGAGCCACATCCCCAGCCCTATTTTGTATTTTAGTTAGAGACAGGGTCTTGTTTAGTTGCTTAGAGCCTCTCTAAATTGCTGATCCTCGTGATCTTCCTGTCTCAGCCTAGGATTATAGGAGCATGCCACTGTGCCTGGCGGCATTGAGTGATTTTAAGCAAGGAGGTTGGCTTGGTTTTATACTTTAAGACAATCTTTGTTAATAGTCAATATTCAATTGTAAGAGGACAAAATCAGAAGCAAAAAGACAAATGAGAAAAATACTGCAATAATCCAGGGGAAAGAAGATGGCCTTATGTCTTCAAATCCTGATGTTCATGGCCACAGTATGAAGGTGTAATTCTGGAGAACTGATTGACAAGAGGGGCTGTCTCTAGGCATGCTTTTAAAATCACCCTTGAGTTTTGTCAACACAGAGTGTTGATTCCAGCAACACTGTTCCATACTGAGAAGCATCTCTTCTTGATCTAAGAGTTGCATGACAGACCTTGCAGATGACATTTGAAAAGGAAACCAATCACCATAATACTAACTGTCCTCACCCACCAAAAGATACTCTACCACTTTTACTAGCTATGTGACAACAAATAAGTTGCTTAACTTCTCTGAATCTTGTTACATCATATGTGAAAGAAGGACAAGTAGTAGTTTTTTCATAGACTCATTCTAGAATGAGATTGGATTTTGAATCAGATTCATGTGGAGATTAAATGAGATAACACATGTAAAACACTTCACACAGTGCCTAGCAGAATAAGCATTCTTCTTTCCATAAATGATAGCTATTGTGATTATGAATAATGATACTTCTACAGTGTAAGTGGAATAGAATTAGATATTGATAATCACTTCCATGGAATAATTCATTTCTGTCCTCAGGCAAAGTATTGACATATGTAGCTTAATTTATGAAATATTACGTTTCTTATCAACCCAAACTATTTTAAAATGCTTTGAAATTCTTGGATGAAAGAAATTATATAAATGTAAAATATTGTTATTCTAAAGAGGAATTTTATCCTGCAGAGCTGGACTTTCCCTAATGACTAGAGGTTGTCTTAAGAGTAGCCTGTTTTATAATGAAACTGAACAGATGGCAGCATTGGACACAATTGCAGATTTTGCTTTAAAAAAACAATGCCATTTGAACTATGGTGAAGATAAGTCTTCTAGCTCTAAACCCACACTTCCTTTTAGCATAGGACATTACCACGGAGTTTTACATTTTTGATCATCTCCTAATGGCTTCAGGTAAGCCCAGGCAGAGCAGAAGAAATTGCTTCTCATGGAGGAAGATGTGTCAAATATCAAATGCACAGGCTGCCATTCACATCCCTTCAGTTGTGCTGGAATGGGGGCTCTTTCAAAACCTTGTCTAATGGGAGAGCATGGGGCCGGGTGGGGAATTCCTGAGATTTATCACCTTTTCTCACCCTCAGTAGTCTGAGCTTGATCCAAGGACCATTCAGAAATGTCTAGAGTTGCTGGGCACAGTGGGGCACACCTGTAATCCTAGCAACTTGGGAGCTAAGGCAAGAGGATTGCAAACTCAAGGCCAGCCTCAGCAACTTAGTGAGAACCTATGTCAAAATTTGTTTTAAATTTTAAATGGGCTGGGGATGTAGCTCAGTGATAGAGTAGTTCCCTAGCAGGGGTGAGTCCTGGTTCAATCCCCAGCACCCATCCCCCCGACACACACCAAGAAGTTCCTATAATAGTTATGGAATCCCTAGCGTGTCACCTCTATCCTTCCTTGGCCCATGTGGCTCAGTTTCTGGAGAAACTTAACATTCAAGATTTATAGATTAGTCAAAAGTAATCAAGAAGGGATTTAGCTCTAATTTGCATGTCTTTAAGAATGTTAGGAGATTCTGAGACCCTAGCAACACTTTCCACATCTCTTTTGAATCTGTCCAGCTCTCCTGTTCCCCACATTACTCTATGGCCTCCACTCACTAACATTGTCCCACAAAATGCTTCTCTGTCTCATTTAGCTTTCATGTCTCCCCCAGCATTTAGATTAACTTACTCTTTCTCCCTACCTTCTTTTCAGTACCTCTAGCCTGTGATCTGTCCCTTTTTCCAGCTCTGAATTATGGATGCCAAGGGATTCAGTTGACAGAGACTAAGTCTCCATAGGGAATAAAACTGTTACGTCGTAATAGTTGCTCGATGTCTGGTTCTAGGACCTGCTGAATATTGTGCTGAAGAGTAGGGTACCATGGGAGATGCCGCTTGGGTATTGCATTCCTTGTTGATCATATTCAGTCCCAATTTGGATGGAGTACCCAAATCCTTCTTGGGGAGAACTTGGAGTGGAACAGGAAAGGAGAAGGGGATAAGAAATATGAGTGAAGCTGACTGTGTTGATCCTGGAGGGAGTTTAGAAGTACAGAAAGTAGTATCTGCCATCAGTTGAGGAACTGGGGAAGGAAAACATGGAGGGAGGAGAGAGTGGTAGGGGAGAAAAGAGATGATGAAGAGGGATGTAGGGGCACCAGTAGATGTAGCAAGAAGGGGAGAAGGGAAGAAATAAGATGCAGACAGAGGCAAAGGACCCTCCAAAAAGTCTGCAAGGAAACAACTCCATTGCTTCTGTTACTGGTAACCTGATTTGTGGTCCAGAGAATTGATTACTGAAATACAGTGGATAGGTCATGAGCAGGTATCTGAATGGAGACCTGAAGCTATGATTGGGGAGGCTTACACAGTGATCAAAACATTCCTTGGCTGTGAATAACTGAATGAGCCTGCGTGGAATATGGCCCCAGACCATGAGCTGGTATGATACACTCCTCTGCTCTCCACACCCATTTTATTATGCTTTAGAAACATGTCAGGGCCTCTGCCCCAGCTTCAGAGTCATCCCAGCCCAGAATATATGCTTCCACACCTGAGCCAATAGAGACTCAACTGAGGTTTACTTAGATGTTGCCTCTCATTGCAAAGTAGGTCAAAAACTTTTGATTGACATTCTCAAGTGCACTATCTGCCTTTTTTTTTAAGGTTGGGAGTAACCTTGGTGATCATATAGAACGATTTCCTCCTTGAACTAGTGAGAAAGTAAGGGCCAGAGTGATTACTTAAAATAACAATGATAACAACAATCCTACTTCTGAGGTTGGACCTATCATCTCCGATCTTCAGAAGGGACAGAAATGAACTCTGTGTTGCCTTCAGGTTGATCTCAGAACATGACCAATGATAAGAAGCAGAGCACCGAGCATTTCCATGTCCACCACCCCTCAGGATAACACGGTGACAAGTGCTCAGAGCTCACACATTTCACAGTTGCAGAAACTGACTTTGGGTCATTTTAAACCCACAGATAAAAAGAGAGAGAGATCTCCTACTTCAGACACAGGATCTCAGAAGGGGTGCTCTGCCACCCAAAAAATTGGCCTCCATCTTACTTGTGGGAGTGACTTTGATGACCCCAGGGCCAACATCTGTGGTGCTGCCAAAGTGGAACAAGATGAGGTCAGGCCATTTTGACTCGCTGTGCTTATTTTTGGCAATTCCAGCAGAGGCCTTCCTGGTCTATAGAACCACTCCAACTGCACAGGAGAGAGATGGTTAAGAGGCTAAGGAAGAACTGGGGTAAAAAACAAGCATTAAGCCTTCTTTCATCTTGCTCCTGGGTCTTCCTCCTGCCTCCTGCCTTGATTGCTTCCTCCCCAGGGTTGGTCCTTTGGTGGCCACTCCAGGGGGAGCACCAGATGGAAGATCATGTGGTACAACCCTATATTTCATGATGCTGCGTAAATAGGGCAGAGTAAATAGCCTCTTTTTCCCTCCCATGCTGAGGTCCTAGGGATGCCTCTTCAGCACACACTGTCTGGGTACCTTAAACACTGTGAGCTCCAGGAAACTGCAGGAAGGCTCTATCTCCACACACAAACCATTGTATTTACATATGACAAGGTGAAAGTATTAATGAGGAGGATCGAATGGTCCCAGGATCTCTCTTAGCATCTACTACCACTGGTTAATGCTGTCTTTGGCTGTTCTGTTTCTTTCCTGTCCCCTGTTGCCACCTCAGGGAACCCTCTAGAACTTCTATTTTATCACGATTTTTCTGAATATCCTCAGACTACCCCCACCCCCTGTATTTAAATATTTTTTCCCCTGACTTCCTGATTGGCCTACTTCTTCCCAGATTCCTACATTTTACTCCAATATATCATCTTTTTTTTTTTTTTTAAGTCATTGGGTCAAAATTCACTTTCTTTAAATGGATAAGTGAAAATGAGAAAAAGTTACAGATATTTTATTTCACCCACAGCCAAACATAGTTTCAAGACAACTCAGTTCTGGTAGTGGGAAGTGCCTCAGGGAATGGAATCCCATCCAATAAAAGTGGGCTGTTGTTTTTGGATCACATGCTGTGAATTGATTTATTGTTTGAAATGATGAAAAAAGGTGTTTGGAGACTTGGAGGAGAGTTTTGCTGTGTAGTGATGCCCCCGCAGTCAGGGACCCGTCTTCTGAGCTAGGAAATGTGGGGTTATTTTGGTAGCTGTCAGCAGGAATTGGCTACAGTCTGTATGTTAAATAAATACAAACTGCCTATTTAATTATTTAACAACAAGAACAAACGTCCCACTGTTGGCAAGTGGAAAACAGTCAACGCTTGAGCTATGTAAAGCCCCATCTTGTTCCCATGATGTGATTTGACCCTGCATGCACCCACAGACTTGCCTGCAACCCTCCAGGGCATCTTATCGCTGTTTTATTGGAGTTGGAACCTCGACTGGAATTGGAGTACAAATTTCCTTAAGCAAGGAAATGCTGGGGAAACAGGAGCAAGTTAACCTCCAAGTGGGTTCCAAGGCAACCACTGTGTTGAAACCTCACTTGGATTTCGCTGGCTTCTTTTTTTTTTTCTCTTCTTCTTCCCCCGCCTCTGCCAAATTGTTGATGTCCTTGCCTCCTGGGAATGGCTGAATTTGAGCAACCAGGGGCAAAGGAGTCTCTGTTTTACTTAAGAACTACTACAGCTAGAACTCCAACTCTTTGTTTTTGAAAAAATAGTTGGTAATGCTATGCTGATCCTACTGTTTGTTGAAGAAAAAAGACCCTCCAGGCCGATTTCCATAAACATATAGAGGCAGCTGAGCTTACTAGAATTTGCATGACGCTTCTAAGTGCTGAACGCTAGAAAAACTGTTTGATGCCAACTTACAGCAACAATCCATCGAATTTAGTGTGTATGGTGGGTGTGCACAGGGAAGCTTGGTTTTTTGACCTAGCCCGTTTTGCAATGTCCTGTATACATTTTAAAATTGGGGGACAGAGAAGATAATAACTATTCAACATGAAAACAGGTATTTATAGGTATTTATACAGGTATTTATAGCCAAGATGGGTTGAGTAGTTGGCGCTCATCTGTAAGACTCAACAATAAAGTGGGTGGAGGACAGTGGAAAGGGACAGAGGCAGCAAGGACAGAAAAACAGGAAGGAGAGAAGAGACAAAGATGATATAAAACATGGGCCGACTCTGAGAGTCAGGCTGAGTTTTGTGCTTCTTGCTCTCAAGCTTTCTGCCACTTTCAAGGGCAAAAAGCATAGGGCAGAGCTGATCTGTGCTCAGATCTGTGTCTCTAGTTTGCTCCCTCCTGTGTTGATGAAGTCGATTGAACTTTCACCTCGGCTTCCATGACGTCCTTACCTTTTAGTTGGGGTGAAGAATTAGGATTGAACTTCATGAAAGTAGTGATTTTTGAAAGACCTCCCTACTCATCCGTACCTGGTAAAACTCTCAACACTGGTGTTTCTAATTTCCAGATCTCAACAGACTCAACGCACAGCTTCTGGTAAACACCTGCTCATTTAGACAGTTCAGCACCCAGGCTTCCTCCTCAGAAGAGCAGTTTTCTAAGGCCCCAGGGGAGGCCGGACCCCCTCTTCTCATACTCTCTCACAATACCTCATATTTCTCTTTCAAAGCACTTACTCGAGGCACTGAGCACATGTTCATGTTGCTAATGTTTTCTTCCTAAATACACTCTGAGTTCCAGGAGAGCTGGGGCAAGATCATCCTTCTAGATGCAGCACCGACATGATGCCTGGGACCTAGCAATTGCTCAATAAATATTTGTTGAATGATTGATTATAATGCTGCATATATACTATAATATACTATAATAATGCTGCATATAATTCTATAACACTCATGCAATATTATTATTTATGTATTTTTAGTTATTGATGGACCTTTATTTTTATTCATTTATTTATGTGTAGTGCTGAGAATTGAGTGTGCCTTATACATACCAGGTAAGCACTCTACCACTGAGCCACATACCCAGCCCATCAAACTCTGTTCTTTTTTTTGTGTGTGGCAGGAGAGGTGCACCTGGGATTGAACTCAGGGGCACTAAACCACTGAGCCACATCCCCAACCCTACTTGGTATTTTATTTAGATACAGGGTCTCACTGAGTTGCTTAGTGCCTCGATTTTGTTGAGGCTGGCTTTGAATTTGTGATCCTCCTGCCTCAGCCTCCCAAGCTGCTGGGATTACAGGTGTGTGCCACAGCGTCCAGCTATATAGTATTACAATATGGTATATAAAAACACATATAATATAGTGTACGTGTGCACACTGATGTAGACATAAATATGTGGACATATATCTATGCACACACACATATATATATCATGTGTGGGCACACACAAATCCAATGCTCATGTGATTTTTCTGAGTCTTACTCATTTTTGAAATGAAAGTGAATGCAAGACTCTGCAAATCCAAAGTCTAGGCCAATAAAGGGCTCAGATAACTTTTCATATTAAACATGATAGAGACCCCCCCACAAGCACCTCCATGGTTGTATAAAATATATTTAAACATGGCTCATTCAAGCTCTCTCTTTCCCCAAGTCAATCCATCATTCTAAATATAGGGTCATTTCCAAATATAGCACATTTCCTGTGCCATTCCCTCCCCCCAAACCAATCATGTCCAACCAGAAGTGGGCCTAATGCCTCTTATGAGCCCAGTGCCTTTTTGGCTCCCTCTTGGCTGCAGTAAGTGAGCTGATGGGGACCCATGTGACTGTGCTCACGTCCAAGCTGAGTAGAATGAATTTTTCAAGCATGATTTGCAAGTCACGCTATCACATGCCTCCCGAGTCCAGCTGTGCTGCAGCTGCCGCCTCCCCTGCATCCGCTCATCTTGCACTTGGATCAAAAGCCCAGGCACATTTGCCTGAACTGATTGGGCCTGGGCCAGCTGTTTGTTCCGCATTGTCATCAGGATGTTTACAGACCTGCTGCTGTTCTCGCTGTTCCCGTTCATTACCACACTTGGGGCTGAAGAGCATTTTAGCACATGGCGTGGCCAAGGCACACTACTTGGCCAGCTTTGCTCTGTTGCTGAAAGTTCTCTAAGGCATTTGTTTCAAACCTTCCAACTGATGTGTACGCTTGGGCATTTCTGCAGAGGTAACAAGAAGTTCCAGGACTATACATCTTGTTATTTTGACCCATTACCTTTTTCACATGATTACTTCCTGTTTGAACAGGAGAGCATGCCCAGTCTGAGATGAGGCCAGATAGGGGAAGAAATCCATCCTTCTCCCTCCAATTTGGGTCAGTTGGGTAAATGTGTTTTGCCTTCTCAGAAAGCTATTTTGACTATTCCTAGAGCACGCGACACCTGTCATGCAGCAATGTGCGTTTTGTTGGCAAGGACTGTGCTGGAAGGAGAGTTAGCAGGGAGCACAAAGGTGTGGAAAGAAGGCTAGAGGTCCTAGGGCTGAGGGACCCCTAACTGTGACAGCATGTGTGAGTCACTTACTCTCTCTGGGATGCAATCTCTGCAAATAATACTAGGCACCATTAACTATCATATTTAAACTTATTAAAAATCTATTTTAGAAATACAGATTTCCAGACTCACCCCAAAGATTCTGATTCACTGTGACTGAGGTGGGGCCTGAGAGCCCACATAAGCTGATGTTTATCAGTACATGGCCAGTGATCCTGAAGCCTGCATCCCCCTTCAACTACAGTAAGCCATCTGACCCATCTGACATTTGATATTTTAAATCAAATGTTCTTCATTGTTAAAGAACTTGGTTCTGACTTCCCAGCAGTTCAAAGCATGAAAAGACAGACACATCTACAGTGCAGGGCATTCAGTCACCTCTTGGTGAACTGAGACTGCGGAGCTGCACTCTCCAGTACAGCAGCCGTGGACCCATGTGACTAATGAGCACCTGAAATACAACTTGCTGGGACAGGGATGTGCTGTAAGTGTAAAATATGCATCTGATTTCAAACATTAGTTTGGAAAAGGGAATGTGAAATATCTAAAATATTTCACATAAGGAAATCTTCATGTTGTTTAATTTGATGGGTTGAATAATATATAATATTAAAAAGTCAACCCACTTTTAAAAGCAATGTTATTGGGGAATGATATACAAACATCTGCACATATTTAGTGCACATTTAGTACATGCGAGTTCATGATCTTGGGCATATGTGTACACTCATGAAACCATCACTATGATCAAGGTAATGGATGTGTCCATGACCTTTCAAAATTTCTCTGTGCACCCTTCCACCTTTTCTTGTGGTAAAGACTTAGCAAGAGATTTACCTTTTAAACAAACTTTTAATGGCACAGCGTTGTTGACTACAGGCACTGGTCTTGCTATAGCTTTAAATTGTGAATACCCTTAAAGACTCATGGGCTTGGTCTCCAATGTAGAGATGTTCAGAGGGGAGGCTCTTGGGAAGTGATGGATCATGACAGCTCTGACCTCATCTATGGTTAGTCCATTGATGGGTTTGTAACTGATGCCATTATTGGGAGGTGGTGCAACTGTAGAAGATGGGGCCTAGTTGGAGGAAATAGGTCACTAGGGGCATGGCCCTGAATGGCAGCCAACACTCCTAGACACCAGGCATGCCACAGCCATGAGGTCATCAGAGACCCCAAATCTCAGTCACTGCTCTCTCATACTTGGTCACTGCTCTCCACACCTGAAAGGTATTTCTTGTCCCTGGCTCCTTGCTCCCTCCCTCTCCTTCTCTGTTTACTGACAACCATGAGGTAAGTACTTCTGCTCAGTCACATGTTCCCCGCCATGATAGTCAAGCCCACAATAATGAGGTCAAGCAACTATGGACTGAAACCTCTGAAACCATGAGCCAAAACTAAATGTTTCTTCCTCTAAGTGGTTTATCTCAAATATTTTGTCAGTGATGAAAAGCTGTTTAACACAAGGCTGGATAGCAGAGCTCTATAATATTTTTCTTGCATAATTGAAACATTATACCAACTCCACAGGTCCCAATTTCCCCTTCTCCCAGCTCTTGGTGACTATCATTCTATTCTCTTCTATGAATTGAACCTCATAGAAGTGGAGTCATTGTAGGATTGGTTATTCTGTCACTGGGCTCATTTCACTTAGCACAATATCCTCCGAGTTCAATTATGTTGTCCCAAATGGTAATATTTCCTTCTTTTTAAAGAATCAATAATATTCCATTTTGTGTACATAAATACATTTTCTGTGTCTCTTCATCTGTTGATGGACATTTGAGTGGTTTCCACATCTTGATTCTTGTTAGTAATGCATTTCCCTGATGATTAGACAAATTGAATTTCTTTTCATATACCTGTTGGTCATTTGTATGTCTTCTTTGGAGAAATGTCTGCTTAAAGTCTTTTGCCCATTTTTTGGGGGGGACAGTGGTTTATGGGGAATTTAACCTAGGGGCACTCCACCACTGAGCCACATCCTCAGCCCTATTTTGTATTTTATTTAGAGACAGGGTCTCACTGAGTTGCTTAGCGTCTTGCTTTTGCTGAGGCTGGCTTTGAAGTCACAATCCTCCTGTCTTAGCTTCCTGAGTCACCAGAATTATAGGCCTGCACCACCATGCCTGACTTCTTTTGCCCATTTTTAAATCAGCTTTTTTTCATTTTGGTTTTGGTTTTTTGTTTGTTCCTTTTTGTTTTTTGCTGTTGAGCTGTAGAAATTCCTTATATATTTTGGCTATTAATCCCTTATCAGATATAGAGTTTGCAAATATTTTCTCCCATTTTGTAGGATGCTTTTTCAATCTGTTAACTATCTCCTCTGCCTACAGAAGCTTCTTAGTTTGATATAGCACTGCTTATGTGTAGCACTATTGTTATTTGCACTTTGTTGTCATGTTCAAGAAATCACCGTCAAGCCCAATGTTCTACTAAAGCTTTCCACTATATTTTCTTCAAAGAATTTTAAGGTTTCAGGCATTATGATTGAGTCTTGAATCCATTTTGAGCTGGTTTTTGTGTATGGCATAGACTCTAATTTCATTCTTTGCAAGTAGGTATCCTAGTGGTTTCCTAGGACCTTTTGAAGGAGAGACTGTCCTTTCTCCTTTGTGTACTGTTAGCACCCTTGTGGAAGATCAGTTAACTATATATTCATGGGTTAATTTCTGGGCTTTCCATTGGTTCATTGGTATGTATATCTGTCTTTATGCCCACAACATAATGTTTTAATAACCATAGCTTTGTAATATATTTTGAAATCAGAAAGTTAACTTGTTTCCTTTTACCTGTCTTTAAGCCTGGCTACTGGAATACTGAAAATTACAAATGTGGCTTGAAGTATGTTTTCATTGGACAGTTTTGCCATAGAGCACAAGGCAATATGGAGGTGAGGGTGGGGGATGACATACCCATGAGGATAGACCATAACATGTACTGTGTCATAGTAAACTTACAAAGTGACCCAGAGTAACTTTGCTTGCCCTGAACAAACCCCAGATTCTAATTTCCATTTCAAGTGGGGGAATTTAGAAGTGAAGTCTTGAGAAGGGATAGACCAGTCAATTGGAATGCAATGCTCACCTCAGTGGTTGCTGCTCCCCAACTCATGTATCCTGCCTGGTTCCAACAGCTATTTAAAATGGAGAAGTCTTTCCATTATAGACATAGACTTTCCATCTGTCCTGAAACACTCTTTTCATTCTCTGTTTCGCCCCTTGGCAACCCAACACTGAGCAAACATTCAATTAGAAAAAGTGATTTTTCAATAAAAATACCCATTATAGGTAAAAGTGTAGTGAATTGGGATACTTGTATACTATTGGAAGTAGCAAAAATTATAACTCCTTTGGAAATCAATATGATGTCATGTTTTAAGAGCTATAAAATATTCTTAAACCACGCCTGGGAATTTGTCTCAAAGAGATAGTCAGCAGAAGCAGGAGAAATGCATAAAGATATTCAATGCAGCATTATCTATACTACAAAATTAGAAGCCATTTGAACACCTAATCATTGAAGAACAGTTAAGAAAATTATGCAGCAACAATTCAATATAATTTTATACATTCATTCAAATTTATAATTATGAAGACTATACAGAAACACAGAGAATGTTTACAAGATAATGTTAGATTTTATAAAGTAGAACACATAAATTGTGTGTGGATTATAATTGCACGATAACAATTATGCATGCATATGGAAGAAGGTTTAGAAGAAATGCAGGAAAATGAAATCTCTGTGTTAGGGTTATTAAAGAATAAATCAGAGCATTTTAACCAGGAGATCATGGTCTCTTATGGGATCCAGAGATGGGCTCCCACAGTGCCCATAAAACAAGAGAAAATATATACTGTTTTGTATGGCTGTGCATGTCTGGTTTCTTGAGAAGTGGAAGAAAAGTTATTATCAGATTCTCAGAGGAGCTTGATTACCATCTTTCTCCCAATTAAGAACCAGAGTTTAATGACTGGACTATTATTTTATTGTTTGTAATTAAAAGAAAATGAAGGGTCTCCTCTCCAGGCATATACTCAAAGGTGAATTCACCAGAGGGTTCCAGCAAGGATAAGAACGCTTAGATAAGAGCAGGCCTGACCCTGGTAGAACTCATGAGGGAGAACTCGTAGCCTTTGGGAGCCCACTCTCATTTACAACTTGATTCCCTGCTTACCCAGTCCCTCTGTTCCCAGAGCCCAAAGGTAGTCAAAACCCTCCTTCCTTTCACCACCCCTCCTCCTTCCTCTACCCCTTCCCTTCTCTCCAATCTTTCAAAGGGGCCAACTCTGCCAACTGCAAGGCCTTTTGAGTCCTCTAATCTAAGCCACACATCTGCTGCGTGACCCGCGGGGTACATGGGTTTCCCCAACTTTCAATAGGTTCTTTGGAGGAACAATACCTTCACTCAGGCCTACTGTGCTTCTACTCAGCACAGGTAGGTTTTCAAATACCAGGACCCATGAATGTGTGGAAGCACACACTGCTCTGCCTCCCTCATCACCCCAGGGCTGCCTGCTTTACCCCTACATGTGGCCATTTGAAGGATCCATAGCATCAGAGAAATGTCAGTTAAAGAGTCCAGTAAAAGAAAGTCCATTCAGGGATTCTTTAAAAGAACTCCTTTCTTATTTTATTAAAACTTTATATTGATGCATAGTAGATACACAGAATGGCATATTTCACTGTGGCATATTTGTGCATATATGAATATGTAATTTATCGTTCACTCTCCCATCCCTCCCCTCCCCTCCTCTTTCTCCCTGATCCCCTTACTCTACCCAACTGTTCTCCTTTCTATTTTCCTGAGATTCCCCCCACCTTTCGCCCTAATTTTCTCCCTAGTTTCTACATATGAGAGGAAATACGCTTTCTTTCTAAGTCTTATTTTGCTCAAAATTATGGTCTCCAGTTCCATCTATTTTTCTACAAATGACATAATTTCATTCTTCTGTATGTCTGAATAATACTCCATTGTGTGTGTGTGTGTGTGTGTGTGTGTGTATTTTCACATTCTCTTTATCCATTCACCCATTGACTGACACCATGCTGGTTCCATAGTTTGGCTATTGTGAATTGTGCTGCAATAATCACGGGTATACATGTATCTCTCGAGTCTGCTGACTTTAATTTTTTTGAAAGAATCTTCTTGAAACAGAGTCTGCCAAAGGTCTTAATGTTCAGGTAAGCACCAGGGGGCTCTCTCTCATGCGTCTACCTGACAGTGTCTGGACCCATTCATCCTTCACTATGCTCTTCCTTCCCGAGGTCCAAATACATCACTGCTGGGCTGGAAATTGGTTGCTTTTGTGTGGGAAAGATTATCTCTTTCTGAATCTCTGGCTCCCAACACCCCAGAAAGTCTCCCAGCTTGGGCTGCAGACCTGGCTTCATTCATTGGGCTGAGCCTTCTTTCATGTTTTCTATTTAGCCTATTTGCCTGTAAAAAAAAAGGCGGGGGGATGTTCCATAATGGACCCCTATAAATGAGTTGAATAAAAATAAAAAGAAATGAACATTAAATAAAAGTAACCCATTAGCCCCCCTCTTTGAAGTATCGCCGCCAGCTTTATCCCCTGCTCGCTTATTAATGGCCTCTCTTCCCAGCACTTCGTTTTCCCCTGACATTTTGGCAAAAGCCTTTTTATTTCTACTCCTGTTCAACATTTACTCCTTAAACTTTTCTGTCAAATTTCTTTTTCTCTGGAAACCGTTAAGCTAACCGGATACAGCAGTCATTATTATTTTTTCTTCATGTAGATGAGCCTCTTTCTTTCTAATTGCTTCCTAATTCTTTGGAGGTCTGTTGGGGGGAGCAGCCCCCAAACATCCCACACAGCTCCTTTGTGCCTATTGCCGGGCATCTCCCACGGGTGGCAAGATGGTATTAAACTTTTCTGCAAGACACCCCTGTGTCTGGCTTAGGTGCCATTAGAGGGCAATGAGTGGCTGGGGGCATTTGCCACATCCCCTTGAGGATACTTGCTTGTATAAAAAGTAGTCAGTCTTACTTGTTAAGAAGATAGATTTCAGGATCAGAAAGAGAGGAGGAGTCAGGTCAAGCCCAGGTTACTCCTATCTGTATGGCCCATGAAGAATGAACCCAACCTCAGTGTCCCTAGCAGAAAAAATAACATAAGAATTCCACATTGTGACAGAGACCAATTATTTTTTTCCATGTCTCTCTTCTCCCTTTTGTCCTCCATAATAAGATCTTAGATTTTTATCTGGTTTCTTGGCTGCCTGGACTAAGGATTATATTTCCCAGTTGCCTCAAGAGGAATTGGGCTAAATTCTGGCCAAAGAAACGGAAGGGGAAGGAATGTGTGTAATTGCCTGCAAGTGTCTTTAAAATGAGAGCTTGCCTTCTCTAGCTCATTGTCTTTTGTCCTGCATAGAATTGGAACACAATGGCAGGAGCTTCTGAAGCCATCATGAATAATGAGGATGAAATCCATATGGCACTTTCACAAAATAGGAAGAGCTGAAGTCTCTAACTCCATGGAGGTCCATAAGTCCTCCAGGCTGCCTCCTGATGTTGGCAGGGGAGAGAGAAATAAATTTTATCTTATTTAAGTATTGTGGGGTTTTTGTTGTTGTTGTTTAAAGCCAAATCTAGTCCTAAAGAGGACCTAAACGTAAGTACTGAATATATGATGGTTGTCCTTTAAGACATCACCTACACATTTTGGAGAACTTCTCATTCCACTTCTTGTCTCTCCCACAATCTTGCAGGTGAACCTTCTATGATTATAACATCATTGAGTATTAAACACGCCCCAGGCAAAGTAATATGTGCCTTATGTGGAATATCTCATTTAAACTTCACAACAATTTTCTGAAATAAATACCACTTTTAAGCCCTCATTTTATAAATAAGTATATTAATTTTCTAGGACTACCATACCAAATCCACAGAATGAGTAATTTAAGCAAGAGAAGTCAATTTTCTGACTCTCTCAGATGCCGAAAGTCCAAGGTCAGGGTCCTGACAGGTTCTGCCTCTTTGAGGCCTCTCTCCCTGATTCTCTCATTGCCTTTTTTTTTTTTTTTTTCTTTTTTTGAGGTACCTGGGATTGAACTCAGGGGCACTTGACAGCTGAGCCACATTCCCAGCCCTATTTTGTGTTTCATTTAGAGGCAGGGTCTCACTGAGTTGCTTAGCACCTTGCTTTTGCTGAGGCTGGCTTTGAACACATGATCCTCCTTCCTCAGCTGCCTGAGCTGCTGGGCTTACAGGCATTCCCAGCCATGCATTCAGTTCATCTCCAAGAATCCCCACAGTCTTAACAATTCCAGTATTGCTAAAAGTCCTCTGAGACTCAAGGAAACTTTCAACTGTGAGCCCCTGTAAAAACTTTTTTTAATTGAATTATATACATCTGATATAAAATGGTGGGACAGACACAGGGAATACTCTCCCATTCCAAAAGAGAGAAATGGAGGCATAGAAAGGAAGGATGGGACCAAAGCAAAACCAAAACTGAACAAGGAAAAATTAAATCATGCAGCTGTTGTCCAGTACCTGGGGTATGTGGTGGTGGAAACTGAGCTCCACAAGTCTTTGTCAGTCCTGCCCCTGTGGCCTTGCCAGTTACCACCCACAAGACCTCTTTCTTGGGTTGACTCTGCTCTCTGCCTGCAGCTTTTCTTGGCAGACACACATTCTTGGCATCTCTCACTTCTTGGGGTCTCCACTGCTACTTCAGCTTCACTCTCACGGTTCCATAAATTGCCCTTTTGGGGGCTTCCTGCAGGGATTCTCTGCCTTTCACCTTCTGCCTGTATCCCAAGCCTTCTTTTGTTCTTGAGTGTTTTTCTTTTTGGAATCAGGGATTGAACTCAGGGGCACTCGGCCACTGAGCCACATCGCCAGCCCTATTTTGTATTTTATTTAGAGACAGGGTCTCACTGAGTTGCTTAGGGCCTCGCTAAGTTGCTGAGGCTGGCTTTGAACTCACAATCCTCCTGCCTCAGCCTTCTGAGTCGCTGGGATTACAGGCATGTGCCACTGCGCCTGGCTTCCCAAGCCTTCTTTTTAAATCAGAGTGGAAGCCTTCCTGACTAACTCCAGCATCCTGCATTCCTGCCAATACCAGCACCACATGGATGATGCCAGGGTCTGCTGCCCATGGGAGCAGTAACTGACCTCCCCTGGACCCTGGGTACAGAGGCCTCACAGCACCTGGACAGCCGACCATGACGAAAGGAATCCTGGGGAAACAAGTTCCTAGGCAACCCTGGGGGAGCGGGACACCCCTGAACTCTCTTCTCAAAGTAAAGTCTTTCAAATGAATTTGCACTTTTACATCCTTAAACCTGAAATAGATGGCAGCTGGCCAATTCTTGAGATGCCCTCAAGGCATCTTTCTGATTGTTTTCATGCAAAGAACTGGTTTCTCTTTAGTGGTGCTAATCTCTTCAGCAACCATATCTTCCTTGGCACCCATTTTAAGGTGTTCTTTTAGCCATACTGCAAGTTTTAAAAATCTTTCTGTTCTGCTTCTTGCTCCTGATTCTCACTGTAAACCTGGCTAAAAGCAGCAAGTAATACCCATGCCAATGCCTGAAGGCTTTACTGCTTTGATATTTTCTCCACCAGATTAATTGGTCTTTCACTTTTAAACTCAGCCTCACACAAAAGTCTCAGGATATGGAAAACATGCAGATAAATTATTTGCCAGAATGTAACATGAATGGCCTCTAGTCCAATTCCCAGTAGATTCTTCATTCTCATCTAAACTTCCATGCACTCTCTACCCTCAGTAGTCTAATCAGCATATTGATCTTCTGGGATCACTTCAGAATTGTCCATTAAGCTCTGCTTACAACATTCTAGTACTTCTTTAAACTACATTTCAAAATGTTTCCAAACTCCTCCCACAAACCAGTTCCAAAGGCTTCTGAACCAACATGGCCAGTTATAGTCATTGAAATAACACTACTTGTGGGTACAAATTTTCTGTGTTCATCAGCTTTTGTCACTGTGACAATATGCCAGAAGAAATCAACTGAGAAGAGGAAAGATTGTTTTGACTCATGGTTTCAGAGGTTTCAGTCCATGGTTGGCAGGCTCCATTGCCTTGGGCCTAAGGTGAAGCAAAACATCATGGTAAAAGGTCACGGCAGAGAAAAGCTTCTCAAGTCATGGCAGCAAGGAAGCAGAGAGAAAGGAAGAAGGTGGGTATGAGGTACAGTCCCCAAGGCACATCCCCAAGGACTCATTTCCTTTAACTGAATCCTATGTCCAACAACTTCCACCATCTCCCAAGACCATTTTAATTATAAAGCCATTGGTGGATTGATTCATTGATGAGGTTAAAACCCTCATGATCCAATTATTTCCTAAAATTCCTACCTGTGAACATTGCTGCTTTGACAACCAAGTCTTCAACATATGATCCTTCGGGGGACATTTCAGATCCAAACTATAGCATATATTAACTCAATCAGTTTTCAAAACAATCATAAATTATTTCCTCCTACTATAAATTATGATACTATGACCCAGAGAGGGTGGGGACACAGAAAGCCTAAGACTCATGTGCCTAAGACCACATAGAAGTCACATGACTGAGCAAGGACTTTGACCTATGCATTCTCTCCCCATTCTCTTAATCACTACATAGATGGTTTCCACAAATTACAAGTCAAACTGTTTTTCTCCCCAGAGAGAGGATGACCCCGTGAAGATGACCCCCATAGGTTTATACACATACTGCAAGGACTGGTTGTGAATGAGTCCAGCCAGAACTGGTGTATCTAACTTGTCAAAAAGCTATAAAAATTATAGCTGCTTGTGTATCATTATTTCATTTCCCACAATTTTCAAAGCAAGTGATACCCCCAAGTTTCCTGAACCATTCCTGATACTTTCATAAGTATTTTTCTCATTTATCCTTACAACAATATTCTGAAATAGGTACTACCATCTCCATTTCACAGGTAAGGAAACTGAGACATGGAAGGAGTAAGCAAGGAACTTACCCTAAATCACACAACTCATAATGGCTTACTATAGTTTGGGTCTAGAATGTCCCCCAAAGGTCCCATGTCTTAAAGATTTTGTCCCTAGCTTGACTGTTGGGAAGTGGTGGAACCCTTAAGAAGTGTGACCTAGTAAGAGGTCTTCAGTCCCTGAGGGTGTGCCCTTGAAGAGGACAGTGGGACCTCATCCCCTTCTTCTTTTGGTCATGGATTGAAACCTCCTAACCTGTGAGCCAAAATAAACCTTTTCACTTTATAAGTCCATTTATCTTGGGTATTTGTTACAGTAACAGAAAGCTGACTAAATTAGGGTTGAAGTCAAGACTTGGACATAACCCTTAATACACAATGAATTGTGCTCAGGGGATAGATGAAAGAAACCCATCTTGCTACACCACACAGGCCTACTACCCTGAATGTCACAGGAATTCTAAACAGGGCTGCCTAAGAGGAATAATGCGAAGGTCTAGAGTTAGCTTAAAGGAAATATGGCATTTATATTAGATTTAAAGTTCACATTATTTTAATACAAGCATCCCCCAATACAGTGAATTCCAAAATAAACTTGAGCTTATCTATCAGCTCTCACCTACTACTTTTCCTCCAGATTGCTAAAACACCTCTAGTGAAGAAACTCAACCTGAAACATCTCTGAAGTATTTGTGCTTAAAGTCAATTCTATAAAATCTGCACAAACTAAAACCTGTTCTCTAAAAGGGCATTAATAATGTATAGCCAGAACTTTAAGACAAC
>JAJEJO010004435.1:0-11077 GCA_020662805.1 Glaucomys volans
AGGACCTCTTTTCCTTTGAGTATTTGATCCTTTAATGATATACCCCCAAGTGGTTTAATTGGCATCTGTAAAAGCTAGATCAGCACTAGGTATTGTTTGATTCTTTGGAAAGACTTGTCCATTGACAGATAAAGGAAAATTAAAAAGCATTTTAAATATTTGAGTTTTGGGGTAATGATTACTTAACTGTCCTGAGAAGCCTGCTATTAAAACATAATATAAAGGGTTGTTTAGTTCCATGCCTTCTAATTGATCTTTAGTAAAGAGCATAACAATGAGATCAGGTTCTGTGGTATATAAATAGATACAAAATTTGTGTGCTTTTATGGCTAGTGATAGGATTGCATTGCAGATTGGAGTTATTTTCTGGTTGGCATTCCAGGACAAGTGTACCCAGAAGAGAGGTGGGGCTTCCTGTGCTAACATGCTCACTGGTGCACCTTTAGTAGGAATAATGTAGGCTTCTACAGGCACTTCATCTCCAAAACTGTTTACTTCTAATTGTTACATTTGTTTTGTAATCAGTACTGATTTTGCTCCCACTGAGAGAGGCTTAGGGGTTAATAGATCAGTCCCTTTTAACATTCGAAATAATGGGTCTAGGTTACTGGATGACAAGTGCAGAAAAGAACGTAGCCAATTAATATTGCCACATAATTGTTGTAATTCAGTTAATGTATATTTATCCTTAACAAGTAACCTAGGTCTTGCAGTGGAAATTTTATATTGAATAGAATATCCTAGAAAAGTGAAAGGTGGGATAGTTTGAATCTTGTCAGGTGCCACTTTTAAGCCTATCACCTGCAGGTTTGATATTAATGCTTCAACTGTCCTTTTTAGGGAAATTTGTTCTGGGTGTGCTACCAGCACATCATCCATATGATGAATAATTAAAGCAGAACCTCTTAAAGGCTTAGTAGCATGAGCTACATAATGTTGGCAAATAGTAGAATTATTTTTCATTCGTTGAAGCAAGAGAGTCTACTGATATCTATCAGTAGGATAATTCTTATTGGGGGCTGGTACCTCAAAGACAAAGTATGGATGGTCCCCTGGATGCAGAGGAATGGAGAAAAAAAACAATCTTTTATGTCCAAAATTGAGACATAGTAATTTTTAGGAAAAACAGATGGCTGGGGAAGTCCAGGTTGTAATGTCCCCATCTTTTGCATGTGCTTATTAATTGCCCTTAGGTCATGTAAAAGTCTCCATTTAGTTTTATCTCTTTTTTGTATAACAAATACTGGGGTATTATGTGGGCTAAAGGTTGGTTCTTTATGACCCAGTGTTAATTGCTCTTGAACTAAGAGGTTTAGCTGTAGTATCTTTTGTTCTGGTAAAGGCCACTGTTCTACCCATATTGGTTGTGTAGTATCCCATTGTAATCAAATTGAATCAGGTTTGAGAGGCAGAACAGTGGCTCCTAGAATTGGGGGTGGTTCCCTGAAGTTCCTGACTTATTATAGACTATAATATCATCATAGAATGCTTGGTTGTCAGTTGTTAAAACTGCATCCTTGTCCTCCAAATTATCTCTACCCCATAAATTATTTGGCAAGTTGTTAACTATTAAGGGAGTGACTGTTCCTGTTTCTCCATCAGGATCTTCCCAAGCAACTGGTTTAGAGGACCTTTTGGTTGGTTGTTGTCCTACAATGCCTGAGACTGCAGTTCCTTCTATTAGCTTCCAAGACATTTGTTCAGCTTCCTCTGATCAGATGATTGAAACATCAGCTCTGGTGTCTATACTTCCTTTAAAGAGTTTTCCCTCTAACTTTAATTCCAAACGGCTTTGTTCTGGCTTATAGGAATAGTCCACATTATTCTAGGATGGGAGGTCCCTCTTACTTTGGAGGTTGAGTGTTGTCCCCCTTTCCCATTTAAAAGCATTTTGTCAGCATTAGCCTTGGAATAGCAATCTTGTGCCCAGTGATATCCTTTTTTACACCTAGGACAGACTGATGAGGGCTTCCTTAATGCACGTGGTTTGGAAGGGCACTGTTGACCCCAGTGTCCTTATCCTCCACAGTTTCAACATATAGTGGGTCATAAGTTCCCCACAGGTCTATTAGTTGGAGTAGTAGCCTGTAGGTTAGCAGAAGCACTCTCTGCTAACAATGATTCCTGATTGGACAGGTTACCTATATCTCTACAGGCAAGAATCCAATCCCCTATGGGAGATTTACGGGAATAGCTAATTGCTTTCTTACACTCAGTAGTGCAGCCTTCATACACCAATTTCCTTAAGAGAGTTTCTGCTGCTTGCTGGTGCTACACTTTGCACTCCACAGTCTCTGTGCATCTAGCAACAAATTCTGGAAAAGATTCATTAGCCTTTTGTATTAGTTTTGGTAACGGCACATCATGCTTGGATGGTAATTTTTTAAAAGCTTTCAGGGCAAATAACCAGACTTGTTCAAAGTATTGGGCTGACCCCTGTGCCTGAACCACAGGAGAGCTGTAAACTCCCTCACCTCATAAATACTCAGCATCTATTGGCACACCTGCATTCCAATTTCTCTCTGCCTGCTGTTCACATTCATCATAATAAGTTGCTTTCCACAAGAGAAAGTCTCTGGGAGAAAGATCAGCACGGATTAATTGTATATAGTCAGCTAGACAATTAAGATCTAAAGAAATTTGTTCCAGCAGCTGTTCAAACCATGGACTGTGAGGACCATCATCCTCAGCAGCCTGTTGTAAGACTTTAAAAGTTTCTTGTGGATGAGGTCTCCAATTCATTGGATTAGCTAATGTAGGATTCGTATTCACAGGAAAAGCTTCTACAAATTCATTTGCTCCAGAAAAGTTGGAGTGCATGGCATGATTTCTTTGGTTGCATAAAGTAGTGAAGTGTGGCCGCCAAGGAGTACTGGAGTCCCTGTGGGATTTGGCTGAGAAGAAAATGTCGCCCAGTGACCGGTAGGTGGCGCTCCAAGCTCCGCAGAGATCCGTTGGTATGGTTTCTGCTCCTGGGTGGCAACTCTGACCATGTGGTCCTTTGTTCTGATTCGCTCCAAAACCTGTGGCCACCTTAGGGGAGGAGGTTGCTCTCCCCTTATCTCCTCAGTGCTCAACTTTCTTTTGTGCTCTTCCCATGCCATGGAAGGCTTTGATGCCAGCATGTGCCCTGCTGGCTGTACCAAGGCAAGGTCAGAGTGACCTGTAAATTCACCATGCTGAGGGCTAGCATTATCATCAAAAGGAAAAGTTACAGCTTTTAAAGGAACAGCAGCGGGTGGATCAGTGGCGGAAGTATGGAGAGCTATGCTTTTACCTTCCCTTGTCTTTTCATATTCCTCTAACTCATCATAAGGTGCCAGAGGGTTAAAATTCTGGCTTTTATACTCTCACTGGGATGAGCAAATCAACGGACATGGTAATTGCCTGTTTAGGTCTGAAGCGACCTGCGAGTCCACTGAAAAATTTTTGCCGTTTCCTCTCATTTGAGGCTGCCAGCAAAGTTTGTAAAGTTTGTGTCCCATTCAAGATCAGGAGGCACATCTTGCATCTGCGTCTTACAGTCACAGTTAAAGTATCATTAAGACCAGCAGTTTCAGGTCCTGGCAATCCTTGCAAAGATGCTAATATGGCATCCACAATTGGAAAAAATTTTGATGGTAACTTTGTATCATCTTTTGTCTCTGCCCCTCAGGCAAGAGAAATCATAGCCTTCCAATAGTCTGGGTCCCATAAATTATCATCAGTCGTGGATGGTGCTAGTTTAACTACTATTTCCCATGTCTATTGCATTTCTTTCTCCTCTACCTTAACAAACTTACTTCTAAGGAGGACATAATGCTTTCACCTGGGATTCCTTCAGGCAGGAAGGTATGGTACCCATGTTAGAAGGTGCACTTACCCAGAAACTACAATTTCCTTGGAGACAAAGAGGGAATGGGATCAGAGGAATTTCTCCAAGGGTGCCTGAGCTGGATGGCAACTCAGTGGTTCACAGGCAGCTCAGAGCTCAGTCACAGAGCAATTTGCAGCGCTGCACTTTTCAGAAGTCTCAGGATTCAGAGACAAGAGGAGTTTCTGCAATGCGCTTCTCCAAGAAGGGCCCCACAGGTGGGCGCCATATGTTGGTGTTCAGTCTGTGGGTCTTTGTGCCCTTCTGGAGGGAGTAAGGCCAAAGAGGTAACCAATGCCCTTGGGAGGGCAAGTTCCAGACCAATTTCAAATTTATTCAAAGAATTATAGCATTTTTATAGGCGAGGGGAGTCGGAGAACAAAGAACAGGTAGAGTAACTTGATAGTCTGTAAGGATGGCCCAATGAGGAGTCACACAGTTTGCCAAAGGGCAGAGGGAGAGGTGAGGAGAGGGAAGCTCACCTGGGACATATCCACAGGCGGGTCAGACCACTTGGGAGTGTTCTCCAGCAAGCATGTAAAATCCTGTGTTTTCAATCAAAGGATTATGCCTTTCTGCAGCCTTTTGGAGCACATGCCTCAGTGGCTTCTTTCTGCATGCCCACATATCCCCACAGTGAATTGTTTTGCAATATGTAAATGACATGTGCCTCCACCCAGGAGGAATAACAAAAGCCCATTACAGACCTCTTAAACATTCAAACAATGTCCTGATAAAAATAGTTAAAGTGCCTGATATATCAGGTTTCTGCTGGAATCAAATCTCAAGTAGAACTTATGTTAAAATGATAATAGAGGAAGCAAAAGCCAAGTAGGAGAACAATTTCCAACCCAAGGAAAAAAACCAAAAGCGTGTTTTATTTGAGAATAACTAACTGCCCGCTGAGTACTTGTTGAGCTCATAACTTTTGGTCATTCCTATTTTTTATTCGACTGAGATTTTTTAACATCTCATTACATTGCAATGGAGATAAAAACCTACAAGGCCTTTGTTTAAGTGTATATTGTGTCCAAAATTATTGTACATGATATTAGAGATTAACATTGTGCTAAAAGAAAAAAATGGATCCAGGCATATTTGATTCACATGATTAAAAATGTTCAATTTAAATTTGGTAAATAAATGAAGGTAAAATATATCTAACCTCACATGTCTCTAGGTGGTCAATTGAAAAAATGTTGATGTCTATAAAATGTGTACTATCAATTTTTTTAGGACTTTTCCACAGGAAAGAGATGGCAAGTACTTTTCAAAATACTTGTCTGATCTTGGTTATTACACTAAAATATGTAAATTAGAGTTAATATATTGCACCCTAAATTCCATGGGGTAACATGCTTTAGGATTATTGGTGTTTTCATGGATTGGTAAATAAGGGGATTTGGAATTGGTTTGTATCATCCCTGAGAAGAAGGTTACTAAGAGTGAAATTCTAATAATTTATCTAAATTCAGAAATTTCATAGGAGTTGCTTTAGAATACAAACAAGGAAGGAGTCAACAGATGGGAAAGGGAAAGTGGAAAGTTCTAGGTATGAGAATATATTCAGTAAAAGGAAAAGGAAAATATTTCTGGGTAAGAAAATTTGTGTGTAAGTAAAAGGCAAATTCCAACAAGTTTTTGTGCAGCTAAGTAGTTATATGTATGTGAGACCATCAATTAGAAACTGTTTAAAGTTTTCCCCTAAGGTCAAATGTTAATGGATTAATATAAATCAAAGTGTAATCAATATGTTAAAATTACAAGGATTTCTTTAAGTTTTATCCTTTATTGTGGTTAAATAACTGGTGGGGTATTGTGCTACCTTGCAGAGCCCAGGGTTTCTCCTGAAAAACAAGGTTTGGTTACTCTTTGTATACTCATGTGTCCATGTCCTGGTATGCAGGTCTTTAGAGCAAGGAATTTGTCAGGTTGCTGTTCTCCAGGTTAGACTTGCCTGTGTTGGTAGTTTCAGGCTTGTGGGAATGGAAAATTTTATTGGGGACTTATTACTATTCACATCGATTCAGGAAGCAATACATATAAACTGTGTAAAATGATGTCTGAAGAGGAGGCAAAAATAACTGCAAACCTGGAACAATCTGCCTAAGACTGTAAAAGGCCCTGCCTTACCTGAAATAAGGGTCTGCCTCCCACCCTGCTACAAGTTAGAATGTTTCCAAAATAAGGCAGCTTTCAGTTCATTTAAAGTTATATTCAAAAGATTGTTTTCTGTTATAGAATTACTGTGATATCAAATAGAAAATATATATAACTCAGTCAGGATTTAGAATGACTATTACACAGACTAGATATGTTTTTACTGTTGTTAATTCTATTTTGTATTTTGCTTGTAAGCTAGGTAGCTGATGCCAGATTAATGTTTTGATGAAGTAACTAAGCTATCACCTATAGAACAGATAAGGTAATAAAAAAAACAGTTAGATAAAAGGGAGTAAATAATTGCAAAGTTGTGGACACTGGGGTTAAAGCCCAGTACTCTTGCTTTGTGATTGGTGAGAATGGCTTGCTGGATGTTGAGGATCAAACTTAGAGATCAAGATTGACAAAGGGGCCAAGAAAACCATTTTTGGCTCTTGCCCTCATATAGTCAGCCTGAATCCAGGGAGCAAAGGGGCTTCTCTGGGGAGCATTGCAACTCTGGGTCACATGACCTCCTGATCAGAGAGATTGATGAGACCACCAGAGGATGAAAAGCAAATCAGTGCATCTGCTGCAGAGGAGGGTCACTAGAAAAGGGAGACATCCCTGATGCTTCCAAGGGAAGCCACCTCATCAAGGAAAACCCTACCTAGTAAATGGCAAGCACAAAATGAGCTAAGAAGCTGCTCTCAAATTCTCCACAAGTGACCCCTGTGAGAACTCAGCTGACTCTTAAGAGACAGGAACAAATCAATTTGACCAACTTGATCTTAAACACCTAGCAAAACAGTTAAAACCAAACCAAACCATAGACATTCTTGGGCATTTAAAAGAAACAATAGTTTGATGTAACTTAAGATGAACTTGTGTTAGACCCTAGAATAGGACTGGAGGCTACAAAAGAGAGATTCTTAGGCAAATGTACCTGATAACTCAAGTTCCTAAATAAAGGCCTCAACCTCTCCAGCCATTGATAGGCCTTGTTATGGGAACAACTTCTCAGTTCTTTCACCTGGTGAGAGATTGACTTCTACCATGTCATGATATTCTGTATTAATCTCATTTTGGCACTTATGTCGTTTTGTTTCTCTCTCATAGAAGCACACACCCCAGATGATTTTACAGCCTGCTGTTCCCAAGCAGACTTCTGCTCCTCATTGACCAGATTTCTAAAAGGAACTTCAAACTGCTTCCCCAGACATTGCCCACTTCCAGCTTGAAGGAGCAAGAGCAGTTGGCACCCCCTATCCTTACAGCAGTAAAAAGTTCCTAATTAAGGACAGGCAGTTAGTGTAAAATAAGAAATCTGGTGAAACTGAGGAATGGATCCCATCAAAGTCTGGGAAGTTGGAAACTGGAAGTTGAAAACCACTAGCTTCCTACACAAGGATTTGTTAATGTGGATAAGACCAGTGGGGAATGTTATAGCAACAGAAAACAGATTAAAATGTTGTGTTCCTCAGGGAGATTCTCCAGTGCCATCGGGAGGGTCAGCCTCACCCCAAGCTCAAATCCCCTCCCAATAGCCCACCGCAATCCCAAATCTCCTCCCTATAACCCACCCAAATCCCTTCCCCTCCCTATAGCCCCATCGTACTCCCTTCCCACACCCTATAAATGCTGGCAACACAGGAACTAACGTGTGATTTCCTGGCAAACCGGTTTTAGGTGTAAGGGCAATCATCGCTGGCCAGCTAAAATAAAGGCTTCTTTTGGCTTTACGTGATCAGCTTGGATGATTTTATTTTCGTTGGGTACAACAATTGTACACAAATGGACTACAACTATCATTTTTCTAGTTGTACACAAAGTAGAATCATACAATTTGTATATTTATACATATACATAGGGTATAGATGTCTGTTTCATTCTATTATCTTTCCTTCCCCATCCCCTTCCCACTCCTTATTTTCGTCTATACAATCCATCCCTTCTCCATTCTTTCCATGCCTCCCCCCACCCCCGTTTTGTGTCATCAACCACTTATAAGAGAGATCATTCAGCCTTTGTTTTTTTGGGATTGGTTCATTTCACTTAACATGATCTTCTCCATCTCCATCCATTTACCTGCAAATGTCATAATTTTATTATTCTTTATGGCTGAATAATATTCCATTGTGTATATATACCAGAGTTTCTTTATCCATTCATCTATTGAAGGGCATCAAGGTTGGTTCCACAATCTAGCTATAGTGAATTAGGCTGCTATAAACTTTGATGTGGCTGCATCACTGTAGTATGCTGATTGCAAGTCCTTTGGATATAGGCCAAAGAGAAGAATAGCTGGGTCAAATGGTGGTTCCATTCCAAGTTTTCGAAGGAATATCCATAATGCTTTCCAGAGTGGCTGCACCAATTTGCAACCCCACCAGCAATGTATGAGTGTACCATTTTCCCCACATTCTTTCCAACACCTATTGTTGCTTGTATTCTTCAAAATAAACATTCTAACTGGAGTGAGATGATATCTTAGGGTAGTTTTGATTTGCATTTCTCTTATTACTAGAGATGTTGAACATTTTTTCCTATATCTGTTGATTACTTGTAGATCCTCTTCTGTGAAGTATCTGCTCATTTCCTTAGCCCATTTATTCTTTGGGTTATTTATATTCTTGGGGTAAAGTTTTTTGAGTTTTTAATATATTCTGGAGATTAGTGCTCTATCTGTTGTGTGTGCATGGCAAAGATTTTCTCCCATTCTGTAGGCTCTCACTTCACATTGATGACTGCTTCCTTTGTTGAGAAAAAGCTTTTCAGTTTGATTCTATCCCAATTATTGATTCCTGCTTTTATTTCTTGTGCTTTGAGAGTCATGTTAAGGAAGTCTGGTCCTAGGCCCACATGATGAAGATTTGGACTTACATTCATTTCTATTAGGTGCAGGGTCTCTAGACTAATTCCTAGGTATTTGATGCATTTTGAGTTGAATTTTGTGCAGGGAAAGAGATAGGGGTTTATTTTCAATTTGTTGCATATGGATTTCCAGTTTTCCCAGCACCATTTCTTGAAGAGGCTATCTTTTCTTCATTGTATGTTTTTGGAGTCATTGGATAGTATGAGAAAACTGTATTTATGTGGGTTTGGCTCTATGTCCTCTATTCTGTACCATTCATCTACCTGCCTATTTTGGTGCCAATACCATGACGTTTTTGTTATTATTGCTTTATAGTATAGTTGAAGGTCTGGTATTTTGATACCTCCTGCTTTGCTCTTCTTGCTAAGAATTGCTTTAGATACTCTGGGTCTCTTACTTCTCCAAATGAATTTCATGATTGCTTGCTCTATTTCTATGAGGTTCATTTTGGGGATTGTAATTGGAATTGCTTTGTATTTGTATAGCGCTTTTGGTAGTATGGCCATTTTGACAATATTATTTCTGCCTATCCAAGAACATGGGAGATCTTTCCCTAAAATTTTCACTCTTTTCTTAATGTTCTGTAACTCTCATTATAGAGGTCTTTTACCTCTTTTGTTAGATTGATTCCCAAGTATTTTATTTTATTTTTTCGAGACTATTGTGAATGGGGTAGTTTTCCTAATTTCTCTTTCAGAGGATCCATCACTTATGGATAAAAATGCATTAGATATTTGGGCATTAATTTTATATCCTGCTACTTTACTGAATTCATTTATGAGTTCAAGAAGTTTTCTGATGGAATTTTTTGGCTCCTCTAAATATACAATCATGTCATCAGCAAAAAGTGATAGCTTGAGCTCTTATTTTCCTATTTGAATTCGTTTAATTTCTTTGGTCTGTCTAATTGCTCTGGCTAGTGTTTCAAGAACGATATTGAATAGAAGTGGTGAAAGAGGTCATCCCTGACTAGTTCCAGTTTTTAAGGGGAATGCTTTCAATTTCTCTCCATTTAGAATGATGTTTTCTGTAGGCTTAGCATAGATAGCCTTTACAATGTTTAGGAACATTCCTACTATCCCTTTGTTTTCTAGTGCTTTGAGCATGAAGGGGTACTGTAGTTTATCAAATGCTTTCTCTGCATCTATTGAAATAATCATGTGGTTCATAACTTTGCTTGTTGATGTGATAAATTACATTTATTGACTTCCGGATGTTGAACCAACCTTGCATCCCTGGGGTGAAAATCACTTGATCATGGTGCACTACCTTTTTAATATGCTTTTGTATGCGACTGCCTAAAATTTTGTTAAGAATTTTTGCATCTATGTTCATTAGAGGTATTGGTCTGAAATTTTCTTTTCTTGATGTGTCTTTGTCTGGTTTTGGTATCAGGGTGATATTAGCTTCATTGAATGAATTGGGAAGGGTTCCCTCCTCCTCTATTTCATGAAATACTTTGAGGAGTATTGGAATGAGCTCTTCCTTGAAGGTCTTGTAGAACTCGGCTGTGAATCCATCCAGTCATGGACTTTTCTTTGTAGATAGGCTTTTGATGATTTCTTCTATTTCATCACTTGAAACTGATCTATTTAAGTTGTGTATGTCCTCCAGATTCAGTTTGGGTGGCTCATATGTCTCTAGGAACCTGTTAATGACTTCGAGGTTTTCTATTTTGTTGGAGTATAAGTTTTCAAAATAGCTTCTAATTATGTTTTGTATTTCAATAGTGTCTGTTGTGATATTTCCATTTTCATTACAATTTTTAATAATTTGAGTTTTCTTTCTCCTCTTCATTAGTGTGGCTAAGAGTTTATCAATTTTGTTTATTTTTTCAAGAAATCAACTTTTTATTTTCTCAATTTTATGAATTGTCTCTTTTGTTTCAATTTCATTGATTTCTACTCTGATTTTAATTATTTCCTGTCTTCTACTAGATTTGGTGATGAACTGTTTTTCTTTTTCTAGGAATTTGAGCTGTAATGTGAGGTCATTTATTTGTTGACATTTCATTCTTTTATTGAATCTGCTCCATGCAATGAATTTTCCTATTAGCACTTCTTTCATAATATTTTTGTTCTTGTTGACCTCTAAGAGTTTTTTATTTCCCCCTAATGTCTTCTGTTTTCTATGCATCATTCAATAGCATATTATTTAATCACCAGGTGTTGGTCTTTTCATGATATCCCATAATTCTCATAGGCTTT